>OX465584.1:18665434-19164434 GCA_950022655.1 Alentia gelatinosa | reverse complement strand
TCTTGATTTCCATGTGGAACCCTTGAAAATGAGGGAAATCTGAGTCCTGACCCCAACAAAAGTGACCCAAAATCTGCCAATTGTCTGGAACCCCCAGCACACTTAGGGACATAAATTTTGCTGTTCTATGTGGGAAGTACGTTGGAATCGTTGATGAAATAGTTTATTAAGGGTTGGTGAGATGGGAATATTTTCAAAATCTTGGTTTTCCATGTCAGATTTTCGGAAAATGGGTGAAATCTGCCTGCCGACCCGAGATAGTTTATTAAGGCCTGTTCAGGTGGAAATAATTTGAAAATCTTGATTTCCCATATGGACCCCTTGATAACGAGAGAATTCTGACTCCTGACCCCAGCCAAAGTCTTTTTATGTTGTTTTTATGTTATGTTGTTTTTATGTTGCTTATCAATTGTTTCTCATGGTCATAATAACCACAATAAAACTATGAAATTTGGAATATAGGTTTGCCAGGGCCCTGTTTTTTAGTCACGACATTTGTGAGTGTCGCAGGCCTACGATCGCACAGCCGATCTACGGCCTATTTGGATGACAAAAGATGGCCGACGTCCTATAGACGGTGTCGTAGTACGCCACGGACGATCGCCGCTAAAAGTGTCTCAAGTATAGAACTGTCTTAGGTTCTATAAAACCTCACTGTGCGTATATAGAGGATTTTCTGTGCTTTCCATACGAATTAAGCGATGAAATTTTAACACAAGTAAGGCAGACATATAACCTATAATCGTACCAAATATGAAGACAATCGGTCCCAGCGTGTACAAGGGATCGGCGTTTGAATTTCGTCATAGCAATCGTCTGCTCTGGTGGCCTTTGCACCCTCCCACCTCCCGGTGGCAGTGAATGTCGAGGTCACTGCATAAATTAGGGTCACGTGAGGGTAGGGTTACACTGGCCACCAGAGCAGACATTGCTATGATGAAATCCAAACGTGGATATCTTCGGAACTCTGCGACCGATTTTCTTCATATTTGGTGCGATTATTGGTTATATGTATACCTTACTCGTGTTAAAACTTCATTGCTTAATTCTTACAAGAAGTGAAGTTGCGCATTGGTACGACATGTCCAGAGTGGTCTTAGACATACGACACTTTATGGGGACACTTTCCAGTCCATTGGCCACCGAGTGTCGTGACCATAGCACACCGTTTACCTCCCTATGTGTCGTATCTACAGCAAGTGTCGCAGCCAGCCTAAGATCGTAGCTCTATAGCACACTGACAGCAAATATGTGTCGTAAGTTACAAATGTCGTGACTAAAAAACAGGGCCCAGTTCTAGTTATGACAGGTGCAAATACACTCAGAATAAAATTATTCATCAATTGTGGACTATGGGTTTCGCAATTAACTTTAGGAAACTTTCGACTCCTTTACAAATCACAAAATATCCAGGCATTATCATCAACATCAGAAAGATGATTTTATTTTGACTGGAAGAAAAAGTAGCTTATTAACCCTTTCCCTGAAGCACCCCGGGCCCTGTTTTTCAGTCATGACAATCGTTATGAACGACATGTTTTTGCTCTGAGTGTGCTATAGTCGTGACATTTTAGAGGATCGGACAATTATCGCCGCTCTACGACACGTAGGGCGGTGTGAGGTGTGCTATAGTCACGACACTCGGTGGCCAATGGACCGGAAAGTGTTGCTACAAGTGTTGTAGGTCTAAGACCACTCTAGACATGTCGTAGCGAATGTGCAACGGCCGACAGTTTTAGCGGCGATCGTCCGTGGCGCACTACAATCGTATCTATAGAACACCGGCCATCTTGTGTCTTCCAGAATGTCGTGGAATCGCTCGACGATCGTACGGTATCGTTGGCCGATGATGTCGTGACTGAAAAACAGGGCCCCGATCCCCTGCTCACAATTATATGGCAGACATTGCCTGCCCAAACGACCCTGCTACAGCAAGCACCTTTTTTGGGGGAAATAGCAATGTCATGTCACGGACCTATATACATGGATAGGCAACGCAGGCGAGCGCCGTGTTCGTTCTACGATATGAGTGTCTCGGCTACGCTTGACCGATTCCGCAGGTACATCACCGATTTCCCGCTTATCTGCTAGAGGGCGAAGCAGTAGACTGTAGTTCCAGTTCTACCCACCAGGGGCCTGTTTTTCAGACAGTGACGTCTTTATTTGTAGTGATCACAAAAGAGTGACCAGGGCCCTGTTTTTTAGTCACGATATCGGGGATCCACGATGGCCTAAGATCGTGGGTTGAGGCCAAGACATTTTTGGGTGATACAAAATGGCCGCTGTGCTATAGACGTGATCGTAGCCGCGTGCCTATGATCTGAGCTCAAATGATCGGCGCTGGCGACATGTATAGAACTGTCGTAGTTTCTATATTTGGCCTCATGCCGGGAATGAGCTCCGTAGCCATGTGGCTCTATTTACTTAAATTATCGCTCGTCATAAAAATTTATTACGAGTAAGGGGTACATATAACCTATAATCGTTCCAAATATGAAGAATATCTGCCCAACCGTTCCGAAGTTATCGGCGTTTCAATATGAAACATTAGGATATAGATTGGATATCGCACATGCACTCTCCGAGCAGATCTTTCGCGGTGTCGAGCACGGAATCTCTGCTGGGAGAGTGAAGTAACTTAGGTCACGCATTTATATAGAACTGCATAGAGAATCGTATAAATACACAATACTCCACGAGTTTGGAAGGGGAGCAATCTTCATTGAGGTGAAGCCGAGTGACGATTACGGCCCTTTCAAATGAGTGTAGTATTGTTTATTTTACGATTCAAGTGCGGTTATGGATTTATCTCGCCCCTTTCAAGGTTAGGGGAGTTGAAATTTCTTGTCTTGTCATCTCGTATTCACTACGCCACGACCATGGCGTAGTACTGTCAATTTACCGGGGTGATAGTTGAGTATTTTTTTCTAATGTTATTCCTATGGCTACACTTGTACCAGGGGTGAGATAAAGAGCTGTACTAGACAGCTCTATGGATCAGTGAGGGTAAAGCTACATTGGCCACCAGAGAAGCATTTGCTCTGACAAAATTGAAACACCGATATATCTTCGGAACGGTGGGGACGATTTTCTTCATATTTGGTACGATTATAGGTGATATGTATACCTTACTCATGTTAAAATTTCATTGCTTAATTCCAACGGGAAGTGAAGTTGCGCATTCGGTACGACATTTCCAAATTTGTCTTAGGCCTATGACACATGTGGCGTCATTTTTCGCTTGGGTGAGCACCGATTGTCGTGACTATAATACACATTTGAGCTCCCTACGGGTCGTAGACGGACGCCATTTGTTGCAGGTTCTAAGATCATGGCTCTATAGCACACTCCCGCCTGGCCGATGTCGCCAATAACGATTGTCGTGACTAAAAAACAGGGCCCAGTTGGGCGACCAAACCAGTGATCATGACCAAAAAGTGTTACTTAGACCCGGTCACTATTCAGCTGTTATGATCACTGTTGGTCCAAGGCCTATACAAAAACAAAAGCATGTCTCGCATGTATATTACTCAACAGAAAATTGTGAAATTTGGGAATTAGATAAACCAGATAGAGATAATTCATCGCTGTAAATATTGTTTCATTTGATACAGAGGAAGTGTATAAAATGAAATATGCCACCATTTGGGCTAAATGGTCACAACTCTGGAACCCAAAACAGTGACCATGACAGTTTACCCCTCTAAATGGTCGCACATGTTATGATGACTTATCTCTGGAACCCAAAGGTCTCCAAACGGTCACTAACTGGTCACTATAGGAAATGGTCAAGACTAAAAAACAGGCCCCAGGATTTTTCTTTTGATCAAAACAAAATTTTAAGATGATGATAAAATCATAATCCATATCTGAGCAAGTATTGAGAATAGAAACATGATCTTAAGTGCACATTCATCACATTGTTGATACCTATGTAATATTTTTATTGTTCTGATCCTGACATGCAGTGGGACTTTGGTATCAATAGAACCAAATGTCTACATATTTATTAAGATTAAAAAAAACCCAGTACACTTAGCACCATAACCTTAACTCTTTCATTTAAATATACGTTTAAAACCAACTGTGAAATATTTCACGAAGGCTGGGTGAGGTGGAAATAGATTCAAAATCTTAATTTCCAATGTCAACCCCTTGAAAATATAGGAAATCTGAGTCCTGACCCCAACCAAAGTGACCCAAAATCTTCCAATTGTCTGGAACCCCCCAGCACACTTAGGGACATAAACTTTGCTGTTCTATGTGGGAAGTACGTTGGAATCGTTGATGAAATAGTTTATTAAGGGTTGGTGAGATGGGAATATTTTCAAAATCTTGGTTTTCCATGTTGGGTTTTCTGAAAATGGGTGAAATCTGCTGGCCGACCCCAGTCAAAGTCACACAAAATCTGCCAATTGTCTGGAACCCCCCGGCACACTCATAGTCATAATCTTTACTGTCCCATTTAGGTACATATCTGAAATCGTTGATGAAATAGTTTATTAAGGACTGGTGAGGGGGAAATATTTTCAAAATCTTGATTTCCATGTGGAACCCTTGAAAATGAGGGAAATCTGAGTCCTGACCCCAACCAAAGTGACCCAAAATCTTCCAATTGTCTGGAACCCCCCAGCACACTTAGGGACATAAACTTTGCTGTTCTATGTGGGAAGTACGTTGGAATCGTTGATGAAATAGTTTATTAAGGGTTGGTGAGATGGGAATATTTTCAAAATCTTGGTTTTCCATGTCAGATTTTCGGAAAATGGGTGAAATCTGCTGGCCGACCCCAGTCAAAGTCACACAAAATCTGCCAATTGTCTGGAACCCCCCGGCACACTCATAGTCATAATCTTTACTGTCCCATTTAGGTACATATCTGAAATCGTTGATGAAATAGTTTATTAAGGACTGGTGAGGGGGAAATATTTTCAAAATCTTGATTTCCATGTGGAACCCTTGAAAATGAGGGAAATCTGAGTCCTGACCCCAACAAAAGTGACCCAAAATCTGCCAATTGTCTGGAACCCCCCAGCACACTTAGGGACATAAACTTTGCTGTTCTATGTGGGAAGTACGTTGGAATCGTTGATGAAATAGTTTATTAAGGGTTGGTGAGATGGGAATATTTTCAAAATCTTGGTTTTCCATGTCAGATTTTCGGAAAATGGGTGAAATCTGCTGGCCGACCCCAGTCAAAGTCACACAAAATCTGCCAATTGTCTGGAACCCCCCGGCACACTCATAGTCATAATCTTTACTGTCGCATTTAGGTACATATCTGAAATCGTTGATGAAATAGTTTATTAAGGACTGGTGAGGGGGAAATATTTTCAAAATCTTGATTTCCATGTGGAACCCTTGAAAATGAGGGAAATCTGAGTCCTGACCCCAACAAAAGTGACCCAAAATCTGCCAATTGTCTGGAACCCCCAGCACACTTAGGGACATAAATTTTGCTGTTCTATGTGGGAAGTACGTTGGAATCGTTGATGAAATAGTTTATTAAGGGTTGGTGAGATGGGAATATTTTCAAAATCTTGGTTTTCCATGTTGGGTTTTCTGAAAATGGGTGAAATCTGCTGGCCGACCCCAGTCAAAGTCACACAAAATCTGCCAATTGTCTGGAACCCCCCGGCACACTCATAGTCATAATCTTTACTGTCCCATTTAGGTACATATCTGAAATCGTTGATGAAATAGTTTATTAAGGACTGGTGAGGGGGAAATATTTTCAAAATCTTGATTTCCATGTGGAACCCTTGAAAATGAGGGAAATCTGAGTCCTGACCCCAACAAAAGTGACCCAAAATCTGCCAATTGTCTGGAACCCCCAGCACACTTAGGGACATAAATTTTGCTGTTCTATGTGGGAAGTACGTTGGAATCGTTGATGAAATAGTTTATTAAGGGTTGGTGAGATGGGAATATTTTCAAAATCTTGGTTTTCCATGTCAGATTTTCGGAAAATGGGTGAAATCTGCCTGCCGACCCCAGTCAAAGTCACACAAAATCTGCCAATTGTCTAAAAAATAAACCAGCACACCTACAGCCATAATCTTTACTGTCCCATTTAGGTACATATCTGGAATCGTTGATGAGATAGTTTATTAAGGCCTGTTCAGGTGGAAATAATTTGAAAATCTTGATTTCCCATATGGACCCCTTGATAACGAGAGAATTCTGACTCCTGACCCCAGCCAAAGTCTTTTTATGTTGTTTTTATGTTATGTTGTTTTTATGTTGCTTATCAATTGTTTCTCATGGTCATAATAACCACAATAAAACTATGAAATTTGGAATATAGGTTTGCCAGGGCCCTGTTTTTTAGTCACGACATTTGTGAGTGTCGCAGGCCTACGATCGCACAGCCGATCTACGGCCTATTTGGATGACAAAAGATGGCCGACGTCCTATAGACGGTGTCGTAGTACGCCACGGACGATCGCCGCTAAAAGTGTCTCAAGTATAGAACTGTCTTAGGTTCTATAAAACCTCACTGTGCGTATATAGAGGATTTCCTGTGCTTTCCATACGAATTAAGCGATGAAATTTTAACACAAGTAAGGCAGACATATAACCTATAATCGTACCAAATATGAAGACAATCGGTCCCAGCGTGTACAAGGGATCGGCGTTTGAATTTCGTCATAGCAATCGTCTGCTCTGGTGGCCTTTGCACCCTCCCACCTCCCGGTGGCAGTGAATGTCGAGGTCACTGCATAAATTAGGGTCACGTGAGGGTAGGGTTACACTGGCCACCAGAGCAGACATTGCTATGATGAAATCCAAACGTGGATATCTTCGGAACTCTGCGACCGATTTTCTTCATATTTGGTGCGATTATTGGTTATATGTATACCTTACTCGTGTTAAAACTTCATTGCTTAATTCTTACAAGAAGTGAAGTTGCGCATTGGTACGACATGTCCAGAGTGGTCTTAGACATACGACACTTTATGGGGACACTTTCCAGTCCATTGGCCACCGAGTGTCGTGACCATAGCACACCGTTTACCTCCCTATGTGTCGTATCTACAGCAAGTGTCGCAGCCAGCCTAAGATCGTAGCTCTATAGCACACTGACAGCAAATATGTGTCGTAAGTTACAAATGTCGTGACTAAAAAACAGGGCCCAGTTCTAGTTATGACAGGTGCAAATACACTCAGAATAAAATTATTCATCAATTGTGGACTATGGGTTTCGCAATTAACTTTAGGAAACTTTGGACTCCTTTACAAATCACAAAATATCCAGGCATTATCATCAACATCAGAAAGATGATTTTATTTTTACTGGAAGAAAAAGTAGCTCATTAACCCTTTCCCTGAAGCACCCCGGGCCCTGTTTTTCAGTCATGACAATCGTTATGAACGACATGTTTTTGCTCTGAGTGTGCTATAGTCGTGACATTTTAGAGGATCGGACAATTATCGCCGCTCTACGACACGTAGGGCGGTGTGAGGTGTGCTATAGTCACGACACTCGGTGGCCAATGGACCGGAAAGTGTTGCTACAAGTGTTGTAGGTCTAAGACCACTCTAGACATGTCGTAGCGAATGTGCAACGGCCGACAGTTTTAGCGGCGATCGTCCGTGGCGCACTACAATCGTGTCTATAGAACACCGGCCATCTTGTGTCTTCCAGAATGTCGTGGAATCGCTCGACGATCGTACGGTATCGTTGGCCGACGATGTCGTGACTGAAAAACAGGGCCCCGATCCCCTGCTCACAATTATATGGCAGACATTGCCTGCCCAAACGACCCTGCTACAGCAAGCACCTTTTTTGGGGGAAATAGCAATGTCATGTCACGGACCTATATACATGGATAGGCAACGCAGGCGAGCGCCGTGTTCGTTCTACGATATGAGTGTCTCGGCTACGCTTGACCAATTCCGCGGGTACATCACCGATTTCCCGCTTATCTGCTAGAGGGCGAAGCAGTAGACTGTAGTTCCAGTTCTACCCACCAGGGGCCTGTTTTTCAGACAGTGACGTCTTTATTTGTAGTGATCACAAAAGAGTGACCAGTTGGGCGACCAAACCAGTGATCATGACCAAAAAGTGTTCCTCAGACCCGGTCACTATTCAGCTGTTATGATCACTGTTGGTCCAAGGCCTATACAAAAACAAAAGCATGTCTTGCATGTATATTACTCAACAGAAAATTGTGAAATTTGGGAATTAGATAAACCAGATAGAGATAATTCATCGCTGTAAATATTGTTTCATTTGATACAGAGGAAGTGTATAAAATGAAATATGCCACCATTTGGGCTAAATGGTCACAACTCTGGGCCCTGTTTTTCAGTCGAGACGATCTCAAGTTGAGACCGTTTGGAAGCCAAACTGTTTTTCAGTTGAGACGATCTCTGGGGATCTCAGGCTGAGACTGAGATGCGACCGTTTTGGGTGATTTCAGTGTTTTTCAGTTGTGATGATCTCAAGGGATCTCAAGTGAAATGATCTCTCAAACGGTCTCAACCTGAGACCAATTGATACTAGTCATAGCTTATTTTTTCAGATGCTAAGACTTATTCAAATTTGATGATATTTTGATTGGAGAATACTAGCAATCTGACATACCTATATCCCAAATTTCATTGTATTCCTCTGGTTATTAAGACTGTGATAAACCTTTGTCTGGAAATCTGAAAAATGCAGGCACTGCACCTCTCAGGTAGCTTGTGTATACCTACTGTAATGCTCAATTTATTTTAGCAGGGTAGGGTCAAGGTCACTTCATATACATAAATAACAACAATACCCATTCACAAAGTAAAACATGTCTTACTCTTGAAATATATAATAGAACATTATGAAATTTTAGGATTCGATTGAATAGACATGGACAATTATTCGCTGTAAATATGGTATAATTTGAATAAGTTTAAGTGTCTCAAATAAATAATTTCCGATCACAGAATCTTGTACTTGACAGGAAATGATCGCTAGGGTTCTCAGCTAAATGATCACAACCTGAGATCCCCCTGAGATCCGCTGTGGCGCACTGAGACCACGTCTGAAAAACACCTGTAGCCATTGATCTCCCAAACGGTCTCAGGATTGCTCATGGATCTCAGCGGATCTCAGCTTGAGATCGTCTCGACTGAAAAACAGGGCCCAGGAATCCAAAACAGTGACCATGACAGTTTACCCCTCTAAATGGTCGCACATGTTATGATGACTTATCTCTGGAACCCAAAGGTCTCCAAACGGTCACTAACTGGTCACTATAGGAAATGGTCAAGACTAAAAAACAGGCCCCAGGATTTTTCTTTTGATCAAAACAAATTTTTAAGATGATGATAAAATCATAATCCATATCTGAGCAAGTATTGAGAATAGAAACATGATCTTAAGTGCACATTCATCACATTGTTGATACCTATGTTATATTTTTATTGTTCTGATCCTGACATGCAGTGGGACTTTGGTATCAATAGAACCAAATGTCTACATATTTATTAAGATTAAAAAAAACCCAGTACACTTAGCACCATAACCTTAACTCTTTCATTTAAATATACGTTTAAAACCAACTGTGAAATATTTCACGAAGGCTGGGTGAGGTGGAAATAGATTCAAAATCTTAATTTCCAATGTCAACCCCTTGAAAATATAGGAAATCTGAGTCCTGACCCCAACCAAAGTGACCCAAAATCTTCCAATTGTCTGGAACCCCCCAGCACACTTAGGGACATAAACTTTGCTGTTCTATGTGGGAAGTACGTTGGAATCGTTGATGAAATAGTTTATTAAGGGTTGGTGAGATGGGAATATTTTCAAAATCTTGGTTTTCCATGTTGGGTTTTCTGAAAATGGGTGAAATCTGCTGGCCGACCCCAGTCAAAGTCACACAAAATCTGCCAATTGTCTGGAACCCCCCGGCACACTCATAGTCATAATCTTTACTGTCCCATTTAGGTACATATCTGAAATCGTTGATGAAATAGTTTATTAAGGACTGGTGAGGGGGAAATATTTTCAAAATCTTGATTTCCATGTGGAACCCTTGAAAATGAGGGAAATCTGAGTCCTGACCCCAACCAAAGTGACCCAAAATCTTCCAATTGTCTGGAACCCCCCAGCACACTTAGGGACATAAACTTTGCTGTTCTATGTGGGAAGTACGTTGGAATCGTTGATGAAATAGTTTATTAAGGGTTGGTGAGATGGGAATATTTTCAAAATCTTGGTTTTCCATGTCAGATTTTCGGAAAATGGGTGAAATCTGCTGGCCGACCCCAGTCAAAGTCACACAAAATCTGCCAATTGTCTGGAACCCCCCGGCACACTCATAGTCATAATCTTTACTGTCCCATTTAGGTACATATCTGAAATCGTTGATGAAATAGTTTATTAAGGACTGGTGAGGGGGAAATATTTTCAAAATCTTGATTTCCATGTGGAACCCTTGAAAATGAGGGAAATCTGAGTCCTGACCCCAACAAAAGTGACCCAAAATCTGCCAATTGTCTGGAACCCCCAGCACACTTAGGGACATAAATTTTGCTGTTCTATGTGGGAAGTACGTTGGAATCGTTGATGAAATAGTTTATTAAGGGTTGGTGAGATGGGAATATTTTCAAAATCTTGGTTTTCCATGTTGGGTTTTCTGAAAATGGGTGAAATCTGCTGGCCGACCCCAGTCAAAGTCACACAAAATCTGCCAATTGTCTGGAACCCCCCGGCACACTCATAGTCATAATCTTTACTGTCCCATTTAGGTACATATCTGAAATCGTTGATGAAATAGTTTATTAAGGACTGGTGAGGGGGAAATATTTTCAAAATCTTGATTTCCATGTGGAACCCTTGAAAATGAGGGAAATCTGAGTCCTGACCCCAACCAAAGTGACCCAAAATCTGCCAATTGTCTGGAACCCCCCAGCACACTTAGGGACATAAACTTTGCTGTTCTATGTGGGAAGTACGTTGGAATCGTTGATGAAATAGTTTATTAAGGGTTGGTGAGATGGGAATATTTTCAAAATCTTGGTTTTCCATGTCAGATTTTCGGAAAATGGGTGAAATCTGCTGGCCGACCCCAGTCAAAGTCACACAAAATCTGCCAATTGTCTGGAACCCCCCGGCACACTCATAGTCATAATCTTTACTGTCCCATTTAGGTACATATCTGAAATCGTTGATGAAATAGTTTATTAAGGACTGGTGAGGGGGAAATATTTTCAAAATCTTGATTTCCATGTGGAACCCTTGAAAATGAGGGAAATCTGAGTCCTGACCCCAACAAAAGTGACCCAAAATCTGCCAATTGTCTGGAACCCCCAGCATACTTAGGGACATAAATTTTGCTGTTCTATGTGGGAAGTACGTTGGAATCGTTGATGAAATAGTTTATTAAGGGTTGGTGAGATGGGAATATTTTCAAAATCTTGGTTTTCCATGTTGGGTTTTCTGAAAATGGGTGAAATCTGCTGGCCGACCCCAGTCAAAGTCACACAAAATCTGCCAATTGTCTGGAACCCCCCGGCACACTCATAGTCATAATCTTTACTGTCCCATTTAGGTACATATCTGAAATCGTTGATGAAATAGTTTATTAAGGACTGGTGAGGGGGAAATATTTTCAAAATCTTGATTTCCATGTGGAACCCTTGAAAATGAGGGAAATCTGAGTCCTGACCCCAACAAAAGTGACCCAAAATCTGCCAATTGTCTGGAACCCCCAGCACACTTAGGGACATAAATTTTGCTGTTCTATGTGGGAAGTACGTTGGAATCGTTGATGAAATAGTTTATTAAGGGTTGGTGAGATGGGAATATTTTCAAAATCTTGGTTTTCCATGTCAGATTTTCGGAAAATGGGTGAAATCTGCCTGCCGACCCCAGTCAAAGTCACACAAAATCTGCCAATTGTCTAAAAAATAAACCAGCACACCTACAGCCATAATCTTTACTGTCCCATTTAGGTACATATCTGGAATCGTTGATGAGATAGTTTATTAAGGCCTGTTCAGGTGGAAATAATTTGAAAATCTTGATTTCCCATATGGACCCCTTGATAACGAGAGAATTCTGACTCCTGACCCCAGCCAAAGTCTTTTTATGTTGTTTTTATGTTATGTTGTTTTTATGTTGCTTATCAATTGTTTCTCATGGTCATAATAACCACAATAAAACTATGAAATTTGGAATATAGGTTTGCCAGGGCCCTGTTTTTTAGTCACGACATTTGTGAGTGTCGCAGGCCTACGATCGCACAGCCGATCTACGGCCTATTTGGATGACAAAAGATGGCCGACGTCCTATAGACGGTGTCGTAGTACGCCACGGACGATCGCCGCTAAAAGTGTCTCAAGTATAGAACTGTCTTAGGTTCTATAAAACCTCACTGTGCGTATATAGAGGATTTCCTGTGCTTTCCATACGAATTAAGCGATGAAATTTTAACACAAGTAAGGCAGACATATAACCTATAATCGTACCAAATATGAAGACAATCGGTCCCAGCGTGTACAAGGGATCGGCGTTTGAATTTCGTCATAGCAATCGTCTGCTCTGGTGGCCTTTGCACCCTCCCACCTCCCGGTGGCAGTGAATGTCGAGGTCACTGCATAAATTAGGGTCACGTGAGGGTAGGGTTACACTGGCCACCAGAGCAGACATTGCTATGATGAAATCCAAACGTGGATATCTTCGGAACTCTGCGACCGATTTTCTTCATATTTGGTGCGATTATTGGTTATATGTATACCTTACTCGTGTTAAAACTTCATTGCTTAATTCTTACGAGAAGTGAAGTTGCGCATTGGTACGACATGTCCAGAGTGGTCTTAGACATACGACACTTTATGGGGACACTTTCCGGTCCATTGGCCACCGAGTGTCGTGACCATAGCACACCGTTTACCTCCCTATGTGTCGTATCTACAGCAAGTGTCGCAGCCAGCCTAAGATCGTAGCTCTATAGCACACTGACAGCAAATATGTGTCGTAAGTTACAAATGTCGTGACTAAAAAACAGGGCCCAGTTCTAGTTATGACAGGTGCAAATACACTCAGAATAAAATTATTCATCAATTGTGGACTATGGGTTTCGCAATTAACTTTAGGAAACTTTCGACTCCTTTACAAATCACAAAATATCCAGGCATTATCATCAACATCAGAAAGATGATTTTATTTTTACTGGAAGAAAAAGTAGCTCATTAACCCTTTCCCTGAAGCACCCCGGGCCCTGTTTTTCAGTCATGACAATCGTTATGAACGACATGTTTTTGCTCTGAGTGTGCTATAGTCGTGACATTTTAGAGGATCGGACAATTATCGCCGCTCTACGACACGTAGGGCGGTGTGAGGTGTGCTATAGTCACGACACTCGGTGGCCAATGGACCGGAAAGTGTTGCTACAAGTGTTGTAGGTCTAAGACCACTCTAGACATGTCGTAGCGAATGTGCAACGGCCGACAGTTTTAGCGGCGATCGTCCGTGGCGCACTACAATCGTGTCTATAGAACACCGGCCATCTTGTGTCTTCCAGAATGTCGTGGAATCGCTCGACGATCGTACGGTATCGTTGGCCGATGATGTCGTGACTGAAAAACAGGGCCCCGATCCCCTGCTCACAATTATATGGCAGACATTGCCTGCCCAAACGACCCTGCTACAGCAAGCACCTTTTTTGGGGGAAATAGCAATGTCATGTCACGGACCTATATACATGGATAGGCAACGCAGGCGAGCGCCGTGTTCGTTCTACGATATGAGTGTCTCGGCTACGCTTGACCGATTCCGCGGGTACATCACCGATTTCCCGCTTATCTGCTAGAGGGCGAAGCAGTAGACTGTAGTTCCAGTTCTACCCACCAGGGGCCTGTTTTTCAGACAGTGACGTCTTTATTTGTAGTGATCACAAAAGAGTGACCAGTTGGGCGACCAAACCAGTGATCATGACCAAAAAGTGTTCCTCAGACCCGGTCACTATTCAGCTGTTATGATCACTGTTGGTCCAAGGCCTATACAAAAACAAAAGCATGTCTTGCATGTATATTACTCAACAGAAAATTGTGAAATATGGGAATTAGATAAACCAGATAGAGATAATTCATCGCTGTAAATATTGTTTCATTTGATACAGAGGAAGTGTATAAAATGAAATATGCCACCATTTGGGCTAAATGGTCACAACTCTGGAATCCAAAACAGTGACCATGACAGTTTACCCCTCTAAATGGTCGCACATGTTATGATGACTTATCTCTGGAACCCAAAGGTCTCCAAACGGTCACTAACTGGTCACTTTAGGAAATGGTCACGACTAAAAAACAGGCCCCAGGGGGGTGTTTTTCAGTTGAGAGGATCTCAACTTGAGATCCGCTAAGATCAATCCGAGATCCTGAGACCGACTTTGAGATCAATGGCGGAAAGTGTTTTTCAGACGTTGTCTCAAGTCTACACAGCCGATCTTAGGGGATCTCAACTCCAAGGATCTCAAGTTGAGATCCCTAGCCCTCAGTGTAGAGCTATCTCAAGTTCTATAGTGATCTTTCTGTGGTTTAAGTAAACCGGAGCCTCTAAATTGCCTATTATCGCCCCAAACTGTTATGTCAAGTCCCTTGCAGTACCTTTGTTAACCGATGTCAACTTGAGACCGTTGTCAAGTTGAGACCGATCTCAAGTTAAGACTGATCTCAAATTGAAACTGACTTTGAGCATTGCAGTAGGTTAGCACAAACCAGCTGAGTGGTGCAGTGCCTCCGTTTTTCTTGTTGCTTATCAATTGTTTCTCATGGTCATAATAACAACAATAAAACTATGAAATTTGGAATATAGGTTTGCCAGGCTATTAATACACTTTGCTCTAAATATCTTTTAATTTTGATAAGTTTTAGCACCGGATCAAAAAGTTGAGACAAGTATCAACTGGTCTCAAGTTGAGACCGAAGTTGAGATCCTTTCACTTGAGATCCCTGAGATCATCTCAACTGAAAAACACCCAAAGCACCCCAAACGGTCTTATCTTAGTCTTAACTTGAGATCACCTCAAATGATCTCAACTGAAAAACACTTTCGATCTCAGCGGATCTCAAATGGACATGATCTCAACTGAAAAACAGGCCCCAGGATTTTTCTTTTGATCAAAACAAAATTTTAAGATGATGATAAAATCATAATCCATATCTGAGCAAGTATTGAGAATAGAAACATGATCTTAAGTGCCCATTCATCACATTGTTGATACCTATGTAATATTTTTATTGTTCTGATCCTGACATGCAGTGGGACTTTGGTATCAATAGAACCAAATGTCTACATATTTATTAAGATTAAAAAAAACCCAGTACACTTAGCACCATAACCTTAACTCTTTCATTTAAATATACGTTTAAAACCAACTGTGAAATATTTCACGAAGGCTGGGTGAGGTGGAAATATTTTCAAAATCTTGATTTCCATGTGGAACCCTTGAAAATGAGGGAAATCTGAGTCCTGACCCCAACCAAAGTGACCCAAAATCTTCCAATTGTCTGGAACCCCCCAGCACACTTAGGGACATAAACTTTGCTGTTCTATGTGGGAAGTACGTTGGAATCGTTGATGAAATAGTTTATTAAGGGTTGGTGAGATGGGAATATTTTCAAAATCTTGGTTTTCCATGTCAGATTTTCGGAAAATGGGTGAAATCTGCTGGCCGACCCCAGTCAAAGTCACACAAAATCTGCCAATTGTCTGGAACCCCCCGGCACACTCATAGTCATAATCTTTACTGTCCCATTTAGGTACATATCTGAAATCGTTGATGAAATAGTTTATTAAGGACTGGTGAGGGGGAAATATTTTCAAAATCTTGATTTCCATGTGGAACCCTTGAAAATGAGGGAAATCTGAGTCCTGACCCCAACAAAAGTGACCCAAAATCTGCCAATTGTCTGGAACCCCCAGCACACTTAGGGACATAAATTTTGCTGTTCTATGTGGGAAGTACGTTGGAATCGTTGATGAAATAGTTTATTAAGGGTTGGTGAGATGGGAATATTTTCAAAATCTTGGTTTTCCATGTCAGATTTTCGGAAAATGGGTGAAATCTGCCTGCCGACCCCAGTCAAAGTCACACAAAATCTGCCAATTGTCTAAAAAATAAACCAGCACACCTACAGCCATAATCTTTACTGTCCCATTTAGGTACATATCTGGAATCGTTGATGAGATAGTTTATTAAGGCCTGTTCAGGTGGAAATAATTTGAAAATCTTGATTTCCCATATGGACCCCTTGATAACGAGAGAATTCTGACTCCTGACCCCAGCCAAAGTCTTTTTATGTTGTTTTTATGTTATGTTGTTTTTATGTTGCTTATCAATTGTTTCTCATGGTCATAATAACCACAATAAAACTATGAAATTTGGAATATAGGTTTGCCAGGGCCCTGTTTTTTAGTCACGACATTTGTGAGTGTCGCAGGCCTACGATCGCACAGCCGATCTACGGCCTATTTGGATGACAAAAGATGGCCGACGTCCTATAGACGGTGTCGTAGTACGCCACGGACGATCGCCGCTAAAAGTGTCTCAAGTATAGAACTGTCTTAGGTTCTATAAAACCTCACTGTGCGTATATAGAGGATTTTCTGTGCTTTCCATACGAATTAAGCGATGAAATTTTAACACAAGTAAGGCAGACATATAACCTATAATCGTACCAAATATGAAGACAATCGGTCCCAGCGTGTACAAGGGATCGGCGTTTTAATTTCGTCATAGCAATCGTCTGCTCTGGTGGCCTTTGCACCCTCCCACCTCCCGGTGGCAGTGAATGTCGAGGTCACTGCATAAATTAGGGTCACGTGAGGGTAGGGTTACACTGGCCACCAGAGCAGACATTGCTATGATGAAATCCAAACGTGGATATCTTCGGAACTCTGCGACCGATTTTCTTCATATTTGGTGCGATTATTGGTTATATGTATACCTTACTCGTGTTAAAACTTCATTGCTTAATTCTTACAAGAAGTGAAGTTGCGCATTGGTACGACATGTCCAGAGTGGTCTTAGACATACGACACTTTATGGGGACACTTTCCAGTCCATTGGCCACCGAGTGTCGTGACCATAGCACACCGTTTACCTCCCTATGTGTCGTATCTACAGCAAGTGTCGCAGCCAGCCTAAGATCGTAGCTCTATAGCACACTGACAGCAAATATGTGTCGTAAGTTACAAATGTCGTGACTAAAAAACAGGGCCCAGTTCTAGTTATGACAGGTGCAAATACACTCAGAATAAAATTATTCATCAATTGTGGACTATGGGTTTCGCAATTAACTTTAGGAAACTTTCGACTCCTTTACAAATCACAAAATATCCAGGCATTATCATCAACATCAGAAAGATGATTTTATTTTGACTGGAAGAAAAGTTAGCTTATTAACCCTTTCCCTGAAGCACCCCGGGCCCTGTTTTTCAGTCATGACAATCGTTATGAACGACATGTTTTTGCTCTGAGTGTGCTATAGTCGTGACATTTTAGAGGATCGGACAATTATCGCCGCTCTACGACACGTAGGGCGGTGTGAGGTGTGCTATAGTCACGACACTCGGTGGCCAATGGACCGGAAAGTGTTGCTACAAGTGTTGTAGGTCTAAGACCACTCTAGACATGTCGTAGCGAATGTGCAACGGCCGACAGTTTTAGCGGCGATCGTCCGTGGCGCACTACAATCGTGTCTATAGAACACCGGCCATCTTGTGTCTTCCAGAATGTCGTGGAATCGCTCGACGATCGTACGGTATCGTTGGCCGATGATGTCGTGACTGAAAAACAGGGCCCCGATCCCCTGCTCACAATTATATGGCAGACATTGCCTGCCCAAACGACCCTGCTACAGCAAGCACCTTTTTTGGGGGAAATAGCAATGTCATGTCACGGACCTATATACATGGATAGGCAACGCAGGCGAGCGCCGTGTTCGTTCTACGATATGAGTGTCTCGGCTACGCTTGACCGATTCCGCGGGTACATCACCGATTTCCCGCTTATCTGCTAGAGGGCGAAGCAGTAGACTGTAGTTCCAGTTCTACCCACCAGGGGCCTGTTTTTCAGACAGTGACGTCTTTATTTGTAGTGATCACAAAAGAGTGACCAGGGCCCTGTTTTTTAGTCACGATATCGTGGATCCACGATGGCCTAAGATCGTGGGTTGAGGCCAAGACATTTTTGGGTGATACAAAATGGCCGCTGTGCTATAGACGTGATCGTAGCCGCGTGCCTATGATCTGAGCTCAAATGATCGGCGCTGGCGACATGTATAGAACTGTCGTAGTTTCTATATTTGGCCTCATGCCGGGAATGAGCTCCGTAGCCATGTGGCTCTATTTACTTAAATTATCGCTCGTCATAAAAATTTATTACGAGTAAGGGGTACATATAACCTATAATCGTTCCAAATATGAAGAATATCTGCCCAACCGTTCCGAAGTTATCGGCGTTTCAATATGAAACATTAGGATATAGATTGGATATCGCACATGCACTCTCCGAGCAGATCTTTCGCGGTGTCGAGCACGGAATCTCTGCTGGGAGAGTGAAGTAACTTAGGTCACGCATTTATATAGAACTGCATAGAGAATCGTATAAATACACAATACTCCACGAGTTTGGAAGGGGAGCAATCTTCATTGAGGTGAAGCCGAGTGACGATTACGGCCCTTTCAAATGAGTGTAGTATTGTTTATTTTACGATTCAAGTGCGGTTATGGATTTATCTCGCCCCTTTCAAGGTTAGGGGAGTTGAAATTTCTTGTCTTGTCATCTCGTATTCACTACGCCACGACCATGGCGTAGTACTGTCAATTTACCGGGGTGATAGTTGAGTATTTTTTTCTAATGTTATTCCTATGGCTACACTTGTACCAGGGGTGAGATAAAGAGCTGTACTAGACAGCTCTATGGATCAGTGAGGGTAAAGCTACATTGGCCACCAGAGAAGCATTTGCTCTGACAAAATTGAAACACCGATATATCTTCGGAACGGTGGGGACGATTTTCTTCATATTTGGTACGATTATAGGTGATATGTATACCTTACTCATGTTAAAATTTCATTGCTTAATTCCAACGGGAAGTGAAGTTGCGCATTCGGTACGACATTTCCAAATTTGTCTTAGGCCTATGACACATGTGGCGTCATTTTTCGCTTGGGTGAGCACCGATTGTCGTGACTATAATACACATTTGAGCTCCCTACGGGTCGTAGACGGACGCCATTTGTTGCAGGTTCTAAGATCATGGCTCTATAGCACACTCCCGCCTGGCCGATGTCGCCAATAACGATTGTCGTGACTAAAAAACAGGGCCCAGTTGGGCGACCAAACCAGTGATCATGACCAAAAAGTGTTACTTAGACCCGGTCACTATTCAGCTGTTATGATCACTGTTGGTCCAAGGCCTATACAAAAACAAAAGCATGTCTCGCATGTATATTACTCAACAGAAAATTGTGAAATTTGGGAATTAGATAAACCAGATAGAGATAATTCATCGCTGTAAATATTGTTTCATTTGATACAGAGGAAGTGTATAAAATGAAATATGCCACCATTTGGGCTAAATGGTCACAACTCTGGAACCCAAAACAGTGACCATGACAGTTTACCCCTCTAAATGGTCGCACATGTTATGATGACTTATCTCTGGAACCCAAAGGTCTCCAAACGGTCACTAACTGGTCACTATAGGAAATGGTCACGACTAAAAAACAGGCCCCAGGATTTTTCTTTTGATCAAAACAAAATTTTAAGATGATGATAAAATCATAATCCATATCTGAGCAAGTATTGAGAATAGAAACATGATCTTAAGTGCACATTCATCACATTGTTGATACCTATGTAATATTTTTATTGTTCTGATCCTGACATGCAGTGGGACTTTGGTATCAATAGAACCAAATGTCTACATATTTATTAAGATTAAAAAAAAACCAGTACACTTAGCACCATAACCTTAACTCTTTCATTTAAATATACGTTTAAAACCAACTGTGAAATATTTCACGAAGGCTGGGTGAGGTGGAAATAGATTCAAAATCTTAATTTCCAATGTCAACCCCTTGAAAATATAGGAAATCTGAGTCCTGACCCCAACCAAAGTGACCCAAAATCTTCCAATTGTCTGGAACCCCCCAGCACACTTAGGGACATAAACTTTGCTGTTCTATGTGGGAAGTACGTTGGAATCGTTGATGAAATAGTTTATTAAGGGTTGGTGAGATGGGAATATTTTCAAAATCTTGGTTTTCCATGTTGGGTTTTCTGAAAATGGGTGAAATCTGCTGGCCGACCCCAGTCAAAGTCACACAAAATCTGCCAATTGTCTGGAACCCCCCGGCACACTCATAGTCATAATCTTTACTGTCCCATTTAGGTACATATCTGAAATCGTTGATGAAATAGTTTATTAAGGACTGGTGAGGGGGAAATATTTTCAAAATCTTGATTTCCATGTGGAACCCTTGAAAATGAGGGAAATCTGAGTCCTGACCCCAACCAAAGTGACCCAAAATCTGCCAATTGTCTGGAACCCCCCAGCACACTTAGGGACATAAACTTTGCTGTTCTATGTGGGAAGTACGTTGGAATCGTTGATGAAATAGTTTATTAAGGGTTGGTGAGATGGGAATATTTTCAAAATCTTGGTTTTCCATGTCAGATTTTCGGAAAATGGGTGAAATCTGCTGGCCGACCCCAGTCAAAGTCACACAAAATCTGCCAATTGTCTGGAACCCCCCGGCACACTCATAGTCATAATCTTTACTGTCCCATTTAGGTACATATCTGAAATCGTTGATGAAATAGTTTATTAAGGACTGGTGAGGGGGAAATATTTTCAAAATCTTGATTTCCATGTGGAACCCTTGAAAATGAGGGAAATCTGAGTCCTGACCCCAACCAAAGTGACCCAAAATCTTCCAATTGTCTGGAACCCCCCAGCACACTTAGGGACATAAACTTTGCTGTTCTATGTGGGAAGTACGTTGGAATCGTTGCTGAAATAGTTTATTAAGGGTTGGTGAGATGGGAATATTTTCAAAATCTTGGTTTTCCATGTCAGATTTTCGGAAAATGGGTGAAATCTGCTGGCCGACCCCAGTCAAAGTCACACAAAATCTGCCAATTGTCTGGAACCCCCCGGCACACTCATAGTCATAATCTTTACTGTCCCATTTAGGTACATATCTGAAATCGTTGATGAAATAGTTTATTAAGGACTGGTGAGGGGGAAATATTTTCAAAATCTTGATTTCCATGTGGAACCCTTGAAAATGAGGGAAATCTGAGTCCTGACCCCAACAAAAGTGACCCAAAATCTGCCAATTGTCTGGAACCCCCCAGCACACTTAGGGACATAAACTTTGCTGTTCTATGTGGGAAGTACGTTGGAATCGTTGATGAAATAGTTTATTAAGGGTTGGTGAGATGGGAATATTTTCAAAATCTTGGTTTTCCATGTCAGATTTTCGGAAAATGGGTGAAATCTGCTGGCCGACCCCAGTCAAAGTCACACAAAATCTGCCAATTGTCTGGAACCCCCCGGCACACTCATAGTCATAATCTTTACTGTCGCATTTAGGTACATATCTGAAATCGTTGATGAAATAGTTTATTAAGGACTGGTGAGGGGGAAATATTTTCAAAATCTTGATTTCCATGTGGAACCCTTGAAAATGAGGGAAATCTGAGTCCTGACCCCAACCAAAGTGACCCAAAATCTGCCAATTGTCTGGAACCCCCAGCACACTTAGGGACATAAATTTTGCTGTTCTATGTGGGAAGTACGTTGGAATCGTTGATGAAATAGTTTATTAAGGGTTGGTGAGATGGGAATATTTTCAAAATCTTGGTTTTCCATGTTGGGTTTTCTGAAAATGGGTGAAATCTGCTGGCCGACCCCAGTCAAAGTCACACAAAATCTGCCAATTGTCTGGAACCCCCCGGCACACTCATAGTCATAATCTTTACTGTCCCATTTAGGTACATATCTGAAATCGTTGATGAAATAGTTTATTAAGGACTGGTGAGGGGGAAATATTTTCAAAATCTTGATTTCCATGTGGAACCCTTGAAAATGAGGGAAATCTGAGTCCTGACCCCAACAAAAGTGACCCAAAATCTGCCAATTGTCTGGAACCCCCAGCACACTTAGGGACATAAATTTTGCTGTTCTATGTGGGAAGTACGTTGGAATCGTTGATGAAATAGTTTATTAAGGGTTGGTGAGATGGGAATATTTTCAAAATCTTGGTTTTCCATGTCAGATTTTCGGAAAATGGGTGAAATCTGCCTGCCGACCCCAGTCAAAGTCACACAAAATCTGCCAATTGTCTAAAAAATAAACCAGCACACCTACAGCCATAATCTTTACTGTCCCATTTAGGTACATATCTGGAATCGTTGATGAGATAGTTTATTAAGGCCTGTTCAGGTGGAAATAATTTGAAAATCTTGATTTCCCATATGGACCCCTTGATAACGAGAGAATTCTGACTCCTGACCCCAGCCAAAGTCTTTTTATGTTGTTTTTATGTTATGTTGTTTTTATGTTGCTTATCAATTGTTTCTCATGGTCATAATAACCACAATAAAACTATGAAATTTGGAATATAGGTTTGCCAGGGCCCTGTTTTTTAGTCACGACATTTGTGAGTGTCGCAGGCCTACGATCGCACAGCCGATCTACGGCCTATTTGGATGACAAAAGATGGCCGACGTCCTATAGACGGTGTCGTAGTACGCCACGGACGATCGCCGCTAAAAGTGTCTCAAGTATAGAACTGTCTTAGGTTCTATAAAACCTCACTGTGCGTATATAGAGGATTTCCTGTGCTTTCCATACGAATTAAGCGATGAAATTTTAACACAAGTAAGGCAGACATATAACCTATAATCGTACCAAATATGAAGACAATCGGTCCCAGCGTGTACAAGGGATCGGCGTTTGAATTTCGTCATAGCAATCGTCTGCTCTGGTGGCCTTTGCACCCTCCCACCTCCCGGTGGCAGTGAATGTCGAGGTCACTGCATAAATTAGGGTCACGTGAGGGTAGGGTTACACTGGCCACCAGAGCAGACATTGCTATGATGAAATCCAAACGTGGATATCTTCGGAACTCTGCGACCGATTTTCTTCATATTTGGTGCGATTATTGGTTATATGTATACCTTACTCGTGTTAAAACTTCATTGCTTAATTCTTACAAGAAGTGAAGTTGCGCATTGGTACGACATGTCCAGAGTGGTCTTAGACATACGACACTTTATGGGGACACTTTCCAGTCCATTGGCCACCGAGTGTCGTGACCATAGCACACCGTTTACCTCCCTATGTGTCGTATCTACAGCAAGTGTCGCAGCCAGCCTAAGATCGTAGCTCTATAGCACACTGACAGCAAATATGTGTCGTAAGTTACAAATGTCGTGACTAAAAAACAGGGCCCAGTTCTAGTTATGACAGGTGCAAATACACTCAGAATAAAATTATTCATCAATTGTGGACTATGGGTTTCGCAATTAACTTTAGGAAACTTTGGACTCCTTTACAAATCACAAAATATCCAGGCATTATCATCAACATCAGAAAGATGATTTTATTTTTACTGGAAGAAAAAGTAGCTCATTAACCCTTTCCCTGAAGCACCCCGGGCCCTGTTTTTCAGTCATGACAATCGTTATGAACGACATGTTTTTGCTCTGAGTGTGCTATAGTCGTGACATTTTAGAGGATCGGACAATTATCGCCGCTCTACGACACGTAGGGCGGTGTGAGGTGTGCTATAGTCACGACACTCGGTGGCCAATGGACCGGAAAGTGTTGCTACAAGTGTTGTAGGTCTAAGACCACTCTAGACATGTCGTAGCGAATGTGCAACGGCCGACAGTTTTAGCGGCGATCGTCCGTGGCGCACTACAATCGTGTCTATAGAACACCGGCCATCTTGTGTCTTCCAGAATGTCGTGGAATCGCTCGACGATCGTACGGTATCGTTGGCCGACGATGTCGTGACTGAAAAACAGGGCCCCGATCCCCTGCTCACAATTATATGGCAGACATTGCCTGCCCAAACGACCCTGCTACAGCAAGCACCTTTTTTGGGGGAAATAGCAATGTCATGTCACGGACCTATATACATGGATAGGCAACGCAGGCGAGCGCCGTGTTCGTTCTACGATATGAGTGTCTCGGCTACGCTTGACCAATTCCGCGGGTACATCACCGATTTCCCGCTTATCTGCTAGAGGGCGAAGCAGTAGACTGTAGTTCCAGTTCTACCCACCAGGGGCCTGTTTTTCAGACAGTGACGTCTTTATTTGTAGTGATCACAAAAGAGTGACCAGTTGGGCGACCAAACCAGTGATCATGACCAAAAAGTGTTCCTCAGACCCGGTCACTATTCAGCTGTTATGATCACTGTTGGTCCAAGGCCTATACAAAAACAAAAGCATGTCTTGCATGTATATTACTCAACAGAAAATTGTGAAATTTGGGAATTAGATAAACCAGATAGAGATAATTCATCGCTGTAAATATTGTTTCATTTGATACAGAGGAAGTGTATAAAATGAAATATGCCACCATTTGGGCTAAATGGTCACAACTCTGGAATCCAAAACAGTGACCATGACAGTTTACCCCTCTAAATGGTCGCACATGTTATGATGACTTATCTCTGGAACCCAAAGGTCTCCAAACGGTCACTAACTGGTCACTATAGGAAATGGTCAAGACTAAAAAACAGGCCCCAGGATTTTTCTTTTGATCAAAACAAATTTTTAAGATGATGATAAAATCATAATCCATATCTGAGCAAGTATTGAGAATAGAAACATGATCTTAAGTGCACATTCATCACATTGTTGATACCTATGTTATATTTTTATTGTTCTGATCCTGACATGCAGTGGGACTTTGGTATCAATAGAACCAAATGTCTACATATTTATTAAGATTAAAAAAAACCCAGTACACTTAGCACCATAACCTTAACTCTTTCATTTAAATATACGTTTAAAACCAACTGTGAAATATTTCACGAAGGCTGGGTGAGGTGGAAATAGATTCAAAATCTTAATTTCCAATGTCAACCCCTTGAAAATATAGGAAATCTGAGTCCTGACCCCAACCAAAGTGACCCAAAATCTTCCAATTGTCTGGAACCCCCCAGCACACTTAGGGACATAAACTTTGCTGTTCTATGTGGGAAGTACGTTGGAATCGTTGATGAAATAGTTTATTAAGGGTTGGTGAGATGGGAATATTTTCAAAATCTTGGTTTTCCATGTTGGGTTTTCTGAAAATGGGTGAAATCTGCCTGCCGACCCCAGTCAAAGTCACACAAAATCTGCCAATTGTCTGGAACCCCCCGGCACACTCATAGTCATAATCTTTACTGTCCCATTTAGGTACATATCTGAAATCGTTGATGAAATAGTTTATTAAGGACTGGTGAGGGGGAAATATTTTCAAAATCTTGATTTCCATGTGGAACCCTTGAAAATGAGGGAAATCTGAGTCCTGACCCCAACCAAAGTGACCCAAAATCTTCCAATTGTCTGGAACCCCCCAGCACACTTAGGGACATAAACTTTGCTGTTCTATGTGGGAAGTACGTTGGAATCGTTGATGAAATAGTTTATTAAGGGTTGGTGAGATGGGAATATTTTCAAAATCTTGGTTTTCCATGTCAGATTTTCGGAAAATGGGTGAAATCTGCTGGCCGACCCCAGTCAAAGTCACACAAAATCTGCCAATTGTCTGGAACCCCCCGGCACACTCATAGTCATAATCTTTACTGTCCCATTTAGGTACATATCTGAAATCGTTGATGAAATAGTTTATTAAGGACTGGTGAGGGGGAAATATTTTCAAAATCTTGATTTCCATGTGGAACCCTTGAAAATGAGGGAAATCTGAGTCCTGACCCCAACAAAAGTGACCCAAAATCTGCCAATTGTCTGGAACCCCCAGCACACTTAGGGACATAAATTTTGCTGTTCTATGTGGGAAGTACGTTGGAATCGTTGATGAAATAGTTTATTAAGGGTTGGTGAGATGGGAATATTTTCAAAATCTTGGTTTTCCATGTTGGGTTTTCTGAAAATGGGTGAAATCTGCTGGCCGACCCCAGTCAAAGTCACACAAAATCTGCCAATTGTCTGGAACCCCCCGGCACACTCATAGTCATAATCTTTACTGTCCCATTTAGGTACATATCTGAAATCGTTGATGAAATAGTTTATTAAGGACTGGTGAGGGGGAAATATTTTCAAAATCTTGATTTCCATGTGGAACCCTTGAAAATGAGGGAAATCTGAGTCCTGACCCCAACAAAAGTGACCCAAAATCTGCCAATTGTCTGGAACCCCCAGCACACTTAGGGACATAAATTTTGCTGTTCTATGTGGGAAGTACGTTGGAATCGTTGATGAAATAGTTTATTAAGGGTTGGTGAGATGGGAATATTTTCAAAATCTTGGTTTTCCATGTCAGATTTTCGGAAAATGGGTGAAATCTGCCTGCCGACCCCAGTCAAAGTCACACAAAATCTGCCAATTGTCTAAAAAATAAACCAGCACACCTACAGCCATAATCTTTACTGTCCCATTTAGGTACATATCTGGAATCGTTGATGAGATAGTTTATTAAGGCCTGTTCAGGTGGAAATAATTTGAAAATCTTGATTTCCCATATGGACCCCTTGATAACGAGAGAATTCTGACTCCTGACCCCAGCCAAAGTCTTTTTATGTTGTTTTTATGTTATGTTGTTTTTATGTTGCTTATCAATTGTTTCTCATGGTCATAATAACCACAATAAAACTATGAAATTTGGAATATAGGTTTGCCAGGGCCCTGTTTTTTAGTCACGACATTTGTGAGTGTCGCAGGCCTACGATCGCACAGCCGATCTACGGCCTATTTGGATGACAAAAGATGGCCGACGTCCTATAGACGGTGTCGTAGTACGCCACGGACGATCGCCGCTAAAAGTGTCTCAAGTATAGAACTGTCTTAGGTTCTATAAAACCTCACTGTGCGTATATAGAGGATTTCCTGTGCTTTCCATACGAATTAAGCGATGAAATTTTAACACAAGTAAGGCAGACATATAACCTATAATCGTACCAAATATGAAGACAATCGGTCCCAGCGTGTACAAGGGATCGGCGTTTGAATTTCGTCATAGCAATCGTCTGCTCTGGTGGCCTTTGCACCCTCCCACCTCCCGGTGGCAGTGAATGTCGAGGTCACTGCATAAATTAGGGTCACGTGAGGGTAGGGTTACACTGGCCACCAGAGCAGACATTGCTATGATGAAATCCAAACGTGGATATCTTCGGAACTCTGCGACCGATTTTCTTCATATTTGGTGCGATTATTGGTTATATGTATACCTTACTCGTGTTAAAACTTCATTGCTTAATTCTTACGAGAAGTGAAGTTGCGCATTGGTACGACATGTCCAGAGTGGTCTTAGACATACGACACTTTATGGGGACACTTTCCAGTCCATTGGCCACCGAGTGTCGTGACCATAGCACACCGTTTACCTCCCTATGTGTCGTATCTACAGCAAGTGTCGCAGCCAGCCTAAGATCGTAGCTCTATAGCACACTGACAGCAAATATGTGTCGTAAGTTACAAATGTCGTGACTAAAAAACAGGGCCCAGTTCTAGTTATGACAGGTGCAAATACACTCAGAATAAAATTATTCATCAATTGTGGACTATGGGTTTCGCAATTAACTTTAGGAAACTTTCGACTCCTTTACAAATCACAAAATATCCAGGCATTATCATCAACATCAGAAAGATGATTTTATTTTGACTGGAAGAAAAAGTAGCTCATTAACCCTTTCCCTGAAGCACCCCGGGCCCTGTTTTTCAGTCATGACAATCGTTATGAACGACATGTTTTTGCTCTGAGTGTGCTATAGTCGTGACATTTTAGAGGATCGGACAATTATCGCCGCTCTACGACACGTAGGGCGGTGTGAGGTGTGCTATAGTCACGACACTCGGTGGCCAATGGACCGGAAAGTGTTGCTACAAGTGTTGTAGGTCTAAGACCACTCTAGACATGTCGTAGCGAATGTGCAACGGCCGACAGTTTTAGCGGCGATCGTCCGTGGCGCACTACAATCGTGTCTATAGAACACCGGCCATCTTGTGTCTTCCAGAATGTCGTGGAATCGCTCGACGATCGTACGGTATCGTTGGCCGATGATGTCGTGACTGAAAAACAGGGCCCCGATCCCCTGCTCACAATTATATGGCAGACATTGCCTGCCCAAACGACCCTGCTACAGCAAGCACCTTTTTTGGGGGAAATAGCAATGTCATGTCACGGACCTATATACATGGATAGGCAACGCAGGCGAGCGCCGTGTTCGTTCTACGATATGAGTGTCTCGGCTACGCTTGACCGATTCCGCGGGTACATCACCGATTTCCCGCTTATCTGCTAGAGGGCGAAGCAGTAGACTGTAGTTCCAGTTCTACCCACCAGGGGCCTGTTTTTCAGACAGTGACGTCTTTATTTGTAGTGATCACAAAAGAGTGACCAGTTGGGCGACCAAACCAGTGATCATGACCAAAAAGTGTTCCTCAGACCCGGTCACTATTCAGCTGTTATGATCACTGTTGGTCCAAGGCCTATACAAAAACAAAAGCATGTCTTGCATGTATATTACTCAACAGAAAATTGTGAAATATGGGAATTAGATAAACCAGATAGAGATAATTCATCGCTGTAAATATTGTTTCATTTGATACAGAGGAAGTGTATAAAATGAAATATGCCACCATTTGGGCTAAATGGTCACAACTCTGGAATCCAAAACAGTGACCATGACAGTTTACCCCTCTAAATGGTCGCACATGTTATGATGACTTATCTCTGGAACCCAAAGGTCTCCAAACGGTCACTAACTGGTCACTTTAGGAAATGGTCACGACTAAAAAACAGGCCCCAGGATTTTTCTTTTGATCAAAACAAAATTTTAAGATGATGATAAAATCATAATCCATATCTGAGCAAGTATTGAGAATAGAAACATGATCTTAAGTGCCCATTCATCACATTGTTGATACCTATGTAATATTTTTATTGTTCTGATCCTGACATGCAGTGGGACTTTGGTATCAATAGAACCAAATGTCTACATATTTATTAAGATTAAAAAAAACCCAGTACACTTAGCACCATAACCTTAACTCTTTCATTTAAATATACGTTTAAAACCAACTGTGAAATATTTCACGAAGGCTGGGTGAGGTGGAAATATTTTCAAAATCTTGATTTCCATGTGGAACCCTTGAAAATGAGGGAAATCTGAGTCCTGACCCCAACCAAAGTGACCCAAAATCTTCCAATTGTCTGGAACCCCCCAGCACACTTAGGGACATAAACTTTGCTGTTCTATGTGGGAAGTACGTTGGAATCGTTGATGAAATAGTTTATTAAGGGTTGGTGAGATGGGAATATTTTCAAAATCTTGGTTTTCCATGTCAGATTTTCGGAAAATGGGTGAAATCTGCTGGCCGACCCCAGTCAAAGTCACACAAAATCTGCCAATTGTCTGGAACCCCCCGGCACACTCATAGTCATAATCTTTACTGTCCCATTTAGGTACATATCTGAAATCGTTGATGAAATAGTTTATTAAGGACTGGTGAGGGGGAAATATTTTCAAAATCTTGATTTCCATGTGGAACCCTTGAAAATGAGGGAAATCTGAGTCCTGACCCCAACCAAAGTGACCCAAAATCTTCCAATTGTCTGGAACCCCCAGCACACTTAGGGACATAAACTTTGCTGTTCTATGTGGGAAGTACGTTGGAATCGTTGCTGAAATAGTTTATTAAGGGTTGGTGAGATGGGAATATTTTCAAAATCTTGGTTTTCCATGTCAGATTTTCGGAAAATGGGTGAAATCTGCTGGCCGACCCCAGTCAAAGTCACACAAAATCTGCCAATTGTCTGGAACCCCCCGGCACACTCATAGTCATAATCTTTACTGTCCCATTTAGGTACATATCTGAAATCGTTGATGAAATAGTTTATTAAGGACTGGTGAGGGGGAAATATTTTCAAAATCTTGATTTCCATGTGGAACCCTTGAAAATGAGGGAAATCTGAGTCCTGACCCCAACAAAAGTGACCCAAAATCTGCCAATTGTCTGGAACCCCCAGCACACTTAGGGACATAAATTTTGCTGTTCTATGTGGGAAGTACGTTGGAATCGTTGATGAAATAGTTTATTAAGGGTTGGTGAGATGGGAATATTTTCAAAATCTTGGTTTTCCATGTCAGATTTTCGGAAAATGGGTGAAATCTGCCTGCCGACCCCAGTCAAAGTCACACAAAATCTGCCAATTGTCTAAAAAATTAACCAGCACACCTACAGCCAAAATCGTTACTGTCCCATTTAGGTACATATCTGGAATCGTTGATGAGATAGTTTATTAAGGCCTGTTCAGGTGGAAATAATTTGAAAATCTTGATTTCCCATATGGACCCCTTGATAACGAGAGAATTCTGACTCCTGACCCCAGCCAAAGTCTTTTTATGTTGTTTTTATGTTATGTTGTTTTAATGTTGCTTATCAATTGTTTCTCATGGTCATAATAACCACAATAAAACTATGAAATTTGGAATATAGGTTTGCCAGGGCCCTGTTTTTTAGTCACGACATTTGTGAGTGTCGCAGGCCTACGATCGCACAGCCGATCTACGGCCTATTTGGATGACAAAAGATGGCCGACGTCCTATAGACGGTGTCGTAGTACGCCACGGACGATCGCCGCTAAAAGTGTCTCAAGTATAGAACTGTCTTAGGTTCTATAAAACCTCACTGTGCGTATATAGAGGATTTCCTGTGCTTTCCATACGAATTAAGCGATGAAATTTTAACACAAGTAAGGCAGACATATAACCTATAATCGTATCAAATATGAAGACAATCGGTCCCAGCGTGTAGAAGGGATCGGCGTTTGAATTTCGTCATAGCAATCGTCTGCTCTGGTGGCCTTTGCACCCTCCCACCTCCCGGTGGCAGTGAATGTCGAGGTCACTGCATAAATTAGGGTCACGTGAGGGTAGGGTTACACTGGCCACCAGAGCAGACATTGCTATGACGAAATCCAAACGTGGATATCTTCGGAACTCTGCGACCGATTTTCTTCATATTTGGTGCGATTATTGGTTATATGTATACCTTACTCGTGTTAAAATTTCATTGCTTAACTCTTACGGGAAGAGAAGTTGCGCATTCGGTACGACATGGTAGAGTAGTCTTAGACATACGACACTTTATGGGGACACTTTCCGGTCCATTGGCCACCGAGTGTCGTGACCATAGCACACCGTTTACCTCCCTATGTGTCGTATCTACAGCAAGTGTCGCAGCCAGCCTAAGATCGTAGCTCTATAGCACACTGACAGCAAATATGTGTCGTAAGTTACGAATGTCGTGACCAAAAAACAGGGCCCAGGTCTTTGAATGGCCATAACTTTGCTTTAAATTGGCATAAAGACTTCATTCAAAAAGCAAAATCAATCAGTTTTGCAAGATCTTGCCATAGATCACTAGCTAGAGTGCATAGAACTAAGTCTTAAAAATTAGATAAGTGCCTGTCTAATAACGGATTGTTCCAGGCCGAGAAATTCGGTTAATGATCCGCTCCTTATATTTTCAATATGAATGGCGATCTTATCTCCAGGAGAGTGGAAGATAAGGATTTAACAATCATTAATTCTTTAGATTTTTTCCATATCCAGGGCCCTGTTTTTTAGTCACGACATTTATGAGTGTCGCAGGCCTACGACCCCACAGCCGATCTACGACCTTTTTGGACGACAAAAGATGGCCGCCATCCTATAGACGGTGTCGTAGTGCGCCACAGACGATCGCCGCTAAAAGTGTCTCAAGTATAGAACTGTCTTAGGTTCTATAAAACCTCACTGTGCGTATATAGAGGATTTTCTGTGCTTTCCTTACGAATTAAGCGATGAAATTTTAACACAAGTAACGCATACATATAATCTATAATCGTACCAAATATGAAGAAAATCGGTGGCAGCGTTCCCAAGATATCGGCGTTTGATCTTTATTTGTAGTGATCACAAAAGAGTGACCAGTTGGGCGACCAAACCAGTGATCATGACCAAAAAGTGTTCCTCAGACCCGGTCACTATTCAGCTGTTATGATCACTGTTGGTCCAAGGCCTATACAAAAACAAAAGCATGTCTTGCATGTATATTACTCAACAGAAAATTGTGAAATTTGGGAATTAGATAAACCAGATAGAGATAATTCATCGCTGTAAATATTGTTTCATTTGATACAGAGGAAGTGTATAAAATGAAATATGCCACCATTTGGGCTAAATGGTCACAACTCTGGAATCCAAAACAGTGACCATGACAGTTTACCCCTCTAAATGGTCGCACATGTTATGATGACTTATCTCTGGAACCCAAAGGTCTCCAAACGGTCACTAACTGGTCACTATAGGAAATGGTCAAGACTAAAAAACAGGCCCCAGGATTTTTCTTTTGATCAAAACAAATTTTTAAGATGATGATAAAATCATAATCCATATCTGAGCAAGTATTGAGAATAGAAACATGATCTTAAGTGCACATTCATCACATTGTTGATACCTATGTTATATTTTTATTGTTCTGATCCTGACATGCAGTGGGACTTTGGTATCAATAGAACCAAATGTCTACATATTTATTAAGATTAAAAAAAACCCAGTACACTTAGCACCATAACCTTAACTCTTTCATTTAAATATACGTTTAAAACCAACTGTGAAATATTTCACGAAGGCTGGGTGAGGTGGAAATAGATTCAAAATCTTAATTTCCAATGTCAACCCCTTGAAAATATAGGAAATCTGAGTCCTGACCCCAACCAAAGTGACCCAAAATCTTCCAATTGTCTGGAACCCCCCAGCACACTTAGGGACATAAACTTTGCTGTTCTATGTGGGAAGTACGTTGGAATCGTTGATGAAATAGTTTATTAAGGGTTGGTGAGATGGGAATATTTTCAAAATCTTGGTTTTCCATGTTGGGTTTTCTGAAAATGGGTGAAATCTGCTGGCCGACCTCAGTCAAAGTCACACAAAATCTGCCAATTGTCTGGAACCCCCCGGCACACTCATAGTCATAATCTTTACTGTCCCATTTAGGTACATATCTGAAATCGTTGATGAAATAGTTTATTAAGGACTGGTGAGGGGGAAATATTTTCAAAATCTTGATTTCCATGTGGAACCCTTGAAAATGAGGGAAATCTGAGTCCTGACCCCAACCAAAGTGACCCAAAATCTTCCAATTGTCTGGAACCCCCCAGCACACTTAGGGACATAAACTTTGCTGTTCTATGTGGGAAGTACGTTGGAATCGTTGATGAAATAGTTTATTAAGGGTTGGTGAGATGGGAATATTTTCAAAATCTTGGTTTTCCATGTCAGATTTTCGGAAAATGGGTGAAATCTGCTGGCCGACCCCAGTCAAAGTCACACAAAATCTGCCAATTGTCTGGAACCCCCCGGCACACTCATAGTCATAATCTTTACTGTCCCATTTAGGTACATATCTGAAATCGTTGATGAAATAGTTTATTAAGGACTGGTGAGGGGGAAATATTTTCAAAATCTTGATTTCCATGTGGAACCCTTGAAAATGAGGGAAATCTGAGTCCTGACCCCAACAAAAGTGACCCAAAATCTGCCAATTGTCTGGAACCCCCAGCACACTTAGGGACATAAATTTTGCTGTTCTATGTGGGAAGTACGTTGGAATCGTTGATGAAATAGTTTATTAAGGGTTGGTGAGATGGGAATATTTTCAAAATCTTGGTTTTCCATGTTGGGTTTTCTGAAAATGGGTGAAATCTGCTGGCCGACCCCAGTCAAAGTCACACAAAATCTGCCAATTGTCTGGAACCCCCCGGCACACTCATAGTCATAATCTTTACTGTCCCATTTAGGTACATATCTGAAATCGTTGATGAAATAGTTTATTAAGGACTGGTGAGGGGGAAATATTTTCAAAATCTTGATTTCCATGTGGAACCCTTGAAAATGAGGGAAATCTGAGTCCTGACCCCAACCAAAGTGACCCAAAATCTGCCAATTGTCTGGAACCCCCCAGCACACTTAGGGACATAAACTTTGCTGTTCTATGTGGGAAGTACGTTGGAATCGTTGATGAAATAGTTTATTAAGGGTTGGTGAGATGGGAATATTTTCAAAATCTTGGTTTTCCATGTCAGATTTTCGGAAAATGGGTGAAATCTGCTGGCCGACCCCAGTCAAAGTCACACAAAATCTGCCAATTGTCTGGAACCCCCCGGCACACTCATAGTCATAATCTTTACTGTCCCATTTAGGTACATATCTGAAATCGTTGATGAAATAGTTTATTAAGGACTGGTGAGGGGGAAATATTTTCAAAATCTTGATTTCCATGTGGAACCCTTGAAAATGAGGGAAATCTGAGTCCTGACCCCAACAAAAGTGACCCAAAATCTGCCAATTGTCTGGAACCCCCAGCACACTTAGGGACATAAATTTTGCTGTTCTATGTGGGAAGTACGTTGGAATCGTTGATGAAATAGTTTATTAAGGGTTGGTGAGATGGGAATATTTTCAAAATCTTGGTTTTCCATGTTGGGTTTTCTGAAAATGGGTGAAATCTGCTGGCCGACCCCAGTCAAAGTCACACAAAATCTGCCAATTGTCTGGAACCCCCCGGCACACTCATAGTCATAATCTTTACTGTCCCATTTAGGTACATATCTGAAATCGTTGATGAAATAGTTTATTAAGGACTGGTGAGGGGGAAATATTTTCAAAATCTTGATTTCCATGTGGAACCCTTGAAAATGAGGGAAATCTGAGTCCTGACCCCAACAAAAGTGACCCAAAATCTGCCAATTGTCTGGAACCCCCAGCACACTTAGGGACATAAATTTTGCTGTTCTATGTGGGAAGTACGTTGGAATCGTTGATGAAATAGTTTATTAAGGGTTGGTGAGATGGGAATATTTTCAAAATCTTGGTTTTCCATGTCAGATTTTCGGAAAATGGGTGAAATCTGCCTGCCGACCCCAGTCAAAGTCACACAAAATCTGCCAATTGTCTAAAAAATAAACCAGCACACCTACAGCCATAATCTTTACTGTCCCATTTAGGTACATATCTGGAATCGTTGATGAGATAGTTTATTAAGGCCTGTTCAGGTGGAAATAATTTGAAAATCTTGATTTCCCATATGGACCCCTTGATAACGAGAGAATTCTGACTCCTGACCCCAGCCAAAGTCTTTTTATGTTGTTTTTATGTTATGTTGTTTTTATGTTGCTTATCAATTGTTTCTCATGGTCATAATAACCACAATAAAACTATGAAATTTGGAATATAGGTTTGCCAGGGCCCTGTTTTTTAGTCACGACATTTGTGAGTGTCGCAGGCCTACGATCGCACAGCCGATCTACGGCCTATTTGGATGACAAAAGATGGCCGACGTCCTATAGACGGTGTCGTAGTACGCCACGGACGATCGCCGCTAAAAGTGTCTCAAGTATAGAACTGTCTTAGGTTCTATAAAACCTCACTGTGCGTATATAGAGGATTTCCTGTGCTTTCCATACGAATTAAGCGATGAAATTTTAACACAAGTAAGGCAGACATATAACCTATAATCGTACCAAATATGAAGACAATCGGTCCCAGCGTGTACAAGGGATCGGCGTTTGAATTTCGTCATAGCAATCGTCTGCTCTGGTGGCCTTTGCACCCTCCCACCTCCCGGTGGCAGTGAATGTCGAGGTCACTGCATAAATTAGGGTCACGTGAGGGTAGGGTTACACTGGCCACCAGAGCAGACATTGCTATGATGAAATCCAAACGTGGATATCTTCGGAACTCTGCGACCGATTTTCTTCATATTTGGTGCGATTATTGGTTATATGTATACCTTACTCGTGTTAAAACTTCATTGCTTAATTCTTACGAGAAGTGAAGTTGCGCATTGGTACGACATGTCCAGAGTGGTCTTAGACATACGACACTTTATGGGGACACTTTCCAGTCCATTGGCCACCGAGTGTCGTGACCATAGCACACCGTTTACCTCCCTATGTGTCGTATCTACAGCAAGTGTCGCAGCCAGCCTAAGATCGTAGCTCTATAGCACACTGACAGCAAATATGTGTCGTAAGTTACAAATGTCGTGACTAAAAAACAGGGCCCAGTTCTAGTTATGACAGGTGCAAATACACTCAGAATAAAATTATTCATCAATTGTGGACTATGGGTTTCGCAATTAACTTTAGGAAACTTTCGACTCCTTTACAAATCACAAAATATCCAGGCATTATCATCAACATCAGAAAGATGATTTTATTTTGACTGGAAGAAAAAGTAGCTCATTAACCCTTTCCCTGAAGCACCCCGGGCCCTGTTTTTCAGTCATGACAATCGTTATGAACGACATGTTTTTGCTCTGAGTGTGCTATAGTCGTGACATTTTAGAGGATCGGACAATTATCGCCGCTCTACGACACGTAGGGCGGTGTGAGGTGTGCTATAGTCACGACACTCGGTGGCCAATGGACCGGAAAGTGTTGCTACAAGTGTTGTAGGTCTAAGACCACTCTAGACATGTCGTAGCGAATGTGCAACGGCCGACAGTTTTAGCGGCGATCGTCCGTGGCGCACTACAATCGTGTCTATAGAACACCGGCCATCTTGTGTCTTCCAGAATGTCGTGGAATCGCTCGACGATCGTACGGTATCGTTGGCCGATGATGTCGTGACTGAAAAACAGGGCCCCGATCCCCTGCTCACAATTATATGGCAGACATTGCCTGCCCAAACGACCCTGCTACAGCAAGCACCTTTTTTGGGGGAAATAGCAATGTCATGTCACGGACCTATATACATGGATAGGCAACGCAGGCGAGCGCCGTGTTCGTTCTACGATATGAGTGTCTCGGCTACGCTTGACCGATTCCGCGGGTACATCACCGATTTCCCGCTTATCTGCTAGAGGGCGAAGCAGTAGACTGTAGTTCCAGTTCTACCCACCAGGGGCCTGTTTTTCAGACAGTGACGTCTTTATTTGTAGTGATCACAAAAGAGTGACCAGTTGGGCGACCAAACCAGTGATCATGACCAAAAAGTGTTCCTCAGACCCGGTCACTATTCAGCTGTTATGATCACTGTTGGTCCAAGGCCTATACAAAAACAAAAGCATGTCTTGCATGTATATTACTCAACAGAAAATTGTGAAATATGGGAATTAGATAAACCAGATAGAGATAATTCATCGCTGTAAATATTGTTTCATTTGATACAGAGGAAGTGTATAAAATGAAATATGCCACCATTTGGGCTAAATGGTCACAACTCTGGAATCCAAAACAGTGACCATGACAGTTTACCCCTCTAAATGGTCGCACATGTTATGATGACTTATCTCTGGAACCCAAAGGTCTCCAAACGGTCACTAACTGGTCACTTTAGGAAATGGTCACGACTAAAAAACAGGCCCCAGGATTTTTCTTTTGATCAAAACAAAATTTTAAGATGATGATAAAATCATAATCCATATCTGAGCAAGTATTGAGAATAGAAACATGATCTTAAGTGCCCATTCATCACATTGTTGATACCTATGTAATATTTTTATTGTTCTGATCCTGACATGCAGTGGGACTTTGGTATCAATAGAACCAAATGTCTACATATTTATTAAGATTAAAAAAAACCCAGTACACTTAGCACCATAACCTTAACTCTTTCATTTAAATATACGTTTAAAACCAACTGTGAAATATTTCACGAAGGCTGGGTGAGGTGGAAATATTTTCAAAATCTTGATTTCCATGTGGAACCCTTGAAAATGAGGGAAATCTGAGTCCTGACCCCAACCAAAGTGACCCAAAATCTTCCAATTGTCTGGAACCCCCCAGCACACTTAGGGACATAAACTTTGCTGTTCTATGTGGGAAGTACGTTGGAATCGTTGATGAAATAGTTTATTAAGGGTTGGTGAGATGGGAATATTTTCAAAATCTTGGTTTTCCATGTCAGATTTTCGGAAAATGGGTGAAATCTGCTGGCCGACCCCAGTCAAAGTCACACAAAATCTGCCAATTGTCTGGAACCCCCCGGCACACTCATAGTCATAATCTTTACTGTCCCATTTAGGTACATATCTGAAATCGTTGATGAAATAGTGTATTAAGGACTGGTGAGGGGGAAATATTTTCAAAATCTTGATTTCCATGTGGAACCCTTGAAAATGAGGGAAATCTGAGTCCTGACCCCAACCAAAGTGACCCAAAATCTTCCAATTGTCTGGAACCCCCAGCACACTTAGGGACATAAACTTTGCTGTTCTATGTGGGAAGTACGTTGGAATCGTTGATGAAATAGTTTATTAAGGGTTGGTGAGATGGGAATATTTTCAAAATCTTGGTTTTCCATGTCAGATTTTCGGAAAATGGGTGAAATCTGCTGGCCGACCCCAGTCAAAGTCACACAAAATCTGCCAATTGTCTGGAACCCCCCGGCACACTCATAGTCATAATCTTTACTGTCCCATTTAGGTACATATCTGAAATCGTTGATGAAATAGTTTATTAAGGACTGGTGAGGGGGAAATATTTTCAAAATCTTGATTTCCATGTGGAACCCTTGAAAATGAGGGAAATCTGAGTCCTGACCCCAACAAAAGTGACCCAAAATCTGCCAATTGTCTGGAACCCCCAGCACACTTAGGGACATAAATTTTGCTGTTCTATGTGGGAAGTACGTTGGAATCGTTGATGAAATAGTTTATTAAGGGTTGGTGAGATGGGAATATTTTCAAAATCTTGGTTTTCCATGTCAGATTTTCGGAAAATGGGTGAAATCTGCCTGCCGACCCCAGTCAAAGTCACACAAAATCTGCCAATTGTCTAAAAAATTAACCAGCACACCTACAGCCAAAATCGTTACTGTCCCATTTAGGTACATATCTGGAATCGTTGATGAGATAGTTTATTAAGGCCTGTTCAGGTGGAAATAATTTGAAAATCTTGATTTCCCATATGGACCCCTTGATAACGAGAGAATTCTGACTCCTGACCCCAGCCAAAGTCTTTTTATGTTGTTTTTATGTTATGTTGTTTTAATGTTGCTTATCAATTGTTTCTCATGGTCATAATAACCACAATAAAACTATGAAATTTGGAATATAGGTTTGCCAGGGCCCTGTTTTTTAGTCCGACATTTGTGAGTGTCGCAGGCCTACGATCGCACAGCCGATCTACGGCCTATTTGGATGACAAAAGATGGCCGACGTCCTATAGACGGTGTCGTAGTACGCCACGGACGATCGCCGCTAAAAGTGTCTCAAGTATAGAACTGTCTTAGGTTCTATAAAACCTCACTGTGCGTATATAGAGGATTTCCTGTGCTTTCCATACGAATTAAGCGATGAAATTTTAACACAAGTAAAGCAGACATATAACCTATAATCGTACCAAATATGAAGACAATCGGTCCCAGCGTGTAGAAGGGATCGGCGTTTGAATTTCGTCATAGCAATCGTCTGCTCTGGTGGCCTTTGCACCCTCCCACCTCCCGGTGGCAGTGAATGTCGAGGTCACTGCATAAATTAGGGTCACGTGAGGGTAGGGTTACACTGGCCACCAGAGCAGACATTGCTATGACGAAATCCAAACGTGGATATCTTCGGAACTCTGCGACCGATTTTCTTCATATTTGGTGCGATTATTGGTTATATGTATACCTTACTCGTGTTAAAATTTCATTGCTTAACTCTTACGGGAAGTGAAGTTGCGCATTCGGTACGACATGTCCAGAGTAGTCTTAGACATACGACACTTTATGGGGACACTTTCCGGTCCATTGGCCACCGAGTGTCGTGACCATAGCACACCGTTTACCTCCCTATGTGTCGTATCTACAGCAAGTGTCGCAGCCAGCCTAAGATCGTAGCTCTATAGCACACTGACAGCAAATATGTGTCGTAAGTTACAAATGTCGTGACTAAAAAACAGGGCCCAGTTCTAGTTATGACAGGTGCAAATACACTCAGAATAAAATTATTCATCAATTGTGGACTATGGGTTTCGCAATTAACTTTAGGAAACTTTCGACTCCTTTACAAATCACAAAATATCCAGGCATTATCATCAACATCAGAAAGATGATTTTATTTTTACTGGAAGAAAAAGTAGCTCATTAACCCTTTCCCTGAAGCACCCCGGGCCCTGTTTTTCAGTCATGACAATCGTTATGAACGACATGTTTTTGCTCTGAGTGTGCTATAGTCGTGACATTTTAGAGGATCGGACAATTATCGCCGCTCTACGACACGTAGGGCGGTGTGAGGTGTGCTATAGTCACGACACTCGGTGGCCAATGGACCGGAAAGTGTTGCTACAAGTGTTGTAGGTCTAAGACCACTCTAGACATGTCGTAGCGAATGTGCAACGGCCGACAGTTTTAGCGGCGATCGTCCGTGGCGCACTACAATCGTGTCTATAGAACACCGGCCATCTTGTGTCTTCCAGAATGTCGTGGAATCGCTCGACGATCGTACGGTATCGTTGGCCGATGATGTCGTGACTGAAAAACAGGGCCCCGATCCCCTGCTCACAATTATATGGCAGACATTGCCTGCCCAAACGACCCTGCTACAGCAAGCACCTTTTTTGGGGGAAATAGCAATGTCATGTCACGGACCTATATACATGGATAGGCAACGCAGGCGAGCGCCGTGTTCGTTCTACGATATGAGTGTCTCGGCTACGCTTGACCGATTCCGCGGGTACATCACCGATTTCCCGCTTATCTGCTAGAGGGCGAAGCAGTAGACTGTAGTTCCAGTTCTACCCACCAGGGGCCTGTTTTTCAGACAGTGACGTCTTTATTTGTAGTGATCACAAAAGAGTGACCAGTTGGGCGACCAAACCAGTGATCATGACCAAAAAGTGTTCCTCAGACCCGGTCACTATTCAGCTGTTATGATCACTGTTGGTCCAAGGCCTATACAAAAACAAAAGCATGTCTTGCATGTATATTACTCAACAGAAAATTGTGAAATATGGGAATTAGATAAACCAGATAGAGATAATTCATCGCTGTAAATATTGTTTCATTTGATACAGAGGAAGTGTATAAAATGAAATATGCCACCATTTGGGCTAAATGGTCACAACTCTGGAATCCAAAACAGTGACCATGACAGTTTACCCCTCTAAATGGTCGCACATGTTATGATGACTTATCTCTGGAACCCAAAGGTCTCCAAACGGTCACTAACTGGTCACTTTAGGAAATGGTCACGACTAAAAAACAGGCCCCAGGATTTTTCTTTTGATCAAAACAAAATTTTAAGATGATGATAAAATCATAATCCATATCTGAGCAAGTATTGAGAATAGAAACATGATCTTAAGTGCCCATTCATCACATTGTTGATACCTATGTAATATTTTTATTGTTCTGATCCTGACATGCAGTGGGACTTTGGTATCAATAGAACCAAATGTCTACATATTTATTAAGATTAAAAAAAACCCAGTACACTTAGCACCATAACCTTAACTCTTTCATTTAAATATACGTTTAAAACCAACTGTGAAATATTTCACGAAGGCTGGGTGAGGTGGAAATATTTTCAAAATCTTGATTTCCATGTGGAACCCTTGAAAATGAGGGAAATCTGAGTCCTGACCCCAACCAAAGTGACCCAAAATCTTCCAATTGTCTGGAACCCCCCAGCACACTTAGGGACATAAACTTTGCTGTTCTATGTGGGAAGTACGTTGGAATCGTTGATGAAATAGTTTATTAAGGGTTGGTGAGATGGGAATATTTTCAAAATCTTGGTTTTCCATGTCAGATTTTCGGAAAATGGGTGAAATCTGCTGGCCGACCCCAGTCAAAGTCACACAAAATCTGCCAATTGTCTGGAACCCCCCGGCACACTCATAGTCATAATCTTTACTGTCCCATTTAGGTACATATCTGAAATCGTTGATGAAATAGTTTATTAAGGACTGGTGAGGGGGAAATATTTTCAAAATCTTGATTTCCATGTGGAACCCTTGAAAATGAGGGAAATCTGAGTCCTGACCCCAACCAAAGTGACCCAAAATCTTCCAATTGTCTGGAACCCCCAGCACACTTAGGGACATAAACTTTGCTGTTCTATGTGGGAAGTACGTTGGAATCGTTGATGAAATAGTTTATTAAGGGTTGGTGAGATGGGAATATTTTCAAAATCTTGGTTTTCCATGTCAGATTTTCGGAAAATGGGTGAAATCTGCTGGCCGACCCCAGTCAAAGTCACACAAAATCTGCCAATTGTCTGGAACCCCCCGGCACACTCATAGTCATAATCTTTACTGTCCCATTTAGGTACATATCTGAAATCGTTGATGAAATAGTTTATTAAGGACTGGTGAGGGGGAAATATTTTCAAAATCTTGATTTCCATGTGGAACCCTTGAAAATGAGGGAAATCTGAGTCCTGACCCCAACAAAAGTGACCCAAAATCTGCCAATTATCTGGAACCCCCAGCACACTTAGGGACATAAATTTTGCTGTTCTATGTGGGAAGTACGTTGGAATCGTTGATGAAATAGTTTATTAAGGGTTGGTGAGATGGGAATATTTTCAAAATCTTGGTTTTCCATGTCAGATTTTCGGAAAATGGGTGAAATCTGCCTGCCGACCCCAGTCAAAGTCACACAAAATCTGCCAATTGTCTAAAAAATTAACCAGCACACCTACAGCCAAAATCGTTACTGTCCCATTTAGGTACATATCTGGAATCGTTGATGAGATAGTTTATTAAGGCCTGTTCAGGTGGAAATAATTTGAAAATCTTGATTTCCCATATGGACCCCTTGATAACGAGAGAATTCTGACTCCTGACCCCAGCCAAAGTCTTTTTATGTTGTTTTTATGTTATGTTGTTTTAATGTTGCTTATCAATTGTTTCTCATGGTCATAATAACCACAATAAAACTATGAAATTTGGAATATAGGTTTGCCAGGGCCCTGTTTTTTAGTCACGACATTTGTGAGTGTCGCAGGCCTACGATCGCACAGCCGATCTACGGCCTATTTGGATGACAAAAGATGGCCGACGTCCTATAGACGGTGTCGTAGTACGCCACGGACGATCGCCGCTAAAAGTGTCTCAAGTATAGAACTGTCTTAGGTTCTATAAAACCTCACTGTGCGTATATAGAGGATTTCCTGTGCTTTCCATACGAATTAAGCGATGAAATTTTAACACAAGTAAAGCAGACATATAACCTATAATCGTACCAAATATGAAGACAATCGGTCCCAGCGTGTAGAAGGGATCGGCGTTTGAATTTCGTCATAGCAATCGTCTGCTCTGGTGGCCTTTGCACCCTCCCACCTCCCGGTGGCAGTGAATGTCGAGGTCACTGCATAAATTAGGGTCACGTGAGGGTAGGGTTACACTGGCCACCAGAGCAGACATTGCTATGACGAAATCCAAACGTGGATATCTTCGGAACTCATGGTATCGTCAAGGGGTGTATCAGGTTTCCTGTAACAGGTGATTATTACCATACGGCGAGCGTTTGGTTTTTCGACAAGCACTGTTAGATATTCGAAGGTGTTAGTTATGCCACTCAAGTCTTCAAGTTTCGTTGAGTGGGCACCTAGCTCATTTTTCAGTATGCAGGCAACTCCACCGGCCTTATCGTATAACCTGTCTTCTCGATATATCTTCCTGCCCTCCCATTTGATTAGGCTATTATCTAAGTCAGGCTTAAACCACGTTTCAGAAAAACATAGTACATCATCATTTTCATATAAATATTTAACTTCATCCATTTTCTTATACAGACTCCATGCATTTAGATGTCTAAGAGTAACAAACTTCATTTATAGTGATGAAATAAGATGAGAAATTTGGTTGGTAAGAGAATTTACAACCCGCGTAGAAAATACTAGGCGGGGTAGAATATGTGTCGTAAGTTACGAATGTCGTGACTAAAAAACAGGGCCCAGGTCTTTGAATGGCCATAACTTTGCTTTAAATTGGCATAAAGACTTCATTCAAAAAGCAAAATCAATCAGTTTTGCAAGATCTTGCCATAGATCACTAGCTAGAGTGCATAGAACTAAGTCTTAAAAATTAGATAAGTGCCTGTCTAATAACGGATTGTTCCAGGCCGAGAAATTCGGTTAATGATCCGCTCCTTATATTTTCAATATGAATGGCGATCTTATCTCCAGGAGAGTGGAAGATAAGGATTTAACAATCATTAATTCTTTAGATTTTTTCCATATCCAGGGCCCTGTTTTTTAGTCACGACATTTATGAGTGTCGCAGGCCTACGACCCCACAGCCGATCTACGACCTTTTTGGACGACAAAAGATGGCCGCCATCCTATAGACGGTGTCGTAGTGCGCCACAGACGATCGCCGCTAAAAGTGTCTCAAGTATAGAACTGTCTTAGGTTCTATAAAACCTCACTGTGCGTATATAGAGGATTTTCTGTGCTTTCCTTACGAATTAAGCGATGAAATTTTAACACAAGTAACGCATACATATAATCTATAATCGTACCAAATATGAAGAAAATCGGTGGCAGCGTTCCCAAGATATCGGCGTTTGAAATTCGTCATAGCAATGTCTACTCTGGTGGCCATAACACCCTCCCACCTCCCGTGCGCAGTGAATGTCGAGGTCACGGCATAAATTCGGGTCACGTGAGCGTAGGGCGACACTGGCCACCAGAGCAGACATAGCTATGAAGAAATTCAAACGCCGATATCTTCGGAACGCCTAGACCGATTTTCTTAATATTTGGTACGATTATTGATTATATGTATACCTTACTCGTGTTAAAACTTCATTGCTTAATTCTTACGAGAAGTGAAGTTGCGCATTGGTACGACATGTCCAGAGTGGTCTTAGACATACGACACTTATGGCAACACTTTCCGGTCCATTGGCCACCGATTGTCGTGACTATAGCACACCTTTTACCTCCCTGTGTATCATATCTACAGCAAGTGTCACAGCCAGCCTAAGATCGTAGCTCTATAGCACACTGACAGCAAATATGTGTCGTAAGTTACAAATGTCGTGACTAAAAAACAGGGCCCAGTTCTAGTTATGACAGGTGCAAATACACTCAGAATAAAATTATTCATCAATTGTGGACTATGGGTTTCGCAATTAACTTTAGGAAACTTTCGACTCCTTTACAAATCACAAAATATCCAGGCATTATCATCAACATCAGAAAGATGATTTTATTTTGACTGGAAGAAAAAGTAGCTCATTAACCCTTTCCCTGAAGCACCCCGGGCCCTGTTTTTCAGTCATGACAATCGTTATGAACGACATGTTTTTGCTCTGAGTGTGCTATAGTCGTGACATTTTAGAGGATCGGACAATTATCGCCGCTCTACGACACGTAGGGCGGTGTGAGGTGTGCTATAGTCACGACACTCGGTGGCCAATGGACCGGAAAGTGTTGCTACAAGTGTTGTAGGTCTAAGACCACTCTAGACATGTCGTAGCGAATGTGCAACGGCCGACAGTTTTAGCGGCGATCGTCCGTGGCGCACTACAATCGTGTCTATAGAACACCGGCCATCTTGTGTCTTCCAGAATGTCGTGGAATCGCTGGACGATCGTACGGTATCGTTGGCCGACGATGTCGTGACTGAAAAACAGGGCCCCGATCCCCTGCTCACAATTATATGGCAGGCATTGCCTGCCCAAACGACCCTGCTACAGCAGGCACCTTTTTTGGGGGAAATAGCAATGTCATGTCACGGACCTATATACATGGATAGGCAACGCAGGCGAGCGCCGTGTTCGTTCTACGATATGAGTGTCTCGGCTACGCTTGACCGATTCCGCGGGTACATCACCGATTTCCCGCTTATCTGCTAGAGGGCGAAGCAGTAGACTGTAGTTCCAGTTCTACCCACCAGGGGCCTGTTTTTCAGACAGTGACGTCTTTATTTGTAGTGATCACAAAAGAGTGACCAGGGCCCTGTTTTTTAGTCACGATATCGTGGATCCACGATGGCCTAAGATCGTGGGTTGAGGCCAAGACATTTTTGGGTGATACAAAATGGCCGCTGTGCTATAGACGTGATCGTAGCCGCGTGCCTATGATCTGAGCTCAAATGATCGGCGCTGGCGACATGTATGGAACTGTCGTAGTTTCTATATTTGGCCTCATGCCGGGAATGAGCTCCGTAGCCATGTGGCTCTATTTACTTAAATTATCGCTCGTCATAAAAATTTATTACGAGTAAGGGGTACATATAACCTATAATCGTTCCAAATATGAAGAATATCTGCCCAACCGTTCCGAAGTTATCGGCGTTTCAATATGAAACATTAGGATATAGATTGGATATCGCACATGCACTCTCCGAGCAGATCTTTCGCGGTGTCGAGCACGGAATCTCTGCTGGGAGAGTGAAGTAACTTAGGTCACGCATTTATATAGAACTGCATAGAGAATCGTATAAATACACAATACTCCACGAGTTTGGAAGGGGAGCAATCTTCATTGAGGTGAAGCCGAGTGACGATTACGGCCCTTTCAAATGAGTGTAGTATTGTTTATTTTACGATTCAAGTGCGGTTATGGATTTATCTCGCCCCTTTCAAGGTTAGGGGAGTTGAAATTTCTTGTCTTGTCATCTCGTATTCACTACGCCACGACCATGGCGTAGTACTGTCAATTTACCGGGGTGATAGTTGAGTATTTTTTTCTAATGTTATTCCTATGGCTACACTTGTACCAGGGGTGAGATAAAGAGCTGTACTAGACAGCTCTATGGATCAGTGAGGGTAAAGCTACATTGGCCACCAGAGAAGCATTTGCTCTGACAAAATTGAAACACCGATATATCTTCGGAACGGTGGGGACGATTTTCTTCATATTTGGTACGATTATAGGTGATATGTATACCTTACTCATGTTAAAATTTCATTGCTTAATTCCAACGGGAAGTGAAGTTGCGCATTCGGTACGACATTTCCAAATTTGTCTTAGGCCTATGACACATGTGGCGTCATTTTTCGCTTGGGTGAGCACCGATTGTCGTGACTATAATACACATTTGAGCTCCCTACGGGTCGTAGACGGACGCCATTTGTTGCAGGTTCTAAGATCATGGCTCTATAGCACACTCCCGCCTGGCCGATGTCGCCAATAACGATTGTCGTGACTAAAAAACAGGGCCCAGTTGGGCGACCAAACCAGTGATCATGACCAAAAAGTGTTCCTCAGACCCGGTCACTATTCAGCTGTTATGATCACTGTTGGTCCAAGGCCTATACAAAAACAAAAGCATGTCTTGCATGTATATTACTCAACAGAAAATTGTGAAATTTGGGAATTAGATAAACCAGATAGAGATAATTCATCGCTGTAAATATTGTTTCATTTGATACAGAGGAAGTGTATAAAATGAAATATGCCACCATTTGGGCTAAATGGTCACAACTCTGGAATCCAAAACAGTGACCATGACAGTTTACCCCTCTAAATGGTCGCACATGTTATGATGACTTATCTCTGGAACCCAAAGGTCTCCAAACGGTCACTAACTGGTCACTATAGGAAATGGTCAAGACTAAAAAACAGGCCCCAGGATTTTTCTTTTGATCAAAACAAATTTTTAAGATGATGATAAAATCATAATCCATATCTGAGCAAGTATTAAGAATAGAAACATGATCTTAAGTGCACATTAATCACATTGTTGATACCTATGTAATATTTTTATAGTTCTGATCCTGACATGCAGTGGGACTTTGGTATCAATAGAACCAAATGTCTACATATTTATTAAGATTAAAAAAAAACCAGTACACTTAGCACCATATCCTTAACTCTTTCATTTAAATATACGTTTAAAACCAACTGTGAAATATTTCACGAAGGCTGGGTGAGGTGGAAATAGATTCAAAATCTTAATTTCCAATGTCAACCCCTTGAAAATATGGGAAATCTGAGTCCTGACCCCAACCAAAGTGACCCAAAATCTTCCAATTGTCTGGAACCCCCCAGCACACTTAGGGACATAAACTTTGCTGTTCTATGTGGGAAGTACGTTGGAATCGTTGATGAAATAGTTTATTAAGGGTTGGTGAGATGGGAATATTTTCAAAATCTTGGTTTTCCATGTTGGGTTTTCTGAAAATGGGTGAAATCTGCTGGCCGACCCCAGTCAAAGTCACACAAAATCTGCCAATTGTCTGGAACCCCCCGGCACACTCATAGTCATAATCTTTACTGTCCCATTTAGGTACATATCTGAAATCGTTGATGAAATAGTTTATTAAGGACTGGTGAGGGGGAAATATTTTCAAAATCTTGATTTCCATGTGGAACCCTTGAAAATGAGGGAAATCTGAGTCCTGACCCCAACAAAAGTGACCCAAAATCTGCCAATTGTCTGGAACCCCCAGCACACTTAGGGACATAAATTTTGCTGTTCTATGTGGGAAGTACGTTGGAATCGTTGATGAAATAGTTTATTAAGGGTTGGTGAGATGGGAATATTTTCAAAATCTTGGTTTTCCATGTCAGATTTTCGGAAAATGGGTGAAATCTGCCTGCCGACCCCAGTCAAAGTCACACAAAATCTGCCAATTGTCTAAAAAATAAACCAGCACACCTACAGCCATAATCTTTACTGTCCCATTTAGGTACATATCTGGAATCGTTGATGAGATAGTTTATTAAGGCCTGTTCAGGTGGAAATAATTTGAAAATCTTGATTTCCCATATGGACCCCTTGATAACGAGAGAATTCTGACTCCTGACCCCAGCCAAAGTCTTTTTATGTTGTTTTTATGTTATGTTGTTTTTATGTTGCTTATCAATTGTTTCTCATGGTCATAATAACCACAATAAAACTATGAAATTTGGAATATAGGTTTGCCAGGGCCCTGTTTTTTAGTCACGACATTTGTGAGTGTCGCAGGCCTACGATCGCACAGCCGATCTACGGCCTATTTGGATGACAAAAGATGGCCGACGTCCTATAGACGGTGTCGTAGTACGCCACGGACGATCGCCGCTAAAAGTGTCTCAAGTATAGAACTGTCTTAGGTTCTATAAAACCTCACTGTGCGTATATAGAGGATTTCCTGTGCTTTCCATACGAATTAAGCGATGAAATTTTAACACAAGTAAGGCAGACATATAACCTATAATCGTACCAAATATGAAGACAATCGGTCCCAGCGTGTACAAGGGATCGGCGTTTGAATTTCGTCATAGCAATCGTCTGCTCTGGTGGCCTTTGCACCCTCCCACCTCCCGGTGGCAGTGAATGTCGAGGTCACTGCATAAATTAGGGTCACGTGAGGGTAGGGTTACACTGGCCACCAGAGCAGACATTGCTATGATGAAATCCAAACGTGGATATCTTCGGAACTCTGCGACCGATTTTCTTCATATTTGGTGCGATTATTGGTTATATGTATACCTTACTCGTGTTAAAACTTCATTGCTTAATTCTTACGAGAAGTGAAGTTGCGCATTGGTACGACATGTCCAGAGTGGTCTTAGACATACGACACTTTATGGGGACACTTTCCAGTCCATTGGCCACCGAGTGTCGTGACCATAGCACACCGTTTACCTCCCTATGTGTCGTATCTACAGCAAGTGTCGCAGCCAGCCTAAGATCGTAGCTCTATAGCACACTGACAGCAAATATGTGTCGTAAGTTACAAATGTCGTGACTAAAAAACAGGGCCCAGTTCTAGTTATGACAGGTGCAAATACACTCAGAATAAAATTATTCATCAATTGTGGACTATGGGTTTCGCAATTAACTTTAGGAAACTTTCGACTCCTTTACAAATCACAAAATATCCAGGCATTATCATCAACATCAGAAAGATGATTTTATTTTTACTGGAAGAAAAAGTAGCTCATTAACCCTTTCCCTGAAGCACCCCGGGCCCTGTTTTTCAGTCATGACAATCGTTATGAACGACATGTTTTTGCTCTGAGTGTGCTATAGTCGTGACATTTTAGAGGATCGGACAATTATCGCCGCTCTACGACACGTAGGGCGGTGTGAGGTGTGCTATAGTCACGACACTCGGTGGCCAATGGACCGGAAAGTGTTGCTACAAGTGTTGTAGGTCTAAGACCACTCTAGACATGTCGTAGCGAATGTGCAACGGCCGACAGTTTTAGCGGCGATCGTCCGTGGCGCACTACAATCGTGTCTATAGAACACCGGCCATCTTGTGTCTTCCAGAATGTCGTGGAATCGCTCGACGATCGTACGGTATCGTTGGCCGATGATGTCGTGACTGAAAAACAGGGCCCCGATCCCCTGCTCACAATTATATGGCAGACATTGCCTGCCCAAACGACCCTGCTACAGCAAGCACCTTTTTTGGGGGAAATAGCAATGTCATGTCACGGACCTATATACATGGATAGGCAACGCAGGCGAGCGCCGTGTTCGTTCTACGATATGAGTGTCTCGGCTACGCTTGACCGATTCCGCGGGTACATCACCGATTTCCCGCTTATCTGCTAGAGGGCGAAGCAGTAGACTGTAGTTCCAGTTCTACCCACCAGGGGCCTGTTTTTCAGACAGTGACGTCTTTATTTGTAGTGATCACAAAAGAGTGACCAGTTGGGCGACCAAACCAGTGATCATGACCAAAAAGTGTTCCTCAGACCCGGTCACTATTCAGCTGTTATGATCACTGTTGGTCCAAGGCCTATACAAAAACAAAAGCATGTCTTGCATGTATATTACTCAACAGAAAATTGTGAAATATGGGAATTAGATAAACCAGATAGAGATAATTCATCGCTGTAAATATTGTTTCATTTGATACAGAGGAAGTGTATAAAATGAAATATGCCACCATTTGGGCTAAATGGTCACAACTCTGGAATCCAAAACAGTGACCATGACAGTTTACCCCTCTAAATGGTCGCACATGTTATGATGACTTATCTCTGGAACCCAAAGGTCTCCAAACGGTCACTAACTGGTCACTTTAGGAAATGGTCACGACTAAAAAACAGGCCCCAGGATTTTTCTTTTGATCAAAACAAAATTTTAAGATGATGATAAAATCATAATCCATATCTGAGCAAGTATTGAGAATAGAAACATGATCTTAAGTGCCCATTCATCACATTGTTGATACCTATGTAATATTTTTATTGTTCTGATCCTGACATGCAGTGGGACTTTGGTATCAATAGAACCAAATGTCTACATATTTATTAAGATTAAAAAAAACCCAGTACACTTAGCACCATAACCTTAACTCTTTCATTTAAATATACGTTTAAAACCAACTGTGAAATATTTCACGAAGGCTGGGTGAGGTGGAAATATTTTCAAAATCTTGATTTCCATGTGGAACCCTTGAAAATGAGGGAAATCTGAGTCCTGACCCCAACCAAAGTGACCCAAAATCTTCCAATTGTCTGGAACCCCCCAGCACACTTAGGGACATAAACTTTGCTGTTCTATGTGGGAAGTACGTTGGAATCGTTGATGAAATAGTTTATTAAGGGTTGGTGAGATGGGAATATTTTCAAAATCTTGGTTTTCCATGTCAGATTTTCGGAAAATGGGTGAAATCTGCTGGCCGACCCCAGTCAAAGTCACACAAAATCTGCCAATTGTCTGGAACCCCCCGGCACACTCATAGTCATAATCTTTACTGTCCCATTTAGGTACATATCTGAAATCGTTGATGAAATAGTTTATTAAGGACTGGTGAGGGGGAAATATTTTCAAAATCTTGATTTCCATGTGGAACCCTTGAAAATGAGGGAAATCTGAGTCCTGACCCCAACCAAAGTGACCCAAAATCTTCCAATTGTCTGGAACCCCCAGCACACTTAGGGACATAAACTTTGCTGTTCTATGTGGGAAGTACGTTGGAATCGTTGATGAAATAGTTTATTAAGGGTTGGTGAGATGGGAATATTTTCAAAATCTTGGTTTTCCATGTCAGATTTTCGGAAAATGGGTGAAATCTGCTGGCCGACCCCAGTCAAAGTCACACAAAATCTGCCAATTGTCTGGAACCCCCCGGCACACTCATAGTCATAATCTTTACTGTCCCATTTAGGTACATATCTGAAATCGTTGATGAAATAGTTTATTAAGGACTGGTGAGGGGGAAATATTTTCAAAATCTTGATTTCCATGTGGAACCCTTGAAAATGAGGGAAATCTGAGTCCTGACCCCAACAAAAGTGACCCAAAATCTGCCAATTGTCTGGAACCCCCAGCACACTTAGGGACATAAATTTTGCTGTTCTATGTGGGAAGTACGTTGGAATCGTTGATGAAATAGTTTATTAAGGGTTGGTGAGATGGGAATATTTTCAAAATCTTGGTTTTCCATGTCAGATTTTCGGAAAATGGGTGAAATCTGCCTGCCGACCCCAGTCAAAGTCACACAAAATCTGCCAATTGTCTAAAAAATTAACCAGCACACCTACAGCCAAAATCGTTACTGTCCCATTTAGGTACATATCTGGAATCGTTGATGAGATAGTTTATTAAGGCCTGTTCAGGTGGAAATAATTTGAAAATCTTGATTTCCCATATGGACCCCTTGATAACGAGAGAATTCTGACTCCTGACCCCAGCCAAAGTCTTTTTATGTTGTTTTTATGTTATGTTGTTTTAATGTTGCTTATCAATTGTTTCTCATGGTCATAATAACCACAATAAAACTATGAAATTTGGAATATAGGTTTGCCAGGGCCCTGTTTTTTAGTCACGACATTTGTGAGTGTCGCAGGCCTACGATCGCACAGCCGATCTACGGCCTATTTGGATGACAAAAGATGGCCGACGTCCTATAGACGGTGTCGTAGTACGCCACGGACGATCGCCGCTAAAAGTGTCTCAAGTATAGAACTGTCTTAGGTTCTATAAAACCTCACTGTGCGTATATAGAGGATTTCCTGTGCTTTCCATACGAATTAAGCGATGAAATTTTAACACAAGTAAAGCAGACATATAACCTATAATCGTACCAAATATGAAGACAATCGGTCCCAGCGTGTAGAAGGGATCGGCGTTTGAATTTCGTCATAGCAATCGTCTGCTCTGGTGGCCTTTGCACCCTCCCACCTCCCGGTGGCAGTGAATGTCGAGGTCACTGCATAAATTAGGGTCACGTGAGGGTAGGGTTACACTGGCCACCAGAGCAGACATTGCTATGACGAAATCCAAACGTGGATATCTTCGGAACTCTGCGACCGATTTTCTTCATATTTGGTGCGATTATTGGTTATATGTATACCTTACTCGTGTTAAAATTTCATTGCTTAATTCTTACGGGAAGTGAAGTTGCGCATTCGGTACGACATGTCCAGAGTAGTCTTAGACATACGACACTTCATGGGGACACTTTCCGGTCCATTGGCCACCGAGTGTCGTGACCATAGCACACCGTTTACCTCCCTATGTGTCGTATCTACAGCAAGTGTCGCAGCCAGCCTAAGATCGTAGCTCTATAGCACACTGACAGCAAATATGTGTCGTAAGTTACGAATGTCGTGACTAAAAAACAGGGCCCAGGTCTTTGAATGGCCATAACTTTGCTTTAAATTGGCATAAAGACTTCATTCAAAAAGCAAAATCAATCAGTTTTGCAAGATCTTGCCATAGATCACTAGCTAGAGTGCATAGAACTAAGTCTTAAAAATTAGATAAGTGCCTGTCTAATAACGGATTGTTCCAGGCCGAGAAATTCGGTTAATGATCCGCTCCTTATATTTTCAATATGAATGGCGATCTTATCTCCAGGAGAGTGGAAGATAAGGATTTAACAATCATTAATTCTTTAGATTTTTTCCATATCCAGGGCCCTGTTTTTTAGTCACGACATTTATGAGTGTCGCAGGCCTACGACCCCACAGCCGATCTACGACCTTTTTGGACGACAAAAGATGGCCGCCATCCTATAGACGGTGTCGTAGTGCGCCACAGACGATCGCCGCTAAAAGTGTCTCAAGTATAGAACTGTCTTAGGTTCTATAAAACCTCACTGTGCGTATATAGAGGATTTTCTGTGCTTTCCTTACGAATTAAGCGATGAAATTTTAACACAAGTAACGCATACATATAATCTATAATCGTACCAAATATGAAGAAAATCGGTGGCAGCGTTCCCAAGATATCGGCGTTTGAAATTCGTCATAGCAATGTCTACTCTGGTGGCCATAACACCCTCCCACCTCCCGTGCGCAGTGAATGTCGAGGTCACGGCATAAATTCGGGTCACGTGAGCGTAGGGCGACACTGGCCACCAGAGCAGACATAGCTATGAAGAAATTCAAACGCCGATATCTTCGGAACGCCTAGACCGATTTTCTTAATATTTGGTACGATTATTGATTATATGTATACCTTACTCGTGTTAAAACTTCATTGCTTAATTCTTACGAGAAGTGAAGTTGCGCATTGGTACGACATGTCCAGAGTGGTCTTAGACATACGACACTTATGGCAACACTTTCCGGTCCATTGGCCACCGATTGTCGTGACTATAGCACACCTTTTACCTCCCTGTGTATCGTATCTACAGCAAGTGTCACAGCCAGCCTAAGATCGTAGCTCTATAGCACACTGACAGCAAATATGTGTTGTAAGTTACAAATGTCGTGACTAAAAAACAGGGCCCAGTTCTAGTTATGACAGGTGCAAATACACTCAGAATAAAATTATTCATCAATTGTGGACTATGGGTTTCGCAATTAACTTTAGGAAACTTTCGACTCCTTTACAAATCACAAAATATCCAGGCATTATCATCAACATCAGAAAGATGATTTTATTTTGACTGGAAGAAAAAGTAGCTCATTAACCCTTTCCCTGAAGCACCCCGGGCCCTGTTTTTCAGTCATGACAATCGTTATGAACGACATGTTTTTGCTCTGAGTGTGCTATAGTCGTGACATTTTAGAGGATCGGACAATTATCGCCGCTCTACGACACGTAGGGCGGTGTGAGGTGTGCTATAGTCACGACGCTCGGTGGCCAATGGACCGGAAAGTGTTGCTACAAGTGTTGTAGGTCTAAGACCACTCTAGACATGTCGTAGCGAATGTGCAACGGCCGACAGTTTTAGCGGCGATCGTCCGTGGCGCACTACAATCGTGTCTATAGAACACCGGCCATCTTGTGTCTTCCAGAATGTCGTGGAATCGCTGGACGATCGTACGGTATCGTTGGCCGACGATGTCGTGACTGAAAAACAGGGCCCCGATCCCCTGCTCACAATTATATGGCAGGCATTGCCTGCCCAAACGACCCTGCTACAGCAGGCACCTTTTTTGGGGGAAATAGCAATGTCATGTCACGGACCTATATACATGGATAGGCAACGCAGGCGAGCGCCGTGTTCGTTCTACGATATGAGTGTCTCGGCTACGCTTGACCGATTCCGCGGGTACATCACCGATTTCCCGCTTATCTGCTAGAGGGCGAAGCAGTAGACTGTAGTTCCAGTTCTACCCACCAGGGGCCTGTTTTTCAGACAGTGACGTCTTTATTTGTAGTGATCACAAAAGAGTGACCAGGGCCCTGTTTTTTAGTCACGATATCGTGGATCCACGATGGCCTAAGATCGTGGGTTGAGGCCAAGACATTTTTGGGTGATACAAAATGGCCGCTGTGCTATAGACGTGATCGTAGCCGCGTGCCTATGATCTGAGCTCAAATGATCGGCGCTGGCGACATGTATAGAACTGTCGTAGTTTCTATATTTGGCCTCATGCCGGGAATGAGCTCCGTAGCCATGTGGCTCTATTTACTTAAATTATCGCTCGTCATAAAAATTTATTACGAGTAAGGGGTACATATAACCTATAATCGTTCCAAATATGAAGAATATCTGCCCAACCGTTCCGAAGTTATCGGCGTTTCAATATGAAACATTAGGATATAGATTGGATATCGCACATGCACTCTCCGAGCAGATCTTTCGCGGTGTCGAGCACGGAATCTCTGCTGGGAGAGTGAAGTAACTTAGGTCACGCATTTATATAGAACTGCATAGAGAATCGTATAAATACACAATACTCCACGAGTTTGGAAGGGGAGCAATCTTCATTGAGGTGAAGCCGAGTGACGATTACGGCCCTTTCAAATGAGTGTAGTATTGTTTATTTTACGATTCAAGTGCGGTTATGGATTTATCTCGCCCCTTTCAAGGTTAGGGGAGTTGAAATTTCTTGTCTTGTCATCTCGTATTCACTACGCCACGACCATGGCGTAGTACTGTCAATTTACCGGGGTGATAGTTGAGTATTTTTTTCTAATGTTATTCCTATGGCTACACTTGTACCAGGGGTGAGATAAAGAGCTGTACTAGACAGCTCTATGGATCAGTGAGGGTAAAGCTACATTGGCCACCAGAGAAGCATTTGCTCTGACAAAATTGAAACACCGATATATCTTCGGAACGGTGGGGACGATTTTCTTCATATTTGGTACGATTATAGGTGATATGTATACCTTACTCATGTTAAAATTTCATTGCTTAATTCCAACGGGAAGTGAAGTTGCGCATTCGGTACGACATTTCCAAATTTGTCTTAGGCCTATGACACATGTGGCGTCATTTTTCGCTTGGGTGAGCACCGATTGTCGTGACTATAATACACATTTGAGCTCCCTACGGGTCGTAGACGGACGCCATTTGTTGCAGGTTCTAAGATCATGGCTCTATAGCACACTCCCGCCTGGCCGATGTCGCCAATAACGATTGTCGTGACTAAAAAACAGGGCCCAGTTGGGCGACCAAACCAGTGATCATGACCAAAAAGTGTTCCTCAGACCCGGTCACTATTCAGCTGTTATGATCACTGTTGGTCCAAGGCCTATACAAAAACAAAAGCATGTCTTGCATGTATATTACTCAACAGAAAATTGTGAAATTTGGGAATTAGATAAACCAGATAGAGATAATTCATCGCTGTAAATATTGTTTCATTTGATACAGAGGAAGTGTATAAAATGAAATATGCCACCATTTGGGCTAAATGGTCACAACTCTGGAATCCAAAACAGTGACCATGACAGTTTACCCCTCTAAATGGTCGCACATGTTATGATGACTTATCTCTGGAACCCAAAGGTCTCCAAACGGTCACTAACTGGTCACTATAGGAAATGGTCAAGACTAAAAAACAGGCCCCAGGATTTTTCTTTTGATCAAAACAAATTTTTAAGATGATGATAAAATCATAATCCATATCTGAGCAAGTATTAAGAATAGAAACATGATCTTAAGTGCACATTAATCACATTGTTGATACCTATGTAATATTTTTATAGTTCTGATCCTGACATGCAGTGGGACTTTGGTATCAATAGAACCAAATGTCTACATATTTATTAAGATTAAAAAAAAACCAGTACACTTAGCACCATATCCTTAACTCTTTCATTTAAATATACGTTTAAAACCAACTGTGAAATATTTCACGAAGGCTGGGTGAGGTGGAAATAGATTCAAAATCTTAATTTCCAATGTCAACCCCTTGAAAATATGGGAAATCTGAGTCCTGACCCCAACCAAAGTGACCCAAAATCTTCCAATTGTCTGGAACCCCCCAGCACACTTAGGGACATAAACTTTGCTGTTCTATGTGGGAAGTACGTTGGAATCGTTGATGAAATAGTTTATTAAGGGTTGGTGAGATGGGAATATTTTCAAAATCTTGGTTTTCCATGTTGGGTTTTCTGAAAATGGGTGAAATCTGCTGGCCGACCCCAGTCAAAGTCACACAAAATCTGCCAATTGTCTGGAACCCCCCGGCACACTCATAGTCATAATCTTTACTGTCCCATTTAGGTACATATCTGAAATCGTTGATGAAATAGTTTATTAAGGACTGGTGAGGGGGAAATATTTTCAAAATCTTGATTTCCATGTGGAACCCTTGAAAATGAGGGAAATCTGAGTCCTGACCCCAACCAAAGTGACCCAAAATCTGCCAATTGTCTGGAACCCCCAGCACACTTAGGGACATAAATTTTGCTGTTCTATGTGGGAAGTACGTTGGAATCGTTGATGAAATAGTTTATTAAGGGTTGGTGAGATGGGAATATTTTCAAAATCTTGGTTTTCCATGTCAGATTTTCGGAAAATGGGTGAAATCTGCCTGCCGACCCCAGTCAAAGTCACACAAAATCTGCCAATTGTCTAAAAAATAAACCAGCACACCTACAGCCATAATCTTTACTGTCCCATTTAGGTACATATCTGGAATCGTTGATGAGATAGTTTATTAAGGCCTGTTCAGGTGGAAATAATTTGAAAATCTTGATTTCCCATATGGACCCCTTGATAACGAGAGAATTCTGACTCCTGACCCCAGCCAAAGTCTTTTTATGTTGTTTTTATGTTATGTTGTTTTTATGTTGCTTATCAATTGTTTCTCATGGTCATAATAACCACAATAAAACTATGAAATTTGGAATATAGGTTTGCCAGGGCCCTGTTTTTTAGTCACGACATTTGTGAGTGTCGCAGGCCTACGATCGCACAGCCGATCTACGGCCTATTTGGATGACAAAAGATGGCCGACGTCCTATAGACGGTGTCGTAGTACGCCACGGACGATCGCCGCTAAAAGTGTCTCAAGTATAGAACTGTCTTAGGTTCTATAAAACCTCACTGTGCGTATATAGAGGATTTCCTGTGCTTTCCATACGAATTAAGCGATGAAATTTTAACACAAGTAAGGCAGACATATAACCTATAATCGTACCAAATATGAAGACAATCGGTCCCAGCGTGTACAAGGGATCGGCGTTTGAATTTCGTCATAGCAATCGTCTGCTCTGGTGGCCTTTGCACCCTCCCACCTCCCGGTGGCAGTGAATGTCGAGGTCACTGCATAAATTAGGGTCACGTGAGGGTAGGGTTACACTGGCCACCAGAGCAGACATTGCTATGATGAAATCCAAACGTGGATATCTTCGGAACTCTGCGACCGATTTTCTTCATATTTGGTGCGATTATTGGTTATATGTATACCTTACTCGTGTTAAAACTTCATTGCTTAATTCTTACGAGAAGTGAAGTTGCGCATTGGTACGACATGTCCAGAGTGGTCTTAGACATACGACACTTTATGGGGACACTTTCCAGTCCATTGGCCACCGAGTGTCGTGACCATAGCACACCGTTTACCTCCCTATGTGTCGTATCTACAGCAAGTGTCGCAGCCAGCCTAAGATCGTAGCTCTATAGCACACTGACAGCAAATATGTGTCGTAAGTTACAAATGTCGTGACTAAAAAACAGGGCCCAGTTCTAGTTATGACAGGTGCAAATACACTCAGAATAAAATTATTCATCAATTGTGGACTATGGGTTTCGCAATTAACTTTAGGAAACTTTCGACTCCTTTACAAATCACAAAATATCCAGGCATTATCATCAACATCAGAAAGATGATTTTATTTTTACTGGAAGAAAAAGTAGCTCATTAACCCTTTCCCTGAAGCACCCCGGGCCCTGTTTTTCAGTCATGACAATCGTTATGAACGACATGTTTTTGCTCTGAGTGTGCTATAGTCGTGACATTTTAGAGGATCGGACAATTATCGCCGCTCTACGACACGTAGGGCGGTGTGAGGTGTGCTATAGTCACGACACTCGGTGGCCAATGGACCGGAAAGTGTTGCTACAAGTGTTGTAGGTCTAAGACCACTCTAGACATGTCGTAGCGAATGTGCAACGGCCGACAGTTTTAGCGGCGATCGTCCGTGGCGCACTACAATCGTGTCTATAGAACACCGGCCATCTTGTGTCTTCCAGAATGTCGTGGAATCGCTCGACGATCGTACGGTATCGTTGGCCGATGATGTCGTGACTGAAAAACAGGGCCCCGATCCCCTGCTCACAATTATATGGCAGACATTGCCTGCCCAAACGACCCTGCTACAGCAAGCACCTTTTTTGGGGGAAATAGCAATGTCATGTCACGGACCTATATACATGGATAGGCAACGCAGGCGAGCGCCGTGTTCGTTCTACGATATGAGTGTCTCGGCTACGCTTGACCGATTCCGCGGGTACATCACCGATTTCCCGCTTATCTGCTAGAGGGCGAAGCAGTAGACTGTAGTTCCAGTTCTACCCACCAGGGGCCTGTTTTTCAGACAGTGACGTCTTTATTTGTAGTGATCACAAAAGAGTGACCAGTTGGGCGACCAAACCAGTGATCATGACCAAAAAGTGTTCCTCAGACCCGGTCACTATTCAGCTGTTATGATCACTGTTGGTCCAAGGCCTATACAAAAACAAAAGCATGTCTTGCATGTATATTACTCAACAGAAAATTGTGAAATATGGGAATTAGATAAACCAGATAGAGATAATTCATCGCTGTAAATATTGTTTCATTTGATACAGAGGAAGTGTATAAAATGAAATATGCCACCATTTGGGCTAAATGGTCACAACTCTGGAATCCAAAACAGTGACCATGACAGTTTACCCCTCTAAATGGTCGCACATGTTATGATGACTTATCTCTGGAACCCAAAGGTCTCCAAACGGTCACTAACTGGTCACTTTAGGAAATGGTCACGACTAAAAAACAGGCCCCAGGATTTTTCTTTTGATCAAAACAAAATTTTAAGATGATGATAAAATCATAATCCATATCTGAGCAAGTATTGAGAATAGAAACATGATCTTAAGTGCCCATTCATCACATTGTTGATACCTATGTAATATTTTTATTGTTCTGATCCTGACATGCAGTGGGACTTTGGTATCAATAGAACCAAATGTCTACATATTTATTAAGATTAAAAAAAACCCAGTACACTTAGCACCATAACCTTAACTCTTTCATTTAAATATACGTTTAAAACCAACTGTGAAATATTTCACGAAGGCTGGGTGAGGTGGAAATATTTTCAAAATCTTGATTTCCATGTGGAACCCTTGAAAATGAGGGAAATCTGAGTCCTGACCCCAACCAAAGTGACCCAAAATCTTCCAATTGTCTGGAACCCCCCAGCACACTTAGGGACATAAACTTTGCTGTTCTATGTGGGAAGTACGTTGGAATCGTTGATGAAATAGTTTATTAAGGGTTGGTGAGATGGGAATATTTTCAAAATCTTGGTTTTCCATGTCAGATTTTCGGAAAATGGGTGAAATCTGCTGGCCGACCCCAGTCAAAGTCACACAAAATCTGCCAATTGTCTGGAACCCCCCGGCACACTCATAGTCATAATCTTTACTGTCCCATTTAGGTACATATCTGAAATCGTTGATGAAATAGTTTATTAAGGACTGGTGAGGGGGAAATATTTTCAAAATCTTGATTTCCATGTGGAACCCTTGAAAATGAGGGAAATCTGAGTCCTGACCCCAACCAAAGTGACCCAAAATCTTCCAATTGTCTGGAACCCCCAGCACACTTAGGGACATAAACTTTGCTGTTCTATGTGGGAAGTACGTTGGAATCGTTGATGAAATAGTTTATTAAGGGTTGGTGAGATGGGAATATTTTCAAAATCTTGGTTTTCCATGTCAGATTTTCGGAAAATGGGTGAAATCTGCCTGCCGACCCCAGTCAAAGTCACACAAAATCTGCCAATTGTCTAAAAAATTAACCAGCACACCTACAGCCAAAATCGTTACTGTCCCATTTAGGTACATATCTGGAATCGTTGATGAGATAGTTTATTAAGGCCTGTTCAGGTGGAAATAATTTGAAAATCTTGATTTCCCATATGGACCCCTTGATAACGAGAGAATTCTGACTCCTGACCCCAGCCAAAGTCTTTTTATGTTGTTTTTATGTTATGTTGTTTTAATGTTGCTTATCAATTGTTTCTCATGGTCATAATAACCACAATAAAACTATGAAATTTGGAATATAGGTTTGCCAGGGCCCTGTTTTTTAGTCACGACATTTGTGAGTGTCGCAGGCCTACGATCGCACAGCCGATCTACGGCCTATTTGGATGACAAAAGATGGCCGACGTCCTATAGACGGTGTCGTAGTACGCCACGGACGATCGCCGCTAAAAGTGTCTCAAGTATAGAACTGTCTTAGGTTCTATAAAACCTCACTGTGCGTATATAGAGGATTTCCTGTGCTTTCCATACGAATTAAGCGATGAAATTTTAACACAAGTAAGGCAGACATATAACCTATAATCGTATCAAATATGAAGACAATCGGTCCCAGCGTGTAGAAGGGATCGGCGTTTGAATTTCGTCATAGCAATCGTCTGCTCTGGTGGCCTTTGCACCCTCCCACCTCCCGGTGGCAGTGAATGTCGAGGTCACTGCATAAATTAGGGTCACGTGAGGGTAGGGTTACACTGGCCACCAGAGCAGACATTGCTATGACGAAATCCAAACGTGGATATCTTCGGAACTCTGCGACCGATTTTCTTCATATTTGGTGCGATTATTGGTTATATGTATACCTTACTCGTGTTAAAATTTCATTGCTTAACTCTTACGGGAAGTGAAGTTGCGCATTCGGTACGACATGTCCAGAGTAGTCTTAGACATACGACACTTTATGGGGACACTTTCCGGTCCATTGGCCACCGAGTGTCGTGACCATAGCACACCGTTTACCTCCCTATGTGTCGTATCTACAGCAAGTGTCGCAGCCAGCCTAAGATCGTAGCTCTATAGCACACTGACAGCAAATATGTGTCGTAAGTAACGAATGTCGTGACTAAAAAACAGGGCCCAGGTCTTTGAATGGCCATAACTTTGCTTTAAATTGGCATAAAGACTTCATTCAAAAAGCAAAATCAATCAGTTTTGCAAGATCTTGCCATAGATCACTAGCTAGAGTGCATAGAACTAAGTCTTAAAAATTAGATAAGTGCCTGTCTAATAACGGATTGTTCCAGGCCGAGAAATTCGGTTAATAATCCGCTCCTTATATTTTCAATATGAATGGCGATCTTATCTCCAGGAGAGTGGAAGATAAGGATTTAACAATCATTAATTCTTTAGATTTTTTCCATATCCAGGGCCCTGTTTTTTAGTCACGACATTTATGAGTGTCGCAGGCCTACGACCCCACAGCCGATCTATGACTTTTTTGGACGACAAAAGATGGCCGCCATCCTATAGACGGTGTCGTAGTGCGCCACAGACGATCGCCGCTAAAAGTGTCTCAAGTATAGAACTGTCTTAGGTTCTATAAAACCTCACTGTGCGTATATAGAGGATTTCCTGTGCTTTCCTTACGAATTAAGCGATGAAATTTTAACACAAGTAACGCATACATATAATCTATAATCGTACCAAATATGAAGAAAATCGGTGGCAGCGTTCCCAAGATATCGGCGTTTGAAATTCGTCATAACAATGTCTACTCTGGTGGCCATAACACCCTCCCACCTCCCGTGCGCAGTGAATGTCGAGGTCACGGCATAAATTCGGGTCACGTGAGCGTAGGGCGACACTGGCCACCAGAGCAGACATAGCTATGAAGAAATTCAAACGCCGATATCTTCGGAACGCCTAGACCGATTTTCTTAATATTTGGTACGATTATTGATTATATGTATACCTTACTCGTGTTAAAACTTCATTGCTTAATTCTTACGAGAAGTGAAGTTGCGCATTGGTACGACATGTCCAGAGTGGTCTTAGACATACGACACTTATGGCAACACTTTCCGGTCCATTGGCCACCGATTGTCGTGACTATAGCACACCTTTTACCTCCCTGTGTATCGTATCTACAGCAAGTGTCACAGCCAGCCTAAGATCGTAGCTCTATAGCACACTGACAGCAAATATGTGTCGTAAGTTACAAATGTCGTGACTAAAAAACAGGGCCCAGTTCTAGTTATGACAGGTGCAAATACACTCAGAATAAAATTATTCATCAATTGTGGACTATGGGTTTCGCAATTAACTTTAGGAAACTTTCGACTCCTTTACAAATCACAAAATATCCAGGCATTATCATCAACATCAGAAAGATGATTTTATTTTGACTGGAAGAAAAAGTAGCTCATTAACCCTTTCCCTGAAGCACCCCGGGCCCTGTTTTTCAGTCATGACAATCGTTATGAACGACATGTTTTTGCTCTGAGTGTGCTATAGTCGTGACATTTTAGAGGATCGGACAATTTTCGCCGCTCTACGACACGTAGGGCGGTGTGAGGTGTGCTATAGTCACGACACTCGGTGGCCAATGGACCGGAAAGTGTTGCTACAAGTGTTGTAGGTCTAAGACCACTCTAGACATGTCGTAGCGAATGTGCAACGGCCGACAGTTTTAGCGGCGATCGTCCGTGGCGCACTACAATCGTGTCTATAGAACACCGGCCATCTTGTGTCTTCCAGAATGTCGTGGAATCGCTCGACGATCGTACGGTATCGTTGGCCGACGATGTCGTGACTGAAAAACAGGGCCCCGATCCCCTGCTCACAATTATATGGCAGACATTGCCTGCCCAAACGACCCTGCTACAGCAAGCACCTTTTTTGGGGGAAATAGCAATGTCATGTCACGGACCTATATACATGGATAGGCAACGCAGGCGAGCGCCGTGTTCGTTCTACGATATGGGTGTCTCGGCTACGCTTGACCGATTCCGCGGGTACATCACCGATTTCCCGCTTATCTGCTAGAGGGCGAAGCAGTAGACTGTAGTTCCAGTTCTACCCACCAGGATTTTTCTTTTGATCAAAACAAAATTTTAAGATGATGATAAAATCATAATCCATATCTGAGCAAGTATTAAGAATAGAAACATGATCTTAAGTGCACATTAATCACATTGTTGATACCTATGTAATATTTTTATAGTTCTGATCCTGACATGCAGTGGGACTTTGGTATCAATAGAACCAAATGTCTACATATTTATTAAGATTAAAAAAAACCCAGTACACTTAGCACCGTAACCTTAACTCTTTCATTTAAATATACGTTTAAAACCAACTGTGAAATATTTCACGAAGGCTGGGTGAGGTGGAAATAGATTCAAAATCTTAATTTCCAATGTCAACCCCTTGAAAATATGGGAAATCTGAGTCCTGACCCCAACCAAAGTGACCCAAAATCTTCCAATTGTCTGGAACCCCCCAGCACACTTAGGGACATAAACTTTGCTGTTCTATGTGGGAAGTACGTTGGAATCGTTGATGAAATAGTTTATTAAGGGTTGGTGAGATGGGAATATTTTCAAAATCTTGGTTTTCCATGTTGGGTTTTCTGAAAATGGGTGAAATCTGCTGGCCGACCCCAGTCAAAGTCACACAAAATCTGCCAATTGTCTGGAACCCCCCGGCACACTCATAGTCATAATCTTTACTGTCCCATTTAGGTACATATCTGAAATCGTTGATGAAATAGTTTATTAAGGACTGGTGAGGGAGAAATATTTTCAAAATCTTGATTTCCATGTGGAACCCTTGAAAATGAGGGAAATCTGAGTCCTGACCCCAACCAAAGTGACCCAAAATCTGCCAATTGTCTGGAACCCCCCAGCACACTTAGGGACATAAACTTTGCTGTTCTATGTGGGAAGTACGTTGGAATCGTTGATGAAATAGTTTATTAAGGGTTGGTGAGATGGGAATATTTTCAAAATCTTGGTTTTCCATGTTGGGTTTTCTGAAAATGGGTGAAATCTGCTGGCAGACCCCAGTCAAAGTCACACAAAATCTGCCAATTGTCTGGAACCCCCCGGCACACTCATAGTCATAATCTTTACTGTCCCATTTAGGTACATATCTGAAATCGTTGATGAAATAGTTTATTAAGGACTGGTGAGGGGGAAATATTTTCAAAATCTTGATTTCCATGTGGAACCCTTGAAAATGAGGGAAATCTGAGTCCTGACCCCAACAAAAGTGACCCAAAATCTGCCAATTGTCTGGAACCCCCAGCACACTTAGGGACATAAATTTTGCTGTTCTATGTGGGAAGTACGTTGGAATCGTTGATGAAATAGTTTATTAAGGGTTGGTGAGATGGGAATATTTTCAAAATATTGGTTTTCCATGTCAGATTTTCGGAAAATGGGTGAAATCTGCCTGCCGACCCCAGTCAAAGTCACACAAAATCTGCCAATTGTCTAAAAAATAAACCAGCACACCTACAGCCATAATCTTTACTGTCCCATTTAGGTACATATCTGGAATCGTTGATGAGATAGTTTATTAAGGCCTGTTCAGGTGGAAATAATTTGAAAATCTTGATTTCCCATATGGACCCCTTGATAACGAGAGAATTCTGACTCCTGACCCCAGCCAAAGTCTTTTTATGTTGTTTTTATGTTATGTTGTTTTTATGTTGCTTATCAATTGTTTCTCATGGTCATAATAACCACAATAAAACTATGAAATTTGGAATATAGGTTTGCCAGGGCCCTGTTTTTTAGTCACGACATTTGTGAGTGTCGCAGGCCTACGATCGCACAGCCGATCTACGGCCTATTTGGATGACAAAAGATGGCCGACGTCCTATAGACGGTGTCGTAGTACGCCACGGACGATCGCCGCTAAAAGTGTCTCAAGTATAGAACTGTCTTAGGTTCTATAAAACCTCACTGTGCGTATATAGAGGATTTCCTGTGCTTTCCATACGAATTAAGCGATGAAATTTTAACACAAGTAAGGCAAACATATAACCTATAATCGTACCAAATATGAAGACAATCGGTCCCAGCGTGTAGAAGGGATCGGCGTTTGAATTTCGTCATAGCAATCGTCTGCTCTGGTGGCCTTTGCACCCTCCCACCTCCCGGTGGCAGTGAATGTCGAGGTCACTGCATAAATTAGGGTCACGTGAGGGTAGGGTTACACTGGCCACCAGAGCAGACATTGCTATGATGAAATCCAAACGTGGATATCTTCGGAACTCTGCGACCGATTTTCTTCATATTTGGTGCGATTATTGGTTATATGTATACCTTACTCGTGTTAAAATTTCATTGCTTAACTCTTACGGGAAGTGAAGTTGCGCATTCGGTACGACATGTCCAGAGTAGTCTTAGACATACGACACTTTATGGGGACACTTTCCGGTCCATTGGCCACCGAGTGTCGTGACCATAGCACACCGTTTACCTCCCTATGTGTCGTATCTACAGCAAGTGTCGCAGCCAGCCTAAGATCGTAGCTCTATAGCACACTGACAGCAAATATGTGTCGTAAGTAACGAATGTCGTGACTAAAAAACAGGGCCCAGGTCTTTGAATGGCCATAACTTTGCTTTAAATTGGCATAAAGACTTCATTCAAAAAGCAAAATCAATCAGTTTTGCAAGATCTTGCCATAGATCACTAGCTAGAGTGCATAGAACTAAGTCTTAAAAATTAGATAAGTGCCTGTCTAATAACGGATTGTTCCAGGCCGAGAAATTCGGTTAATAATCCGCTCCTTATATTTTCAATATGAATGGCGATCTTATCTCCAGGAGAGTGGAAGATAAGGATTTAACAATCATTAATTCTTTAGATTTTTTCCATATCCAGGGCCCTGTTTTTTAGTCACGACATTTATGAGTGTCGCAGGCCTACGACCCCACAGCCGATCTATGACTTTTTTGGACGACAAAAGATGGCCGCCATCCTATAGACGGTGTCGTAGTGCGCCACAGACGATCGCCGCTAAAAGTGTCTCAAGTATAGAACTGTCTTAGGTTCTATAAAACCTCACTGTGCGTATATAGAGGATTTCCTGTGCTTTCCTTACGAATTAAGCGATGAAATTTTAACACAAGTAACGCATACATATAATCTATAATCGTACCAAATATGAAGAAAATCGGTGGCAGCGTTCCCAAGATATCGGCGTTTGAAATTCGTCATAACAATGTCTACTCTGGTGGCCATAACACCCTCCCACCTCCCGTGCGCAGTGAATGTCGAGGTCACGGCATAAATTCGGGTCACGTGAGCGTAGGGCGACACTGGCCACCAGAGCAGACATAGCTATGAAGAAATTCAAACGCCGATATCTTCGGAACGCCTAGACCGATTTTCTTAATATTTGGTACGATTATTGATTATATGTATACCTTACTCGTGTTAAAACTTCATTGCTTAATTCTTACGAGAAGTGAAGTTGCGCATTGGTACGACATGTCCAGAGTGGTCTTAGACATACGACACTTATGGCAACACTTTCCGGTCCATTGGCCACCGATTGTCGTGACTATAGCACACCTTTTACCTCCCTGTGTATCGTATCTACAGCAAGTGTCACAGCCAGCCTAAGATCGTAGCTCTATAGCACACTGACAGCAAATATGTGTCGTAAGTTACAAATGTCGTGACTAAAAAACAGGGCCCAGTTCTAGTTATGACAGGTGCAAATACACTCAGAATAAAATTATTCATCAATTGTGGACTATGGGTTTCGCAATTAACTTTAGGAAACTTTCGACTCCTTTACAAATCACAAAATATCCAGGCATTATCATCAACATCAGAAAGATGATTTTATTTTGACTGGAAGAAAAAGTAGCTCATTAACCCTTTCCCTGAAGCACCCCGGGCCCTGTTTTTCAGTCATGACAATCGTTATGAACGACATGTTTTTGCTCTGAGTGTGCTATAGTCGTGACATTTTAGAGGATCGGACAATTATCGCCGCTCTACGACACGTAGGGCGGTGTGAGGTGTGCTATAGTCACGACACTCGGTGGCCAATGGACCGGAAAGTGTTGCTACAAGTGTTGTAGGTCTAAGACCACTCTAGACATGTCGTAGCGAATGTGCAACGGCCGACAGTTTTAGCGGCGATCGTCCGTGGCGCACTACAATCGTGTCTATAGAACACCGGCCATCTTGTGTCTTCCAGAATGTCGTGGAATCGCTGGACGATCGTACGGTATCGTTGGCCGACGATGTCGTGACTGAAAAACAGGGCCCCGATCCCCTGCTCACAATTATATGGCAGGCATTGCCTGCCCAAACGACCCTGCTACAGCAGGCACCTTTTTTGGGGGAAATAGCAATGTCATGTCACGGACCTATATACATGGATAGGCAACGCAGGCGAGCGCCGTGTTCGTTCTACGATATGAGTGTCTCGGCTACGCTTGACCGATTCCGCGGGTACATCACCGATTTCCCGCTTATCTGCTAGAGGGCGAAGCAGTAGACTGTAGTTCCAGTTCTACCCACCAGGGGCCTGTTTTTCAGACAGTGACGTCTTTATTTGTAGTGATCACAAAAGAGTGACCAGTTGGGCGACCAAACCAGTGATCATGACCAAAAAGTGTTCCTCAGACCCGGTCACTATTCAGCTGTTATGATCACTGTTGGTCCAAGGCCTATACAAAAACAAAAGCATGTCTTGCATGTATATTACTCAACAGAAAATTGTGAAATATGGGAATTAGATAAACCAGATAGAGATAATTCATCGCTGTAAATATTGTTTCATTTGATACAGAGGAAGTGTATAAAATGAAATATGCCACCATTTGGGCTAAATGGTCACAACTCTGGAATCCAAAACAGTGACCATGACAGTTTACCCCTCTAAATGGTCGCACATGTTATGATGACTTATCTCTGGAACCCAAAGGTCTCCAAACGGTCACTAACTGGTCACTTTAGGAAATGGTCACGACTAAAAAACAGGCCCCAGGATTTTTCTTTTGATCAAAACAAAATTTTAAGATGATGATAAAATCATAATCCATATCTGAGCAAGTATTGAGAATAGAAACATGATCTTAAGTGCCCATTCATCACATTGTTGATACCTATGTAATATTTTTATTGTTCTGATCCTGACATGCAGTGGGACTTTGGTATCAATAGAACCAAATGTCTACATATTTATTAAGATTAAAAAAAACCCAGTACACTTAGCACCATAACCTTAACTCTTTCATTTAAATATACGTTTAAAACCAACTGTGAAATATTTCACGAAGGCTGGGTGAGGTGGAAATATTTTCAAAATCTTGATTTCCATGTGGAACCCTTGAAAATGAGGGAAATCTGAGTCCTGACCCCAACCAAAGTGACCCAAAATCTTCCAATTGTCTGGAACCCCCCAGCACACTTAGGGACATAAACTTTGCTGTTCTATGTGGGAAGTACGTTGGAATCGTTGATGAAATAGTTTATTAAGGGTTGGTGAGATGGGAATATTTTCAAAATCTTGGTTTTCCATGTCAGATTTTCGGAAAATGGGTGAAATCTGCTGGCCGACCCCAGTCAAAGTCACACAAAATCTGCCAATTGTCTGGAACCCCCCGGCACACTCATAGTCATAATCTTTACTGTCCCATTTAGGTACATATCTGAAATCGTTGATGAAATAGTTTATTAAGGACTGGTGAGGGGGAAATATTTTCAAAATCTTGATTTCCATGTGGAACCCTTGAAAATGAGGGAAATCTGAGTCCTGACCCCAACCAAAGTGACCCAAAATCTTCCAATTGTCTGGAACCCCCAGCACACTTAGGGACATAAACTTTGCTGTTCTATGTGGGAAGTACGTTGGAATCGTTGATGAAATAGTTTATTAAGGGTTGGTGAGATGGGAATATTTTCAAAATCTTGGTTTTCCATGTCAGATTTTCGGAAAATGGGTGAAATCTGCTGGCCGACCCCAGTCAAAGTCACACAAAATCTGCCAATTGTCTGGAACCCCCCGGCACACTCATAGTCATAATCTTTACTGTCCCATTTAGGTACATATCTGAAATCGTTGATGAAATAGTTTATTAAGGACTGGTGAGGGGGAAATATTTTCAAAATCTTGATTTCCATGTGGAACCCTTGAAAATGAGGGAAATCTGAGTCCTGACCCCAACAAAAGTGACCCAAAATCTGCCAATTGTCTGGAACCCCCAGCACACTTAGGGACATAAATTTTGCTGTTCTATGTGGGAAGTACGTTGGAATCGTTGATGAAATAGTTTATTAAGGGTTGGTGAGATGGGAATATTTTCAAAATCTTGGTTTTCCATGTCAGATTTTCGGAAAATGGGTGAAATCTGCTGGCCGACCCCAGTCAAAGTCACACAAAATCTGCCAATTGTCTAAAAAATAAACCAGCACACCTACAGCCATAATCTTTACTGTCCCATTTAGGTACATATCTGGGCCCTGTTTTTTAGTCACGACATCGTGGATCCACGATGGCCTAAGATCGTCCCTTGAGACCAAGACATTATTTGGTGATACAAAATGGCCGCCGTGCTATAGACAGTGTCGTAGCCTGCAGCCTACGATCTGAGCTCAAATTGTCGGCCCTGACGACAAGTATAGAACTGTCTTGGGTTCTATAACACATCACTGTGCGTGTATAGATGATTTTTCCATTTCCCAACGGAATTAAGCCATGAAATTTTGACACGAGTACGGGGTACATATAGCCTATAATCGTACCAAATATGAAGACGAACGGCCGTATAGTTATGAAGTTATCGTCGTTTGAATATGAAACATTGAGCTATCGATCGGATATCGTACACGCACTCTCCTAGCAGATCTTCCGCGGTGTAGCGCGCGGAATCTCTGCTGCGAGAGTGAAATAAGCGCAGTCGATGTCAAGGTCGCCGCATAATTTAGATCACGTGATGGTAGTGGTACACTGGCCACCAGAGCAACATTTGGTACGACGAATTTCACACGCCGATAACTTCATAACGGTGCGGCCGATTTTCTTCATATTTGGGACGATTATAGGTCATATGTATACCTTACTCGTGTTAAAATTTCATTTCTTAATTCCTACGGGAAGTGAAGTTGTGCATTCGGAACGACATGTCCAAATTTGTCTTAGGTCTATGACACATGTGGGGTCATTTTTCGCTTGGGTGAGCACCGATTGTCGTGACTATAATACACATTTGAGCTCCCTACATGTCTTAGACGGACGCCATTTGTCGCAGGTTCTAAGATCGTGGCTCTATAGCACACTCCCGCCTGGCCGATGTCGCCAATAACGATTGTCGTGACTAAAAAACAGGGCCCTGGGCCCTGGGCCCTGTTTTTCAGTCACGACAATCGTTATTACCGATACCCTAAGATCGTACAGCGAATGTACAACATTTTGGAAGACAAAAGATGGCGGGTGTTCTATAGACACGATCGTAGTGCGCCACGGACGATCGCCGCTAAAAGTGTCGGCCGCTATGACAAGTCTTAGGTTCTATGGAACTTGGACAGTACCAGTATAACTCAATATTTCGAATTCCAACGCAATTAACGCCTGTTTGGGATGACCGATCTTCTTCATATTTGGGGCGAATATATAGGTTATATGTATCCCTTACTCGTATCTAAGTTTCATGGCTTAATTCCTATGGGAAGTGATGAAATTCTGCTTTACATCGGTACAAGTCTTCCTATTCTGGGCCCTGTTTTTTAGTCACGACATTCGTAACTTACGACACGTATCTGCCGTCAGTGTGCTAGAGAGCTACGATCGTAGAGCAGGTACGACACTTAGTGAAGATAAGACACATAGGGAGGTAAAAGGTGTGCTATAGTCACGACAGTCGGTGGCCAATGGAGCGGAAACAGGGGCCATAAGTGTAGTATCTCTAAGACCACTCTGGACATGTCGTACCGAATGCGCAACTTCACTTCCCGCTGAAATTAAGCAATGAAATTTTAACACGAGTAAGGTATACATAAAACCTATAATCGTAACGAATATGAAGAAAAACGGCCGCACCGTTCCGAAGTTATCGGTGTTTTAATTTCGTCATAGCAAATACTGCCAGTGTAACCCTACCATCACGTGATCTAATCTATGTGGCGACCTTTACATTGACAGCGCTTACTTCACTCTCCCTGCAGAGATTCGGCGTGCTATACCGCGAAAGATCTGCTTGGAGAGTGCGTGTACGATATCCAATCGATAGCCCAATGTTTCAAATTCAAACGTGGATATCTTCATGACGCAGGGTCCGATCGTCTTCATATTTGGGACGATTATAGGTTATATGTATCCTTTACTCGTGTTAAAATTTCATTGCTTAATTCGTAGGGGAAGCACAGAAAATACACAGTGACGTATTATAGAACCTAAGACAGTTCTATACTTGTCATAACTTCCGATACATCTCGCCAAGATAGTTCGATTCAACTTACGACAGTGTCTATAGCACACCCGCCATCTTGTGTCTTGAAAACAAGCGTAAAATCTTGATCCGATCTCAGCTGATCTTAGACTTGCGATGTTGTGACTAAAAAACATTCCCTGGACCCGGGATGATTGTAGGTTATATGTATCCCTTACTCGTGTTAAAATTTCATCGCTTAATTCCTACGGGAAGTGAAGTTGCGCATTCGGTACGACATGTCCAGAGTAGTCTTAGACATACGACACTTATGGGGACACTTTCCGGTCCATTGGCCACCGAGTGTTGTGACTATAGCACACCGTTTACGTCCCTGGGACCCGTTTCAATAGCCTGTAGGACGTCCCTTACTGTGTCCTGGGACACGATAGCGACAGGTAGCGCTTCAGTAGTTTAGTAACAAGCCATTCCGCGAGTCCATGTTCCAGACAGGCGCTAATAGTGGCCATGTCCGGTCACTATTGGTGTCACTGTTGTGTCTTAAATAGCGAGAGGGTTTACCCTCTCGCTTCTATTGTCACAAATGCGTAACTTTTACTTCCTGTAGGAATTAAGCTACGAAAATTTAACCCCAGTTAGGGACACATACAATTTATAAACATGCCAAATATGAAGGAGATCGGCCCATGCAATCCAACGGTATTCGCATTTGAATTTTGTTATAGCAAATGTTGCTCTGATGGCCAGTGTAGGATTATTCAATGTCTGTCCCTAATTTATGCAGTGACCTTCACCTTGATGGCACTTGTTCCCAGTAGGACATGAGTATGAGAGATGGGGTACCCCACATGTGTTGTCCCAAACTAGGGACACATCCACAACAGTGACAAGACACACCTTCCCTACAGTGACATGCCTTCTGAAACGAGACCGAAGATTTTCTGCTATTCAAGTCACTATTGGGGTCACTAAACATGTCACTAAGTGGCTTAGTGACACATTCTATTGAAACGGGTCCCAGGGCCCCGTCTTTTAGTCACGACATATGTGAGTGTCGCAGGCCTACGATCTCACAGCCGATGTACGACCCTTTTGGACGACAAAAGATGGCCAGCGTCCTATAGACGGTGTCGTAGTGCGCCACGGACGATCGTCGCTAAAAGTGTCTCAAGTCTAGAACTGTCTTAGGTTCTATAAAACCTAACTGTGCGTATATAGAGGATTTCCTGTGCTTCCCACATGAATTTTTAACACATATATGAAATTTTAACACAAGTAACGCATGCATATAACCTATGATCGTACCAAATATGAAGAAAATCGGTCGCAGCGTTCCGAAGATATCGGCGTTTCAATTTCGTCATAGCAATGTCTGCTCTGGTGGCCATAACACCCTCCCACCTCCCGTGCGCAGTGAATGTCGAGGTCGCGGCATAATTTAGGGTCACGTGACCGTAGGGCTACACTGGCCACCAGAGCAGACATTGCTATGACGAAATTGAAACGCAGATATCTTCGGAACGCTGCGACCGATTTTCTTCATATTTGGTACGATTATTTATTCTATGTATGCGTTACTTGTGTTAAAATTTCATCGCTTAATTCCTACGGGAAGTGAAGTTGCGCATTGGTACGACATGTCCAGAGTGGTCTTAGACATACGACACTTATGGCGACACTTTCCGGTCCATTGGCCACCGAGTGTCGTGACTATAGCACACCTTTTAGCTCCCTAAGTGTCGTATCTACAGCAAGTGTCGCAGCCAGCCTAAGATCGTAGCTCTATAGCACACTGACAGCAAATATGTGTTGTAAGTTACGAATGTTGTGACTAAAAAACAGGGCCCAGGTCTTTGAATGGCCATAACTTTGCTTTAAATTGGCATAAAGACTTCATTCAAAAAGCAAAATCAATCAGTTTTGCAAGATCTTGCCATAGATCACTAGCTAGAGTGCATAGAACTAAGTCTTAAAAATTAGATAAGTGCCGATCTAATAACGGATTGTTCCAGGCCGAGAAATTCGGTTAATGATCCGCTCCTTATATTTTCAATATGAATGGCGATCTTATCTCCAGGGCCCTGTTTTTTAGTCACGATATCGTGGATCCACGATGGCCTAAGATCGTCCCTTGAGACCAAGACATTATTTGACGATACAAAATGGCCGCCGTGCTATAGACGGTATCGTAGCCTGCAGCCTACGATCTGAGCTCAAATTGTCGGCCCTGACGACAAGTATAGAACTGTCTTAGGTTCTATAACACATCACTGTGCGTATATAGAGGATTTTTCCACTTCCCGATGGAATTAAGTCATGAAATTTTAACACGAGTAAGAGATACATATGACCTATAATCGTACCAAATATAAAGAAAATCGGCCGCACCGTTCTAAAGTTATCGGCGTTTGAAATTCGTCATAGCAAATACTGCTCTGGTGGCCAGTGTACCCCTACCATCACGTGATCTAATTTATGCGGCGACCTTGACATCGACTGCGCTTACTTCACTCTCCCAGCAGAGATTCGGCGTGCTATACCGCGAAAGATCTGCTTGGAGAGTGCGTGTAGGATATCCGATCGATTGCCCAATGTTTCAAATTAAAACGCCGATAACTTCAGAACGGTGCAGCCGTTCTTCTTCATATTTGAGACGATTATAGGTTATATGTATCCCTTACTCGTGTTAAAATTACATTGCTTAATTCCATCGAGAAGTGAAGTTGGGCATTCGGTACGACATGTCCAAAATTGTCTTAGGCCTACGACACATGTGGCGTCATTTTCGGTTGGGTGCGCACCGATTGTCGTGACTATAGCACTCATTTAAGCTCTCTATGTGTCGTAGCCCCACGCCATTTGTCATTGGTTCTACGATCGTAGCTCTCTAGCACACTGCCGCATCGACGATGTCGCCAATAACGATTGTCGTGACTAAAAAACAAGGCCCAGGAGAGTGGAAGATAATGATTTAACAATCATTAATTCTTTAGATTTTTTCCATATCCAGTTCTATTTATGACAGGTGTAAATACATGTCTACATTATTCATCAATTGTGGACTATGGGTTTCGCAATTAACTTTAGGAAACTTTGGACTCCTTTACAAATCACAAAATATCCAGGCATTATCATCAACATCAGAAAGATGATTTTATTTTTACTGGAAGAAAAAGTAGCTCATTAACCCTTTCCCTGAAGCACCCCGGGCCCTGTTTTTCAGTCATGACAATCGTTATGAACGACATGTTTTTGCTCTGAGTGTGCTATAGTCGTGACATTTTAGAGGATCGGACAATTATCGCCGCTCTACGACACGTAGGGCGGTGTGAGGTGTGCTATAGTCACGACACTCGGTGGCCAATGGACCGGAAAGTGTTGCTACAAGTGTTGTAGGTCTAAGACCACTCTAGACATGTCGTAGCGAATGCGCAACTTCACTTTCCGTTAGAATTAAGTGCTGAAATTTTCACACGAGAAAGGTATACATATGTGGTGGTCGCCGCCTGTCTAGCAGGTTGGATGACCCCAATCCGGAACACTAGTTCCAGGCAGGATCCCACCCTACGCACTCACGTAGGTTGGTTCGGTTTTCGGTTAGTTTGCACAGACCTAATCACACACAACACAACAACGTCATTTAATAAACAGGGATGTTTATTAATCACTTACTTCCCGGAAAGATCTGGAAGATCTTCCCCACAAGTACAGTACCCTAGCACATGGGTGCTAGGTAACGCTGGATAGGCTAATCCGGAAGATTCGCCTAACCACCTGGGCCCTGTTTTTCAGTTGAGACGATCTCAACTTGAGACCATTTGAAAGGTAAACTGGGCCCTGTTTTTTAGTCACGACTATCGTTATGGGCGACATGTTTTTGCTGTCAGTGTACTATTGCCGCGAGAGTTTAGGGGGTCGGGTAATTATCACCGCTCTAAGAGACTTGGGGTGGTCTGAGGTGTGCTATAGTGACGACACTTTTAGGGTCACGTGGTTCAAAATGTCTTACAAAGTGTCTTAGACCTAAGACAACTATGGACATGTCGTACAGATGCGCAACTTCACTTCCTGTAGAAATTAGGCAATGAAATTTTAACACGAGTAAGGTATACATATAACCTTTAATCGTACTAAATATGAAGAAGATCGGTCTGACCGTTGTGAAGTTATCTGCGTTTGGATTTCGCCATAGCAATCGTCTGCTCTGGTGGCCAGTGTATTTTTCCCATTTCTGCTAATTTATGCAGCGACCTTGACATTGACTGCGTATCGTAGGTGGGAGGGTGACTGGCCACCAGAGCAGAGGATTGCTATGAGGAAATTCTAACCCCGATAACTTCGGAATGCTACAGCCGTTTTTCTTCATATTTGAAACGATTATAGCTTATATGTATCCCTTACTCGTATTAAAATTTCATGACTTAATTCCGTCGGGAAGTGGAGGAATCCTCTATATACGCAGAGTGATAGCAATCGTCTTCTCTGGTGGCCAGTCACCCTCCCACCTCCCGATCCGCAGTTATGTCAAGGTCGCTGAATAAATTAGTGGAGGCATCGGGAAAAATACACTGGCCACCAGAGCAGACGATTGCTATGATGAAATTCAAACGCCTATAACTTCAAAACGGTGCAGCATTTCTTCATATTTGGGACGATTATAGGTCATATGTATACCTTACTCGTGTTAAAATTTCATTGCTTAATTCGGACGGGAAGTGGAGTTGCGCATTCTGTACGACATATCCATAGGTGTCATGAACGGATGACACTTTGGGCGACATTTTCAGTCACGTGACCCCACGATTGTCGTGACTGAAAAACACATCTGTATGCCCTGCGACTCTTACACTCACGACATATCGCCTATTCACTATAGTGTCGTGTCTATCGAACACTGACAGCAAAAACACATCGCCCATAACGATTGTCGTGACTGAAAAACAGGGCCCTGTTCTCATGAAAAGCTGCACTATACAGAGAAGGCCTCTAGATGGCAGCCAACAACAGGCGAATCAGTTCACAAAATAGACACCAGAGAACAGCACTGTAAGCCTACACCACCACTGAGTGCACGGCCAAGGATAGACTTGCTCAAGACTTTGATTATGAACGTAAATTGAATATGTCAGCCAGGCCAAGGGAAGAGTAGGTAGAGGGGTAAGGAGAGCGTGCGGTGGCGGTAGGCAGCAGTAGGAGAGGTAGGTAGGACATAGGGACTGAGGCCAGTCTAGGCCAAACACACACTGACAAGCAAGATGGCTACGCGGCTCTATGAATATTCATGAGAAAGACTACCAACAGAAAGGCTGCAAAATCGACGTTGGGAGGAGCTGCAGGCAGCGAGAGCGCGCAGCGAGCCATTCCAAGGCACTAGTGGTCGTGTTAGCGTACTGAAAGCAAAGTTTACCCATTCTATACATCATGGACAGTGTATCTCTAGAGGTTGTATGTCCATGTATACATTGAGATTTAGATTCCGAAATAGAAAATTCCTGGCTCGAAATTTCTTCCTCTATAATATTAGTCTCATTATCTTGGAAAAGATTATAATTTTCTAAGTCATGGTTTAAAGACAAATTATGCTGGTAGTTGGGTGATTTCTAAATTCTATTGAGATTTGCAAATAATTCAGGATAATATAAGTTCTATATATCAGCAAATAGAAAATGCAAAAAAAAATTGCATGTCACCCTGCTAACTTCTATGGGAAGGCCATCTGAAAATGTAAGTGCTGAACTATTGGTGTCTATGAGAAAAACAATATTTTTACTTTGTTGCTAAATGACACTGATGTTCTATTGCTATCTTCAAATAATTCTGGATTCTGATATTTGGGAACACATACAAATGATAAATGCTAAAAAGAAATACTATGTCACCATGCTAATTTCCATGGGAAGGCCATCTGAAGAAGGTAATTGCTGATCTATTGGTGTCTATAAGAAACTGCCATATTTTCATGGCCCCAGATGGCAGCACCAGTGTTAAACCAGGGGGCGTTTCGATACCTACCCGCATTTGTCTTTAACTCGCAACCTTGCTAGAGAATAACAGGCAAATACAAAAGGTATCGATATGACAATACAAATACAGCAGTATTCAGTTCCGTGTGTTTCACGGGTGTGATAAATTTTGTTGACGCTGTGCGATATAGTTTAAACATTTATAATATATCAAGGAAAGATAGGAAGAAGGCACTGTCAAACCATTTCAAGTATCCAGACACAACTGGGTTCTTAGCTTGTCCTGGTGTAAGTTTGGAAGTCAGCATAGCTCAGGAGGCAGCGTGTAGAGACGTCTAAGTAATTCCAAAGACTACCTGCCTTATAGGCCACCGATCTTTTGTATTTGTTATTTCGTATGGGGTTTGCTATGCTTAGGACAGGTCCTTCATATAACCTCATGGGCCTGGCGGTAAGGCTAGATACTTAGGTTGTCTTGACATTTGAACAGATACACAGACCACGGTTTTGACAATATTGTAATTTGGATAGAAGATTTGTGTTAGGGCCATGAATGGAACCACCGTAGCTGATTTCCAGCAGTCAGGAAATAGCTCTGATTGAATAGAGAGATTTAAAATGAATAATAATTCGTTTGTCAGGACTTGGAAGCTGTCTTTTAATACTTTGCTAGGGAGTTTGGCCATTGCGGATGACTTCTTAGTATCAATTTAGTTAATGACTCTTTCTAGCTCCTAAAATGTGAAGGGATCTAAGGTCATCACAGTGTCAGTCGGTGCTCCGTCGTTTATCCAGGGGGAATTAAAGTATAGCCTATGATCCATGGGCGCCGCCATGACGCCCTCAGATTAGGTGTTCTTCACTAATGGAGGTGAAAAAAATAGGTGTTCTTCACTCATGGAGGTGGAAAAGAAGTCTGATAATTGGGAAGTGTCACAACTCTAGCCCTGTTCACATATGTATATAAAGTGTTCCATGTGGAAAATATAATGTTTTGGATTTAATTATTGTGTCATCCTGCTCTGGGATGGGTGTAGAGAGTCAAAGGAACCACGGTAAAACATTGAAAGGCAGTTGAATTTCGTAATAACAAAGAGCCACAATATAGATCTGTCCCCCCAAGGGGGCCTGTCATGCTGCTAACCACCTAGTGATGGCTTCATGAACTAACAATGGCTCTGTCCCCTATAGGGGACAGAGTCATTGTTAGTTCATAAAGCAGTCACTAGGTTGTCGGGGGACAAAACCTGTATTCTGGCTCTTTGTTCTTACGAAATTCAGCTACCTTTCAATGTTTTACCAAGGTTCCTTTGACTCCCTACACCGATCCCAGAGCAGGAAGATATAATGCTAAAACCCAGGACATGATGTTTTTAACATGGAACACTTTATTTACATATGTGAGCAAGGCAAGAAAATTGACATTTCCCAATTATCACTCACTTCTTTTGCACCTCCATTAGTGAAGAACAGCTACTTTTTCACCTTCTTTAGTAAAGAACACCTACTCAGGGGGGGGGGGGGGGGGCGTCATGGCGGCGCCCATGGATCATAGGCTATATGCCGTATAGAAGCAAAATAGTCGTTGATGTTAGATCTGCAGTTTTGTCTTCATCAATAGTCAAACCAGTTAGAGGATCAAGTAGGTGTATTTTGCTCGATTTGGTTTTGGGTAATAATAGCTCGATTTCCCCCCAAAATCTGTTTGAGGCCTTATTTAAGTTGTTTTGAATAAACTCACGCTTGGCGTTTGTAACCATAGCTTTGGTAAGATTTCGTTGCCGTTTGGCAGTATATCAGTCATGTATACTATTGGTGGTTTGAGCAGGGCGCCATGCTGTCTTTTTTATTTATTGCTTCGCCTACTTCATTGGTCAGCCAGGGCTCATGTTTGAAACAGATTTGGTGTCTCTTAAGGGGGCAGTGTCGATCTAAGGTCGGCTAATATTATGCTCCATGAAGAGCCATGCGTCTTCAGGATTTGTGCACTGGTATAAATAAGTAAGGACATAATTGGGTCAAAGTTACCCCATAGCTACGGTAACTTTGACCCAGCCTTCATTGATGTAAATCAGTCTTACTGTAACAAATCAATGAAAAACGAAACTACATTGGAAAGATATCAATAAGAACTCAACCTTAGAAAAACAAATATTTACATACACACCCTCCTACCATGCTTTATTTTGGAAAATATAAAAAAGTAGGCCAAATCAACCCCGTTTCACGGAAACCGTTTTACGATACCCATGTGAAAAAGAATTTGCAAGAGTCGATACGATAAAGTTCACAGTGTATTCGGCCTGACTTGCACCTCTCGCCATCTAGTAATTGGTAAGTGGGGTGGGAAGTCGGTGTGGACATACTATTTTAAAGCGTTGACAGTAAACTGACCTAGCATTTGTGGTGAGTCAATAAGTTATGTACTTACGATTTTGGGGTGTGCGATTCTCCCGCGTGATGATCACGACCGAATAATGTGTTCCACATTTACACGAAAACATATATAACTAGAGGTATCTAACTCAAATTTTCGACATTTACACGTGTTTGAGAAATTTAGGATATTATCCGCATTATTCTCAACATTCTCATCGTCTGGTGAAAGTCTGTCGCACTACAGGCTATGAACTTCGGTGGTTGGGTCAAAGAAGCATACGACAATTTTGTGGCTGGGTTCCGTCTGTGAACGCCGCTGTCTGCTAATTCCGCCGTGCCGCCTAGCGGATACCCCGGGAACCAGCGTATAAACTTCGTCGAGCCCTCTAGTGGATAATTCAGGAACCATCGAAATGAACCCCCTAGCGGATAATTCAGACGCAACCAAGGATTTGCTTGGAGAGTGAAGTCGTACCACACTCGTACAGTTCGGTAAATCTAAAGCTGGTTCCCGACATGATTCGACATTGCAATGCACGATGACTGTTGATAACCATCGAAGTAGCAGACGACGAAAAGACAATAAGCCTCTTTTGTGGTGTTGGCAAGAATAAACATGTTTCTACGTATGTTCAGAAGAGCCCGAATGACTTTTTATAGCTTAGTAAATGTGTTGTAAATATGATTATCAATTTAGATCTAGTTGGGAGATCACGACGGCATTGATTAGTTTCTGCCGAACTGTTGAAAGGTAGAAGCGATTTCCGGTCGCGGGTATCGCCTGGAAACCGACAACAAACTCCCATGCCGTGAAGTGTTGCCCGCTTCCATTGCCAACTGGGATTGTTCTGTAACTGTCAACTAACAAGGGGAAGACGTGACAAACAGGAATTCACAGGGCGTCAGGTAACTGATAGTTATCCTCTTCGGGAGACTGCACAAGGTTAGTAAAACTCTACTTGGTGGTGCTGGCAGTGCGACCCGTTGTAGCCCCCTGTGGTTGTTGTCTTTACAAACAGGTGCGAGTTGTATCAGTGTGAGTGTTTGTTGAGTTCAACGACTTTAGAAAGACCTTGCATATAACGGTTAAATAAGTTCTCCCACTAGTTTCACTTAAGTTTGAAATAGCATGTGATACAATATTTAGACCCTGTCATGCGCTAACCATGTCGTACTTTAGGCCAGGACTCAAAATGATCCAACAATCACAAGATATTGATTGACAAAACTATGTGAAACTTGTGTTTTGTGTTGTCCAGATTGTATTAACATTGAAGAGTTATAGAAATAGGTTGTGACTGCTGTACAAATGGATTCGAATGTCATAAAGTTATTTAAAATATATTTAGTGAATTGTAATTAGCATGGAATATCATTTTATGGAATGTGGTTATAACTTATATATATATTCTATACCTTGTATAATATATTAATATACATATTATACCGGGATATAGGAACAACATCTATACAGGTGTACATATTGAACGATGTTGATTCGTTGATATAACCTGTCAACTATACACATGTATACATGCACTTTATCATTGTTATATCTAAAATGAATTATTTAAAAAGGTTTATTATTCTAAGCCACCCTTTACCTGGCTGGAATATTACCACTCAGATTGTAGAGTGAAAGTAAAATAACTTAAAACTATTTTTACTTTGGCAAACATGGGATGTCAATATCTTTTTTACGGTATATCATTTACTCTGTCGCTGGTGAATAAATATAGGCTAATGCCAATTTGCTCCCTAGACCACCATTTACATTCCTATACGTGCGTTTACTAATGCTTATGGGTACTTGTGTTTGATATATATTTTGCATCTTGCCAATCCTTACTATCGTTTATACCGGTAATGCAGAGTTCAAACTCCAGTTAACAATTGCAGGGTATACAAAAAAGTGAAGATAGAAATCATATTCGGCTACGACTGAGAGATGCTTCTTACTAAATAATAAAAAAAAATTCAAACCTTGGATATGTTAAAACTGAGAATCATATCTATTTTTACCTTGAAAGGTAAAGGTTGACTACATTTGAAAGGGGAGCTAGGGGATTCTTATTTCTGATAGTGTTGCTTGGGAATCCCACCAAAACCTAAACTCGTCTGCGAGCACTTAGGGCATTGTCCGAGGCACTTACATTCAGCCAATAAGAGCTTGGTTTTCTATGGCCAAAGCAAGCCAATGACTCCTTTCTGGTACCAGCCACCCATTCACAACCTCGCAGACTCACCACTCACACCGCAGAAAGTCATCGAGGTGGATTTAGCGCTCGTAGTGTTGACTGTGTTGACGTTGTAACTAAACTCGGCAGTTGTAGTGTTTGAAAACAGACGGTGGTTCATGAAGCACCGGGCTTTGAATTCTTAACGATCACTTTCCTCTCGTTCATTAACACTCTTAGAAGTCTGGAGTAAGCCATGCTTATTGATGACTATTCATATATCAATCATGTGTTAAATGTTCCAGGTAATGACACCTATGAATTATTAATTGAAGCTTTTTTGTGGAAAGATAGTTTATGGTGCGTGCTATAAATATGAAAGTTGGAAATAGAACCGTATAAGGTGTGACATTGTAAATTATTAATTTTCTTTTAAAAGGCGAAGTAACTAAACATATCAAATGATAAATCGGCAAAGATGTTAGACTAGAATATTCATTCATAGACCAGTCCGGGTTACAATGCAAAAAAAGACCAAGAATTAAAAAGTATCTAATTAGTAATGATCGATTAGAGAGATTAGAAATGGAAATATGATGGTTTAGATATTAAAAGACATTAAAGGCTTTGCCAGGTAAAGTTTAATACTCTCGGATGTCGACATCGTGATGAATAATTCAAACCTAAGACGAGATTGGATAAGTTTAAACTTAATCTCACGTTATGTATGCACATCAAAGGGAGCCTCTTTGGCCAGGCTTAGAGAATCTTGACACTGGAGTCTGAGGTATTTGAACTCTACTTGCTGTATGTGATTGACACTGAATGTGGCACACAGTAGCAGGGCCGAAAGTAGAGGCACATATTAAGTAAGCATATAGTAAATTTATGCAGATAGGAGAACAAACACAGACGGCAAACAAGAAAATCACGTTCAAACAGTAGCAGAATTAAGTAATTCAGTACAATATACTCCAAGGTATACAACTATGTCTGACCTAGTACACTGCTACAGCATCTCAGACAAGATGCACAGAGTAATGAAGTAGACGCTTCTTGTTACATATTAGTGGGAATATATATATATATTTTTATTTTAGCAAGAGTAATTATACTATCGTAAAACTGGATGAGTTTTAATCTTGGCCACTGTATGCCACGACTGGAGTTTGGCATAGTGACTTCATGAGGCGAAGCCCAAACTCCAGGAATGGCATGCGGTGGCCAAGATTAAAATGAATCAGGTTTTTATTTGATCCTACCCAGTCTCCAGATTTTGGAATATTATGTTATAACAATTCTGTATGCCACTAGTGGTATATAAAACTCTGTATGCCAGTCAGCGTGGCATACGAAAACTCAATGTTAAGCCTATGGGATTATATATTAGGGGTAGGATAAAAGGTAGTCTGCCATGAGCAGGTTTTGTATGCCCTCGTAAGGTTGGTTACAGAAATTTGACTCACCACTCAGATATAACATTAATGTAGAAACAAAGTGTAAATTGTCATTATAATATCATGTTTGGAGTACTGACTATCAGGCATAAACAGTGAAGGATCATACATGTATGAGTGCTACCCATAACAGCATATTAACTCAGAATTATACAAACTCAGAATTATACAAAAATGTTTAAAAAGTAAGCAAAACCATAGTTTAGACGAGGCTAAGTGTTATCTCATTGGCAAAAAAAAAAAAAAAAAAGTAAGCAAAACCATGTGAGGAATATATCTCCAGAATCTATTCCCGGAATATTTTTAAGGCAAATTTCTCTGACCATTCTCATATAATTTCGGGGTATTGAACCTTTTTGTTGTTTTGGCACAACGAGTCATACAATTATGATTAGTTTCTTTTTTGTGCAAGATTAATAAGTTAACAACACATCTCATAATCTGACGAATATTTGGAATTTCTTTGACACAGGAAAGTTATATTTTCACAAGTTACTTATCTGTAAACATTATGAAAACGAAGAATACTTTCCTCATATTTTCTCAGTGGTAATGTTTTAACATCTACTGCCGCTGGATCATATACAACATTGATTAATCATCCTGGGTTTGACTCTAGCACCCTTAAACTCACTCTTTATCTCTTGTCTTATCATCAACACCTTTCCAACGAGAGTCTTTGTTTATCCAATGTGCAAGAAGTATACATTAGTTGTCAGAGTGAAGAGGTTCTGTGGAGAACATTTATTACCACTTACCTATATTGGCAACTTGTCCCATTCAGTGTGTGGTCTTATTCTTACAACAGTTCATCTCTTTAACTCTCAAATGTTTTTATCATTCATTCTTAGAACATATTAATGACATACATTGGACACTCTCTTTACCCTATCATGATAATAATTTACTTCATGTGCTAAGTGAATATCATTTAGAAAATAATGTTTTATACGTTATGGATCCAGTCCCTGTATCCTATGGCCACCCTCCTCGTTGGGATACAGGGACTGGTACAATCGGTAATGGTGTTGGATTTCTGGCGCTGTTTAGTTCCAGTATTCCTAACATTCTCCATACAGATATCCTGGCTCCTGGTCAGGATATCTGCTGGGAGATTAATACCCTCTCACTTTGATCTCAATCAAGTCACACTCAGGAGCAGGCAAAACTTATTGCTATGATAACACAGGCAGCCAGGGAACTAGAGGAGGGGAAGGGGGAGGGGTAGGAGGAAGTATAGGGTTACAGGGAGTGGTTGGGGGCCTTAAACAGGATATTTGGTTCATGGTGGACAAGTCTTTGATTCATGGGCCAGTCAGTCAAGGATACATACTTTAATGAACTTTATTCTTATTGTGTTTAGTCATTTAATGAATGTTCATAATCAAAGACTTGAGCAAGTCTAGTGTTTGCCCTCCGTTGCGAGCAAAATTATCCCGGGTGCCCCCCTTACACGAGGTGAAACCAAACATCTAATAGAGAGAACGGTTCCGACCTGTGTGCCCCCTTACACGGGGTGTCCCCTTTACACAGCATGTCCCTTAAGCGGGGTTATACTGTACAGTGTACTATTTTGGGGGTACTATTCCTACTGGGGATGTGCCCTTCGTGTTCATGTCAAATTCAAGGTGGATCCTGGTTACGAAAGACGCCATTTAGACCTGTATATGCTTTTCTAGATACTTACTCTGCCCTTCTCATAAACTCTAACCAGAAAATGATTCATGTGACCCCCGCTTTTACATTTTCGTTATTGTGGATCTAATGCCAAAGCGTTCTGCAACATTAACCATTGACACCTAGCTGCACCCAGTAACAGAACGATTAGAATGCCCGGAGAAACCACATGTACTATGACTATTGTTAGTAACGGCCATAACAAGGAGGTCAAATAAAACCGACTTAATCATGTACTCATTCACCGGCACTATAACGACCAATAGGTCTACGGAGCTATACAATGGTTTTTACCTCTGATAAACAGGTTTTATTACCACTACATAAATCCACCCAGTAAGGTCTATACACCATATCTAGATATATACATTTACTTGGTGATACATACTTGACTGTGTCCTGAAGGTGCACTACTGATAAATGCAGCAGTTTTCACCTCTAATAGTAACTCAGGGTTTATTATTATATAAATCCACTTAATGACATGTTTGATAAACACCTTATTTGATGTACTTGGTCATACATACCTGACTACATTCTGAAGGTGTATAGAGTAGTAGAGAAGTTTTTATCACTGATATAAAGTCAAGGTTTAATTGTAACCAAGTCTAATAGAACATATTGGACGTTAAACTACCCAAACAAAGAATTAATTATTACCTTGTTTATATATGTATATAGATATGTGCATGTATAAAATATATATACTGAATGTCGCCATGTCTATTAGGCCTACAGATTACTAAGGCTTTTATCTCTGATAATACATCTTGTAAATCAGGATTCTTACTTGTTGTCTCACTAATCCACTACATATCTGGCACTCGTACCATAACCTTAAACACCAGAGCAGTGATTTGCCGTCAGTCAGCTGCCAACTCCCGACCAATTTCTACACGAGAATCACGCTTAATGTGGCTGGGGAATCTCCAGGCCGCGTGTAACCACCGCAGGTTCCGCCATAGAGCCCCCGAGGATCCATTATAGATTAAGCTATTGATCTCTGACGGGGAGCGGGTGAGTAGTGCCCCGGGCAGCCTCCAGCGGGACCCGGGAGTCCGTCCTGTGGTGATCCCATAATGTTTTAGCGTAGCGCCGTCAAGCTTTATATCAGTGACGGCAGATTAGGCCGGGTAACTGATACTGACGGGTTATGATAGCATGGCGCGCGCCAGTAATCAGTTAAACATTGCTGTGTCGTCTGCTTCACGGAAGATATGAAGGAGCGGACACTGGTGATTACACTTGTGTGGTATTAGTGCTGGAAATAATCACTGCAATAAATGGAAATGATATAACTTATTTACTTTGCTTTGCATAGGGACATTTTGAGAATATTGTAAAATATTCATGTATTATTTGGCTACTGGCCGACCTAAAGAAATTTGTAGGGGTCATGGTTGTAGAGTGGTGGTATGTTCCTACATTGTAAATGGAAGCATTCTGTTGTTTGTGTAAAGGTGGGTAGAGCAAGTTCATACACTGTAAATGGAAGGGATGATAGAGAAGGGTTCTATTGTTAGCATAAAGGTGGGTAGAACAGGTTTATACGCTGTAAAGGGAAGCATCCAGTTGTCAGTATAAGGTCGGTAGTGTAGGATTAAATACATTAAGTCGTGAGAAATCCACAGAAAACCAGACAAGCTGATTAAATTTATAGTGAATTTACATCGAGATAGGGGGGGGGGATTTGAGTTATTAATTTGCAACGTTTCGTCTACATTCAGTAGACTTCTTCAGGCAATGTGTTAAATACATTGTAAAGGGACCAATCCTTTTGTAAGTATGGGTAGAGTAGGTTTATATATTGTATTAGAGAAATGTTCTGTTATTAGCATAAAGGTAGGTAGAGCAGGATAATACCTTGCAAAGAAGATAATCCTGTTCTCAGTCTGAGGTAGGTAGAGTAGGTTTTACATTGCAAAGGGAAGAATCCTGTTGTCAGTATAAGGTGGGTAGAGTAGGTTTATACATTTTAATAGTGAAGAATCCTGTTGTCAGTATAACGTAGGTAAAGTAGGTTTATACTTTGTATTAGAGAAGAGTTCTTTTATTAGCATAAAGGTAGGTAGAGTAGGATTATACCTTGCAAAGAAAAGAATCCTGTTGTCAGTATAAGGTGGGTAGATTAGGCTTATATATTTAAATAGGGGAGAATTCTGTTGTCAATATAAAGTGGGTAGATTAGGCTTATACATTTTAATAGGTAAGAATCCTGCTGTCAGTATAAAGTGGGTAGACTAGGCTTATATATTTTAATAGGGAAGAATCCTGTTGTCAGTATAAAGTGGGTAGGTTAGGCTTATACATTTTAATAGGTAAGAATCCTGTTGTCAGTATAAAGTGGGTAGATTAGGCTTATACATTTTAATAGGTAAGAATCCTGCTGTCAGTATAAAGTGGGTAGACTAGGCTTATATATTTTAATAGGGAAGAATCCTGTTGTCAGTATAAAGTGGGTAGATTAGGCTTATATATTTTAATAGGTAAGAATCCTGTTGTCAGTATAAAGTGGGTAGATTAGGCTTATATATTTTAATAGGTAAGAATCCTGTTGTCAGTATAAAGTGGGTAGATTAGGCTTATATATTTTAATAGGTAAGAATCCTGTTGTCAGTATAAAGTGGGTAGAGCAGGCTCATACATTAGAATAGGGAAGAGTTCTGTTGTAAAGGTCGAGCTGGGCTGTATTTGAAACCCAGCCACAGAGACTACCTGTACCCAGTCACCACATGATGACATTGATCAACACGGAAGTACCACCAGTGAAAATCAATACCAGACGCTGCCTAATCCTTTCAGCCGAAGGAAGTAAAGTGAAGTACGCTTTAAACTGTAACAAGGTATGAAATATACAATACGAAACCACTCCGCCATTCTATTCATCAGCTTAACAAAACCAATACAAATGTTTCAACCCCTTTGAGTCTATTTGACTGGGGAATATAGGTAAACATCAGATTCATTCAATTGAAAAAAATTGTCAGATTTATTTACATTTGTAAATAATAATTTGCGTGCATTGCATTTACAGTTTTAATCTGTTTTGTGCGTTGAGATCTTCCAGAAATTGTTTACCCCTTTACCTTCATTGCAGTAGGTATATTTTTTTCATATTCAAAATCGGCTGGCATTACGGTATAGACTACTAGCAAACCATGAATCTAACTGATAGTACTTATTACAGCCATTTGAATGGCTAGTGTGTCTGTTGAATTACCTATAGATGTACGTCTGTGCATTTTCGTGATAAATTTCAGCAAATTTACCTCAATATTCCTTTTCTGTTTTTCTCCTTCTGAAGGTGAAATAGAATAATATCAAAGAGATATTAAATCAGTTTCCGATTACAGTGATTGACCTCGAGGGAGTATCGTAAAACTGGATGAGGTTTAATCTTGGCCACCATATTCCACGACTGGAGTTTGGCAAAGTGACTTCATGAGGCGAAGCCGAGTGAAGTCCGGAGCCAAAACTTCAGGAGTGGCATGTGGTAGCAAAGATTAAAACGAATCAGGTTTTGATATTATCCTACCCTATCTGCTCGATTTTGGAATATTACGTGATAACAATGCTTTATGCCACGAGTGGCATATAAAACTCCGTATGACAGTCAGCGTGGCATACGGAAACCCAATATTAAGCCTATGGGATTTTATATTAGGGGTAGGATAATGGTACGTATTAATTCAAACCCAAAGTGCTTTTTCTGATAGTTCACCACAACTAACGACCTAATTCCATAAAGATTCAGGGACCTCTACACTATATAAACAGAGGCTTATTTACCTTACATATCAACTGAACCTCTGTTGGGACTTTTATTTCTCATCATCAAAAAGCTATTCATACCGTCAAAAGCCCTTAAGTGGGATTTTGACATGCCTACAAGGTCAATAGCTTTTACTAGTAAGGTCAGAAACTTCTTACAGGGGATGTTTTGAAACACTTCAGCATTCTGTTGCCTCTACTGTAGTTTGGCTGGTATAAACTTGCTAGATTGAGTAATTGTTGTACATGTGCTAGGAAATGGGATTGGTGATATTAGACATTGTAGTCAGACGGAGGTATCACCGTAGAGATTAGAATAGTCTAATCTCTTTGTAATATTTATTACACCTATACACAAATATGTACCGGACATACAGATAGAATATGACCCTACTTGACAAATATGTCCATAGGAGATATATTTCGGTGGATTGAACACATGTTACAAATGAAAGGGTAAATGAAAATGTATAATATATTGGAATCATCTGGAAAAAACATATGTTACAAAATTTGATAAACGAAAAAAAGAAAGAAGCTCGTAATAGAAACAAACAAGCAACATCCTCGTCAGAGAAGGAAAGAATTGTTTCTGTTGACCTGAAGCTGGAAGAGACCAAGAAAGAAATTGATGAGCATTTGGTCTGTGTCCTCATTCACCACCGAGTTTGGAGTGCGCAGTAAAATGAACGAGGCGATAGCCGAGTAAATATTCTGAAGCACTCCAAACAAGATGGCGAATGGGGACTCAGACCAAACACGAATTTGTTTCTGATTTATCTTAGCCTGGACATAGTTATCTGTTTATCACCCATTGAGTATGAGTTACCGTTTTCGTAAGCCCGTTGAAAATGAGTTGCTAATGTTAATCCTATGGAGGTTTATACCAGGCTAAGATAAAAATCAGAAACTTGATGTTACTGGGTCTCTGTTTAACACTCAATTAACCCAGGAGTCTCACAGGTAGGTCTGCCAAGGCTATATATTCACTAGACATAGATGTGCAGGTACCAAAATTATCCCATAACTCGGTAGCGTGTCGTAAGAACACTATTTAGGAAACCTACTCCTAGCTCCTCCACTTTCAGTAAACGTGTAGGCTGGGGCTGAGCTCTTCTTAGCAGTGACATAACAAACTTAGTTAGGCCAAGTTGGCAAGGCGAGTGAGCTTCCATTTTAACTAAGTATATAGAATAAGGTGGTTCATGAATCGATAAAATGGGCCACAGTTTATAATGGACAGTGTAGGACAGGCATATTTGCTGCATTCACATTCAAAGGTATAGGATCTATTAGACTTGCTCAAGTCTTTGATTATGGACATTCGTGATTAAACAAAATTTTGATAAAGTATGTTGCGGTGTGACTGGTCCAGAAATCAAAGACTTGCCCATTAAGAACGAAACCTCCTGTAGATTGCCACCCCAACCGCTCCTTGTAACTCTACACCTCCCCCTCTCCCTTCTCCAGTTCCCTGGGTGCTATGTTATCAGATCATTAAATCCCGCTTGTGGACGACCTTTGGACTGTGTTAACAATTAAAACCCCTGTGAGGAGTAGGTGGAGTGGTACTGGAGAGGGACTGAAGCCAAACGTAAACCTAGACAATCCCAGATATCTATCTCAAAGCAGATATCCTGACCAGTAACAAGGAACTCTGCATGGAGAGTGCTGGACAAGCCTGGTGTTAAACAGCGCTAGAAATCGGACACCATTACCGATTTGACCAGTCCCTGTATCGAGGAGAGGAGGGTTGGGCGGAGGGAAACAGGGACTGGGGCCGGTCAAAGGATCTATGGAAAGAGCGATCGGCAATTCATTAGAAGAAAGAGGCAGCGGAAGCTCAGCATTATTATAAACTAAGACAATCATTTAGGACGAGGCTTGTTACCTTTAATTAATGTGGAGTGTTAGTTAACTAAAAACCCTCACCATCATGATTGATGACTTCCCCTTAAGTGCGACATTAAGAATAGAAAACAGAGAGTAAAAATAGGTATCTCAGTAGAACAGCATTGAATTAACTAAACAGATAGAAATTAATTTACACATATCAGTGATCAACCAAGCCGCTTGTATTGTAACAGATGGGCTTCAATCAATGTAATGGATAACCTGAAAATGGGCCTTTATGTTGTTGCCCAACACAATTTATGCGTCTATAGATCAGCATTTTCACTCATAGTTGTCCTGGATTGATTCTAAAGAAAGGAATCAACATTTTTCCCAGAAGGAATCTTGAATGAAATAAAAATGCATGTTTTATTTTCGAAATTTGGGAGAAAACACTGGAGAAAATATAATTGAAATAATGATATGAGTGTAAAGGGTTCGCATTGCACTATTTCAAAGCCAAATAGCGGATTCCACTCCCACGTCACACTCTCTCATGTTTTACCTCACAGCATGCTATATGTGTCTGGCATAGTGAACAAAATAATACTTGGTGAATCATAAATAGTGGATGGCAACAATGCAAAGGAACTGTTTAACCGTGAAATATGTTATTTGTGTCTAGCATGGTGAACAAAATAATGCATGTGAATCTAACCATAAATAGTGGATAACCCAAACACCAAGATCCTGGTTAGGGAACCTTTTCATTAGAGCGAAGAACTATTCTACCACAGAACACTATGGTTTGGCATGATGAAAAAGATATTTGTATGTGAATTCAACCAAAATAGTGGATAACACGTATGGCAGGAGCCTGGTTATGTCACCATTTCTAAAGAGAAAATTACGACATGTTATCCGTGTCTACATCTATTTTCTTTGCTATCTATGTCTGGTATGATGAACAAAGTAGTGCATAGTGAATCCAACCATGGGAAATGCATGACACAGTTGCCAAGATCCTTGTCATATAGCACCAAAAAATCTGTCAGACTATGTAATAGTCAGGAAGGAAGCCAGTCTAAAGTGTTATGTTTATTGACTTTGTGTGAGGGTGGGGAGCCCTAATACGTAAATATTTTATCAACGGGCTGCGTTGAAGTTTACATTTGCAAGTGAGGAGTACTAAGTACCGGTCATCAATTTCGTTCAAATATCCACAGAATATGAATTTTATTGTTTAGTTTAGAAAAAAAGAGAAGAACAAGAATATAAATTATAAGGCCAAAGTGCTCCCAGAAAGAAATGGTTGTGACACAGAGTAACTTACATTACTAAATTAGTCTTTTTGTTTACATTGTGGAGTTCGCGAATAGAGACTCGCCCGCCTGGTTGGATTCACTGCCTCTGGGCCTGATCGATAACTAAATGTGTTTTGTTCACAATTCAGCAGTAGGGGATAATACCTACAACAATAAAAAGAGATGTAAATAACTGTGGATGGTGAGAGTGCCTTACTAGTCAGTCCATAACCACAGTGTTGGTAATATGCTGTCATGAAATATAGGTGTCGCCTTATTGCATAAGTCACATAAGTAACGCGTACACCGTGGAAGATTGATTAATTTACAATGCCTGAAAGGGCAGCGAATGGCCCTGTGATGTGGTCTGCTAGCTTTGTGGACAGCAGCATCAGAGTATAACATATGTGTCAGTGTTATGTTAGTATGATCGCGGCCGTGTCGGGGCTGGGGGGAGGTGGGGGGGGGGGGGGTGATAGTAGTTAGGTGATCTTGCCTCTTATCATTTACATTGAGGGGTTAAATGATGGGTAACTGGGAGGAACAGCTAATAGATAAAAAAGAAAAAGATCTAGGCTAATCGAAGGATAAAAAAGATAGATAAAAAATTGACATTCTCAGAGAATCAACAAAGTCCAGTGCTCTTTACCACTGAGCTAACTCCCTATCCCAATCACTTTCGTTATGCTTGCATGCAAGCATATTCAGTCTGCACTACGAGGAGGCAAGGCGACCAATAGGGTGAACAGATGGGTAATTGCTGTCCACCCCAGCAGACCTGCCACTGCCATTACCAAAGTGGAGGCAATGGGTTTTGCTGTACCAGAGCGGTAAAGTGTGTGGAGTAATGTTAGATGCATCCCTTATTGAATGAATCGGGAACTTGCCTAATACTGTAATGAGGCCAACTTCCACCAGATAGCATGGCAATCTCATTGCCCTGCCTGCGCTGACTGCCCAGCTCAGTGGAAGCGGTCGCTGGATGCCCACCGGGCTCTGTGTGGTTGCCGGCCAGCTAGAATAAGGTGGGTTGGTGGAAGAGCTCTGACATTCCCCACACTTTCAGCCAGCAGGTTTGTCGAGCACTAGGCAGGCCGGCCAGCTGAAAGACCTCTACAAGGTCTAGTTAGTGGAATACCTGCTTCACCCGTGTTTAACCCTTTAAGGGTGGGACCTGTGGCAATAGTATGTGGTTATGGGCGGGTACTAGTGCTGATTTGTATCACCAGGGGGGCGGGGAGTATCAGGCTATCAAAGTGTAATAGTTCTATAACTTCAGGATGTGGTAGAATATGTAATCAGTAATCTTATTACCTTTTTCACCTAAAATCTTAATCAGTAATCTTTTTACCTTTTTCACCTAAAATCTTTATCAAGATATGGTATCTATATTCTGTGAAGATTTCATGATTATTCATCCAATATTTCCCATTTTATTCCATAAGAACGAAATTTTGCAAATTTAAGAAATGATGCCATATGGCATGGTTAATCTCAAACCTATCATTGCGGTGTATATACGCCCTCCAGAGGTTACTAAACTCCCTGTTATCGCCCCGGGTAAAGCAAAGTTCCGCTCCCGATAGACTTGGCACACTACGACAAAATGAATCACAGTTTTCTGATTTATAATTGGAGAAACTAAATATAATTTCGGATTCCCATGTAGAAATAGCTGAAATTTCCATTTCTGACATCAGAATTTCAATTTGAGGATGTCTGAAAACCGTTAAACTGCGTTAATTCATACAACGTCGGTAATCAGCGAAAACCGGAACTTGCAAACAGACTGGATTACGGGATACCTCAATAGGGTCTATAAAGACATACAAACTAAAACAGACATCCACTTGACAATCCGCCATCGTACAACGTGTATGTACAAGGCTTTTCCCGTAAGCATTTTGTGAATGGATCTACAGTTCCGGGTCAGTGGATCTGTGGCTAAATGGGTTCAGTGAGGCATGACACGTTGAGTCACGCCAGTCCACACAGTCCTCTGTTGCCAGGCAACAACACAGTCAACGCATCCCTCCCACGCCAATTCTACGTGTATGCAGAGTTTGCTTTGATCTCTTTTTACTTATTTTTACCGGGAGTGTTTAATGCGAATGCTGTTTTTGTTCCGTTGTCACTGAACTTACGTTGTCGTTGTAAATTCCACTTCATGTATTGTTTGTTATCAGATGATCTAACATTTTAAAGTCTGATTTCTTAATACTGGCTGCCATGTGTAGTATAGGATAGAAGTCGGTAACGAAGAGCATTCTCATATGTCCCAGGGTTAGGTCCATGTCCAGAAAACCTACATCAGGGTTTTAAGTCCTCGTTCACATTTCTATAACGATTGATTAATGTATTTGTGTAATTGCTACCACATTCACGATCTTTGTACGGTTCCCTCAAAGAAAACCCAACATTTGCCAACAGCTACCAAATCAAGCCGGGTGTAACAATGTAACCTAGCCACACACAACCGCTGCTATTCTGAACACTTTTAATAGTCCCGTTGTTGTCGAGTTATGTCAAACTAGAACCAGAACCTAAGTCCATCAAGGGGCGGACGCCACCTGGTGAGTAAGTTTAATACTTCTCTCGTTGCCCGCCAGGGGTCAGCAGTGTTGGCTGTTAGTCTGAATGTGAACTCCAACACACGGTTAAACAGAGGTGGCCTCTAAATCTTCCCTGCTATTTTCGGTTTTGTGTATTTCTATGGTGTATTTAACTGTTGGCACAAAAAAGAGATAAAGAGGTGAAATATGCAGGATTCTCCGTTAGTTTATCTTTTCTAGACCATAATAGCATATCTAAGTATCCAGCAATTCTGCAGAGTTAACCATGGGCACACTTAGGGCCATAAAACCAACTGTTCTGTGTGACTTTCACTTTCAGCGCCTATCAGAATTCAGTCATTTTCACATGGTCACCCGCAGAAAGTCAGAGTTATGAAAATATTACCCATCTAACAAGCCTTAATAAACTATTTGTTGGTTGATTCCAGCTATATTCTTATACAGAACAGTTGATTTTATGGCCCTAGGTGTGCTGGGAGTTCCTAAACAATTGGCACAAGTTGGGTGACTTTTCATCTCAGCAATCCTCAGAATATCATATGGTCATCCACTCAAAGTCAGGCTTTATTCAATGTTGCTTATGTATCAAGCCTTAATAAACTGTTTAGTCAGTTGACTTCAGATATATATCTTTACACAACAGTTAAAAAGACAGAGAGGCAGAAATTATAGGTGAGTTTTAGCTATTAATTAGGCCTATAATACCGCTGCAATGTCTCAGCATTACCACCTATGGAGCCCCTGGGGAGTAGGATTGGAACTATAGCCTATCTTGATATCAATTGAGGTTAGACTTCATTTCAAGGCTGTTAATTTTACCCCAAAGGTAGAATCGCATAACGAGGTTATTAAGGAGTTCATTACTTTAGTAATATGTGTCATTCCTTAGGAACTTTGTTCCTATATAAACAAACAATTAACAAACATACCTGCTAAGATTGAAACATATTGTAACACAAGTTGATCAATGAAAATGGGGAACAGTAAGGACAGTAAGGACTGTTAGACATCGTCCTTGGGTATCATTTGGTTAGTGGCTCTAACACCATTCATTTAAGTTAAGGGTTTTGTTTGTAGCTTGCAGCGTTGAATTGTCCAGCTAGTTCTCCTCCTAAAAAACAGGCGGCGCCACTGGGTTGTCACTAAACTTACACAGGTGGCGCTAGTGTGCTACAACGCTTCGGAGAACCACCTAGGTGAGGAAAAGTGTAGCTCTCCTCCAGTCCAACGTTCGCTCACGTTAGGCCCCAGCACCAGGCTCAGAAAGCGATACCACAGCAGTGACGCCTCACACACAGCGAGGATTGGATTCACATGATACCAATCGACCAATGACTGAATTACCGATATTACTGAGTACTCGCCCTTTTTTCTCTAAATTCCATCGATGTTTTCCATGTTTATTTGATGACTTGACGAGCCATACTTTGGCGGCGATTGCCTGTCTGCTAGCGGCCTGCCTGTCAGTAGCCTGATTGTCAGTAACCTGCCTGTCACCTGCCTGTCAATAGCCTGTGTCTTTGGCCTGTCTGTCTATAGCCTGTCTGCTAGCAGCCTGCCTGTCAGTGACCTGCCTTTCAGTAACCTGCCTGTCAATAGCCTGTGTCTTTGGCCTATTTGTCTATAGCCTGTCTGCTAGTAGCCTGCCTGTCAGTGACCTGCCTGTGAATAACCTGTGTCTTTCGCCTGTCTGTCTGTAGCATGCCGGTCAGCAGCCTGTCTGTCAGAAGACTGTCTGTCAGTGGTTGCCTATCAGCCTATCTTTCAGCCTGCCTGTCATAAGGTTGACTATCAGTCAGATGGCTGCCTGTCAGTCAAAAGAGTGTCTGCCAGGGACCTGTCTATCAAGAGTCCGCCTGTCAGAAGATTGCCTGTCAGTGGCGTTCCTGTTAGAAGACTGCCTTTCAGTAGCCAGCTTGTCAATCAGGCGATCTGCGATCTGCTTTATATGCAAAAGGATTTATATACATATACCAAAAAAAAATCTACATCCGTACTGAAGGGGTGGTCGGATTAGCGAGATAGTCTTCATGTAAGAGTATACATGTACAACACACAGCCTACCCTATTTCCCTGTCCATCCAACCGAGAGGATCTTCGGTAATTCCAGTGCGAACCGTGAGGTGGCGCCACCTGTCTGGGGCCGCCCTCCAAGCAAGGACAATTCCCTCTTGTTCGGCGTCTAGCGTTCAAGGCGGCACCCATACTAGGAGGGCTGTGTGCCGTATAATCCACAGGACCGTGCGCACCACCCGGTGGCTGATTGGTGACTCTTAATCCGGGATTACTTTTCGTGCCGGGCGTGGCGCAGTAGGCGACGGATTATCACTAACCGCTGACTGCATGCTACCGCTTGAACGCGGCTGGGGTTTAGGATTAGTAGAGGTACATCCACACCAGCATGTCTACAGGGATTGACCCTTCCCGAACCAAAGACGCTGGTGGCGCTTCTAAGTGACGTCACACGAGCGCATGCGCAGGCAGCTTGTCTGACGAGCAGAAAATGGCGCTGCTTCACGATTTGATTGTGTGAACAGTGGCTTCAGGGAATGTTAACTACTCGCCTCAGGCTCAGGCCTAGGTCTTAAGGTTTCAGGATTTATTTATATCATCATTGAATTGTATTTTTCTCTTTTCCTCCAGGCCGAATGTACTTTGTAAGTGCATGATGATGATGTATGTTTTCTGTAAATACTGCCAAGACAGGCCCAGCCTTGTACCTTTGAGCAGCTTTAACTTGATTTAATTTGTTTTATTTCCAATAAAATTGCAGTTCAGTATGGACATACCCTGCACTAAATCACACATAGTTTTCATCAGTATATAAAGATTTAGATTTTTTTTACAATTATTTCTATTTCTTTCTTTTCAAAAGGGCATTTCCCATTGGCAATCGTGGCTTTGTATTTTCGTTGTCATACATTTGATCGACAATTACATTTGTCATACATTCGATCGACATTTACATTTTTCTGACATTTACCTTCATGTATCAAGTAATATGAATCATTTATATGAATTCAATTACCAATAATCTCAGAATAAGCTCTATTGGTGCATCCTTTCATGAGTCTGAAAAGAAGAGAAAATGAATATGAATAACCATATTGAAAGGACCAAATCAGTAACAATTTACCACAGTATTTCGACCATAAAAAGACGATTAAGAAATAGGTGCTCCATTTCCAGCATAATAATATACATACGGATTTGGCAGTCACAAACCAACCCAACAGTAAGTATATATAGCAGCATCTAGCACACTGCTTATCATCATAACCTGCCAACATCCTCAGAGCATAATACAGCAATAGCAGCACTTGCCTACCTGCCTGCTAATCCAGCCGCGGGCCCTCCACGTTGGTCAAGCTGGCTTAGGCTTAATTAGAAACAAGATTACCTGCACACAGAGGTGTTTGCAGGACACTGTGTTTTGGTAGCGGCGTTGTGTTAAGCCTAGAACCCGATCCCCGGCCCTCACTCTCCAGCACTACTCACTAGCCCAGTGATAACCGTAAGCACGCCGAGATTCAGCGTCTTTTGTGTGCTCGTCATTTTCGCCGCCCCCTGAGAAGTAGGCCCCTGAACATGTATAGTGAATGCGGAGTGTGATTGATCCTGGTTCCGGGCCCCGTTTGGAAGAATGCCTTGAGCAAACAGGAGAAAGGTGGAGGTAGGAGAGGACCCTGCTCCAGGGCGAGAACTGCTGTGCCGCGGGGGTGACTGCTGGTAGCCATGGAGGTTCGGAGGTGACCGCCCCGGCGTGTACACCACCACCCAGGAGGAACGCCGACCACCACTCGCCAAACACAGCCGATGTGCTCCCAGCAGAGACCCATGGATTACCTATGATTAATCAGGACATCTCGATGGTTTCTCCACTATTGGTTGACGTGCTATGATGAGGTAGAGTCGGATTTTCGTCGTCATTAACACCAGGTGGCTTGTTCAGTGGATTATCTATGCTGCTTGGCTTTTTGTGTGTGGGTTAGAACCGATTTGTGATCTCGTTCTAGGGTTGTGGCAATCGCTTGGTTGCTTACAGGTCAGGGAATGCCAGGCAAAAGCTTTTATGCAGGGTTTCGTCAAAGGAAAAAATACGTCTTTATTGTCTGGTATATTTTTTAGCGGTAGCTGTCAACAGGAACACATAATAAACTCGGCTCAGCTCAAAGCATTAGAAATAAGAAAACACGTAGAGAAACGGAATGAAGTTCGGATCTGTGAAAACTGATGTTTGGTATCAGAGACCTGGGTTAGGGTTAACAAGTTCTTGTGGCTCGCGGATTTTTATAATATATGGAGCAGCAGGCAATATCTACAGAAATTCGTCAACATGTGTATTTATAATCATGGATTCAAGTTTTCAGTCAAATGACGGAATTCTAGCATTTCATATACACTGGCAACACTAGAATATGTATGTCGATTCGTAATGCCATTCGGTTCCAAAGTAATATTGAAAAGGATCTTTTTTTAAGTGTTTTAAATTACCGATTTTATTTCTCAGTTCTGACTTTCATCCCTGTATAGTGATACACCCTGCTCTAATGAAGTCGGGCGAAAATACACTCAATTCAGGTCTAAAACTGCGACGAGTCTATTCTAAAATCCTAACAGAAAGTTATTAAACCATTCTTTAGTTGACGATTGATCATTTCGAATGATCATAGACCCTTGGCCTATATGAGGATTGCGACAGAAATAACACGAGATAGCATAACCATCAAACCATTGAAAGGAGGTTAAATAAAAGGCAAAGTCAGGGGCTTCTGGCATCTGGGATTTGCTGCAAAGTGCTATACAAATATTTACGACACATCTGTTTTATCATGAACCGGTATATATTCATCTAGGGTGACGGCTTTGCATATAGCTGAGTGGAAGTCCTTAGTGAAATTTGGCATTGATGAATTCATTTCCGATTAAAATTCTAAAAAGCTGTGATTATCAAAACTTCAATGATAAAACAGTCGTGCACAAAAGAGGTAGATGCATTCTGCACTACACCTTTCGCTTCTCAATTTACCTTTGGATTGTGTGGCGAAGATGTTATTTGGGTGAATGCGTAGGCAGATCTAGATGTCTTGAGGATTTCAGAGGCTCATTGAGGTCTGACAACACACTATCTGGAATGCCATGCAAGTTGAAGGTTTTTCTCACAGCCTTAATAACTGCCTCAGAGTTTGTTGACCAAGGTGATGTACCTCGATCCAATGGGAGTTATAGTCCACAACAAGGAAGTAGTGTATTTGTGTTCAGCTCAAATCTGTCCCATCTCTCTTCCAATCCCTGTTGAGGGTTTTTTTTTTGTTCTGGACATGACTTTGAGCAGGTTGGGCATATTTTAACCATCTCCTCGATTGCCTTACTGAGGAGTAGCCACCAGATAACCACTTAAGCCATAGCTCTGCACTTGGTTATACCAAACTCATGACCTTTGCCAAGTACATGTAATTGTAAAATAATATCTCAAAGTGTACATTAAGATAGCAAAAAATAGGTACAGAGCTGTAGGGGAAAAAATTACATGAATCTAGCAAGCAATAACACTATTGTCAGTAGGGATTATCTTTCAATGGACACCATTTCACGAATGTATTAGAATCTTATTTAGCGAATACACTCAATTGTAAACGTAGAGAAAAAACATTGACTGTGTCCAGTGCTCTCTGTCTCCCCCGTTGACTCAGCGCGCAGTGAGTGTTGACCTGTACATTGCCCCACGCCGGGCTTGTTTGCTCGTTCTGCCGGCAACACCGAGTCCTGGGGGCATTTAGCGGGCGGACGTCCTCCCGCAGGGCTTATACATATTCAGGCCTTCTTATGACGACTAAAGATCCATGTGATTCAATATTGAACATGGTGAAGGGTTCACTCTTACAACTTGTACTGGGGAAGAGGGCATGGTAGATTCAAACGTTTATATAGTAGGAGCGTTATTTGATACTGATTTCGTCTATTAACAAAGAAACTGATCCATTTCTAATTGGTTGATGATTGTTAATACCAATATTCTACACAATTGGAAATTGTGTTTTTCACAGATATAAATGTGACAATAAACCTTAGATGAATGAAACATTGGGTAGCTGAGTGGCTCAGTGAGAGTGATTCATATGAAGCTCAACATTACCCATCAACACCAACTTGATTGTGCCTGACTTCATTTAGGTCGCTGGAAACATTAAAAACCCGATTTCGTTGGTTGCTGACTGGAATCCTTTCAGATATTAAACGGCTCCCTGGGCGACTCAGGGGGCTGTTTAATACCTGGAAGGATTCTCCTAGGACTGTCATATGGTAGTCCTTGGACTGTCATAGGAGGGACCATGTTAAACAAACAAATATGTCAAAATATGTTAAATAAATAAAGATGGATTGTCCCTTCAAAGGACAGGGAGAAGGATGGAGACTTGGAATGTCCTTTCAGGCTGTCTAATAAATCTGGGTGATCACTTCTTTCCACTGTGGTATACATACTTTGGGGAGTATATATTTCAATGATGGGTGTGTCTTTCCATCATTTCCGTGGAAAAAGTTCTGTACACCAAAAAATTAATATTCATCCCGGCCTGACGCCCAGAGCGCTAGGATTCGATCACTTGCTCGATGGTAGTGGTAGCTGCCGCGTGTACAAACCATGCTTAATAAATCTGACCTGATCCTTGATCCTGAAAACTCTCTTTTTGGAAGGACATCTCAATAGGTATCCTTTCTGATGCTGGTAGCCTTACTAACCAGTATATAATGAATGCACTCACTTGAATAATATTCTTCAGAGTTTCTAACAATCATATGGAAATACATGTACTACATTTATTTACCATTAGAAGATGAGAATAAAAAATCTAAATAGAAAAAAATCAACATCATCGGTCTTGTCCGGAGTTTGAACTCAGAACCTTCTGAAGGATTAAGGTCTGGAGAAGGACAATACAATATGGACAACACTTATATAACATGATGGCTCTCCCATCCTTGTCATTATCCTCCCACGAATTCTCCTTTCACTGTCCTTATCCTTCTGACTGTCCCAAAATATTAAACGCCCCCCAGAGTTCATTAAAAAAAACCTGCAGGATATGTAACCCGGTTGGATCACTGGCCAAGCGAAAATGGACCTTGCAAAATATCATGCTCATTTTTTTTTAGTTTTTTTAAAAAGTTTTTTTATTATACTGGAGGGACCTGCTAGGTCTCAGTCGACCTATATTTGCTCAGTGAGAATACCTCTTACAGGGACCAATGTAGGGATTAATGCATAAAAATAAGATCTATTTGATTGACAAATTAAGCCCACTTCATGGCCTTAAGTGAAGAGCCATGCATAAAACTATAGTCTATATGATTGACAAGTTCGGCTCATGTATGTTCTACGTGTATATTTATTCTTGTGTCAATATTTGGTCATAGCTTAGAAAATTACTACATGATACCACCATACCAAGATATACAGTACCAAGGCTACACTTAAGAATTCACTATTTCATGATTAAGCATATATATATATATATGCTACGGCTCTTGGTATAGAATGTATTAGACATTTAATAAAAATAAAGAAACTGTATATCGAACATTGCAATTATTCCTAAACAAGAAACTACAATACACTGTACTTCTGTAATTGAACCTTATTTCCATATACATAAACATAGAAACAATGTGACTATTGATTGATAATATTTAGACACGGCCTCTTTGTGTTGTGTATACCTGTGGAGTGTATTGACGGACCTTTATACTGTATTTAACGCTGCTTCCTGTATTGACCACACGTTTTACACTGGGAGAAAGCCCGCGGTTTGTGGAGTGTGACCACCAATCAGCCTGGTATGCGGAATGGATCGGGGCCTTGTAGTTAATCGCTACAGTCAGCAGAAGAAAGCTCACGCACACACACATATATATACACACACTCTGTTGCTGGGTCCCATTAACCTGTATTCGTGTGTCCACTCACACTGTTTACTGCCAGGCAACGGGCCGCCATTGCAGCATGTAGACATTGTAGGGTATACTGGACTGGTCATGCCTGGAGAGTGTAGGGTATAACGGGCCATGCATGGAGAGTGTAGGGTTGACGGGTCATGTGACCATTTTGTCTAATATGAATACTCACATGGGCACCACCATTTTGATATACAAGGGAATTATAGTTAATAGACAAATATATTCATTTATGTATTCGTAGAAATACAAGGAAAATCCAGCAAATTGGACATACATGAAAATCTATAATGAAAGGTCGTAGAGATCATATATTTGACAAAGAAAATCAATATTTACGGAATTTAATACCCCTGGTAGTTTATAGGTTAGAATTTACGGTGGAACCACTTACAGTCACTTTATAGGTTGGTCTTTACTCTATATAGCAAGGTGTCAACTGTGATTTCAATATCAGGATTTCAGTTTTGTATTGAAATGTTTAACTACATAATGAATACACTCGATGGAGCTATATAGGTGTCCTAATATTTATACCTGAGCCTCCCTTAATACTTAAGGTAAAGGGGTTAAAAGTTAGAATTCTAATTATATAAGAGCGATCATTGGAAAGAACTGCAGAGGCTAGTACAATACAGGGCAGTGTTTCCCATCACAGTCAATTCATTATATACATTTATATACTATGACATAAAGTCATGCCTTCCAATACTCATCTACCCACCCTCTGGCAAGGGAAATTAAAATGAGGTACCAATTCGAAGAAGGAAAGGATGTATATGTTGTAATTCTATGTAGACTTCGCGCCATTCCTCAAAGGGTTTACCCTCAGGCTCGTCTGGGACGTTAAACCACAATCAAACATGACATTAGTGGCAATACGAAAAACAAATCCAAACAAAACAATAGAAAGACATGTAATTTTATTTCTCCTTTAGTCAACCTGTCTAACAGTGCCTGATAATTATAAATAATATTCCTCGTCCAAATCAACATGTTCTCAACCTGGTTAGTTGATATTTACGATATTTACCCATATTTACCTCTGTACAACAATTGTGTGCCAAAAGGTTTTCACAGGTACATACATCCCACTTTAACTCATACAAATGCTATAAACCCAGCCCCCCTCTCCGTGGTATGTAAATTTATAGATGTATCAATCAAACGTTTTTTTCTTCGGTGTTGGTTTTGTCGAGCTCAGTCAAACTGATGTGAATCTCTAAACGTGTATGTTTTGGACACTGCCCACCCTTAACTCATGGTTTTAGGCCTCGGGTGTGAGTAAGTTATAATGTAGGTAAACAAATCCCTCCGGTCGCCAGACAAATTTGTTCAGGCATTCAGAGTGGTGCGCTAGGTCGTGACGTAATATACGTCATTGCGGGACGCCGTATCTAGACGCAGGCCATACACTCTCCGACCATATGTTAGGTGATATATACAAATTCAACATTTTCAGTGGAAATGTGCGGAAAACTACACCACAGGATAACTTTTACCAGGTGTATGTGCGATAACGAAGTAGAACCCACAGAATCGTAAATGGCTAAGCCAGATATATCTACAAGTATTTCACTGCATGGTTCTGAACTTTGCGGAGTACATAGTCATTCCTCAACTAGCTGTTTTAAATGGTGCCGATCTACCCTCAGGATCTCCTGGGATGTTATACCGACCACAAATCAACAATTCTCTTATGTCTCGGACATCAGACTTAAGTACATTATTTCATTCCCAGCAAAAACAGAAACACTGGGGATGAAGTCAATGGAAATCAGTTATAAGGTAATGCTTGCATATCTAAATGAGTGTGTGGGTTTTGGTCCAATGGATTATCCCAGAGGTAACTTGTAAAAACCCAAAAGACAACATGCTGGTCTGTTGCTGCATACTATATGGGAGTGGGGCACATTTGCATGTACACCATTTAAAAATCATTGGCGTCTCTAAGGACGCACAACACACTTAAAGCTTGACAGTGTCATGGAGATATGGTGCTCTTATCATCATTAAGAGATTCGATAAAGACAATCGGGAAGTACCGACGAATTCCCTTTACTCTTATCAGTAAAGGCATTTACTATATATACACCGCCTATGGTCTCAATGCTCCCTATTTGTGTCATGTATATATATACATTGAGGAAAACACGCTCAGAGGTCCAGTGTATTAATGAGAGCAGAGATCGGGTGCCTGTAGAGGGCGCGACCATCGGCACATATTGTCAACCAATCAAAAACGGTTTCACAGAGGGGACCTGGCGTTTGAGACGCCGGGGCGCCATGCAGTCGGCGTCCGAGGTTTGAGGAGGGTTAGCGTCGCTGCAGCGTCTGTGCCCTACACCTCGAGTCCGAACCCCCTCATCTTCACCCCTTTGTATCTGGAGAGGGCAGACGTACTCCTGGATTAACCTATTTGTGGCTTTAACCTGGAGATTAACCTTCACAAACTACTCATTGTCATGGCTATTTCGCCATCTGAATCTCCCCACTTAATCACTGCTGGATATTAGTGGATAATGAATAACTCGGTATGGATTACTGTCTCGAGTGAAATCCTGATCGAAGTGGATTAAGAGAGCCACTGCAGCTATTGATGGTTGATGAGTGGCTCGACTGTAGAGGATTACGAGGTTTAAGCTCTGGGTTAATCAGCCGTGGATATGGGTGTGAGTCGGAAGGGGCCTGCTGGGAGACAGGGTAAGGGAGTATCTCTGCCTCAACTCCCCGTCAAAAGTGTCAGGTGGGTAACTCATGCTTCATATTATCGTAAAATTGGATGAGTTTTAATCTTGGCGACCGTATGCCACGACTGGGGTTTGGCATAGTGATTTCACGAGGCGAAGCCAAGTGAAGTCCGGAGCCATAACTCCAGGAGTGGAATGCGGTGGCCAAGATTAAAACGAATTAGGTTTTGATTTTATCCTACCCTGTCTCATCGATTTTTGAATATTACATGAAAATAATTCTGTATGCCACTAGTGGCATATAAAACTCAGTATGCCAGTCAGCGTGGCATACGGAAACTCAATGTTAAGCCTATGGCATTTTATATGAGGGGTAGGATAAATATTCAATATTATAACCAGGCCCCAGCTCCATATAAACCCATCACTATCATACCTTTCCACAGAAGTGAAGCTAACATCGACATATTTTCCACGTTTTCTTGGTCTCCTCACAAGCCAGTCTTTTTTTTCTGACATTCCTGTTTCCATTTGTCCATTCCTAATATAAAACTGTTCGGTTTACATCCCAGTCGTTGCATATATATAGATTTTATGGAGGCCCAAGGCCCATGTTAAAATGTTAGGTTTGTAGCTCGTGCTGTGCGTATTCGCATTAAATCCTTGTCCTCACCCCCTCTAAAACTGTCTGGTTGATACCTAGTGCCTCTCATGTGTTCATATTACACTCGTGCCCAATAATCCCGTAAAACTGCCAAACTCGTACCTATGCTTATCATGAATAATACCACTGTCCCAAACCTTTGTAAAACTGCCAGGTTCTTACCTTTTGCTTCGTATTTGTTCATATCGTATCACTGTCCCAACCCTTTGTAAAATCAGCAGGCTAATATTATTTGCTTTATTTGTGTTTTTATCACACCACGGCCTCAAAACAACTGTAAAACTATCAGCTGTGTACCTTCTACTTCTTATATATGCTTATATTACATCACTGCCACAATTCATTGTAAAGAAGTCAGGTCCATACTTTTGTTGAACATTTTCCCTTTTATGTGTTCATCTCTGGTCAAGCCTCATGTAACGTCTACCCGCTTCAGGTCCTAAACACCCTGCCAAGTCACTGCCTAGTTCTTTGTTCAATATTTCCATTGCCTCATTCCCTACAAAAATGTTGGGTATAAATGACCATATGTATTGATGAGGATAAATAGGGAATGTAATTGGAGTAGCGACTAACTACTGCAAATGTATATCGCTCCTCTTCTAAGAGAAAATTTAGGGCATAACCAGAAAGAAAAGTTATGGTATAATTGATGCACCAGAGTTCCTGGAGTGATCACTCCAAAACGAAGTCGCCCCATACATTGAAGGAGAACGGGCCAGTTCTCCAGCATTCACCAAAACCAAGCTCAGTACCATTGACCGCTTTTGATATGGCTAAGAACCTGGCGACTCTTTCCCTACTAAAGCCACCGTCAAAGAGTCCAGGATCTGAGCGGACCAACATGAGGATAAATCCTCAAGGCTTGTGTCATTAACATGACATATGCTGTGAAAACCAGAAATTATGGACACCATTGAGACACGTGAATTGTCTGCTATAGATTCACATATGGAACGTTTTTATTTTCCCATGGAAATCCAAGTTTCCATTTCCAATACATAAGATAATAAGATGATATCAATTAAGCCTCATTGGTTTTAACCTCCACACAGACGCTCAGCCCCACACCGTGTCTGACACCGACATATTTTCCAGATTTCCTCGGTCTCTCTGAGGCAGCAAATTTCACATGAAAAAATATTTCCAGTTTTGTCTGACCCCAATTGACATCCCTAATATATATAGTAGGTTATCAACTTTTTGGGGCGTCCACTTTACCAGGTTTCTATTGTAACATATGATTCTACTAGAATTAAAACACACCCAATACATATAGTATAACTACACGTAGTCACCATGCAAGCAGCAAGGTGGCGGTCGCTTGTACATGTTCCTGGGTACTTTTGCTCTGAGGTTCCAGCCCCTTTGATGTTATATCAATAATGGCATGTTCTGGATGATTAATTGCTATGCCAAGTCTCATATAACCTAATGACATTTCATTCTCAAACGATCATATCTCACTTAAGGTGTTTTTTTTTCTTCTTAATTGGTGTGTTCAGCTTTGATTATAGTAGTCACACAGCCATTGCTACCATGAAAAGAGTTATCCTAATTTTGTAAATCCATGATTTGTAATTTTGTGAATTCACGGCAAACCAAACTTGAGTATATAACATCATATTATATATTACATAGCCTTAATTTTGATATATTTCCCCTTATTGGTGATACCACTGTAATATAAACCACTTAATTTGTACTATGTTTAAAAATATAGAAACAAAATATATAGCTTCCCTAACAGCACTCAGAAAACCTGGGCCATTTCCAGCAGCATGGTCAGCAGGTTCACAGGTACTTTAACGAGTCTGCTGAGTGCAGAGTCAACCCTGACAGGTCTCCAGGCCCGCACGTTAAATCACCACCTACCCTCAGCTGTGTGCCCAGGAGGAGGGGATGGAGGTGGGCTTAATGAGATCTGACGGCTCGCTGGAGAACCACTTCTCACCTGCAAATCGACCATTGCGGCCCGGCGCCGGCGTTTTTAATGACCGGCGTGGGCAGGGGTGAGGGCCGGGGGGTGTTTGACGTCCGGCCGGTCCCCCCGTGCTGCTGGCCAGTGCCTCCCTCCACCACTGAAATTGATCGAGATTTCCACAAGCACCCATTTAGAAATCACCGCACCGTGCATATTTTATTATGATGGTTTTATTCCCTCATCCTTGTAGATTAGAGTTCTGTTTTATTTCTCCAGGGTTTCGAGTTCAGTACAGGATCTTTTTTTTCAAATAGGGACCGAAGATTTGGTAAAAACTAGTTGTTAAATATGCGAGCATGAATGAATAAAAAATGACCACTGTTGTGATAGCGGTTCAAGTGAACGGTCGGCATAATCACGTACGCTTAATAAACAGAAAAGAAAACAAGCAAGAACCTTAAAGTCATAGTTGAGGACAATATTTTATCCTACCCCTAATAAAAAACTCCATAGGCTTAACATTGGGTCACTGTATGCGGTCTGGAGTTCAGAAAAATGAAAAATATCGCTCTAGTGGGATACACTTGACAAATGACGTCATTTGTTAATGTAGAAGTATTTTAGACAGGCGGGGTAGGATAAATTCTAAACCAAACTTGAGTTAGTCATGTTATTGTTCATCGCACTCCGGCAAGATCGCGTATTACTGCTCTCGGCTTCGCCTCGAGCAGTAATATCGTGATCTTGCCGTCGTGCGATAAACAACAACATGACTAACTCTTGTTTGGTTTCTCCATAGACTTTGGAAAGAGTACAGCAGGTATAATATAACATGTATCTTATTAGTATTTGGTTAGAGGACGATAGATACCGTTATCAACTCAAGAACTCAAGACGATAGTTACCGTTTTTCACACATTCATATGGAGAGTCATGTCATTGTTATGGCAACCGCAAGCTATAACAAGTACATACTATTACAACTATTGTGCCCTAAAGATTGCTTTCAGATGAACGAGAGTGAAACGTGTGTGTTGATTGATTTGGATTTCTTGTCCCTTGGGACGTTAAACCACAAACAAACGATTGATTTGTACCTGGGGTGTTTAATGCACTACGTACTTGTCTCCGACTTCGGTTAAATATTTAATTTAATTTGATTTTCTTTTTGAATATTTTTTTTTATTTTATTTTTTTTATAATATTTCACCTACGTGCAGTAACTATCGTATCAAATTCCCAGGTGGCCAACGGCGTGTGATTACAAGGTGCAGAATCCTTCACCTAACAATCGCCACTTGAACACATGTTGTAAATCTGCGGGCCTCGTATACTTGAGGGAATTAGCGTGCAGATTAGACGCGCGGCACGAGAGGCCGCTTCCCGGAGATTATCTCGTCTTGGTCGGGTTATACGAGACCTCAGGCCCGGCCCTCAACACATTCCCCGATATCTCTCAACCTCACAATAGCCTCTGTGAACAATGACATTCGTGGCACAGAATTAAACTTTATCTCACCCCTAGAATAAATGCCTATAGGCTTAACATTGGGAACTCGTTCTCCATGCCCCTACGAGTATTGCGGTTCGTTCTCCATGGTCTATATCCTGTGTGTCATCCATTCTTTTAATGTGTATAGGGGGTGAGATAAATACAGAAAGCAACTCGTTTTGGTCAAAGAAGTCATTCTGCAACTCGTTTGAATGCTACATGATATTCACTCGCCTGTTGCCTCGTTCATATCACTCTGCATCAAACTCGTGGAGAACGACGACTTTGACCAACACTTGTTGGTTTCTTCTTTAATATGTTTTATTATCCATCGTGTACAAAGACCCAATTGAAAATGTATGGGGATCCAGTACACCACAGCCCATTGAATAAAACCTGTCGGATACTATAACTGTGGTATACCACAGATTCAAATCTGTGGTATACGGCCTCGAAACCAAGGTTTACGGGGAAAATAGTCTCTTTGTACTATAGAGCAAATAAATAGTCTTTATTGTTATTCCCTTTGATATGGCAATTACCGAGTTTTATTCATTCGAAAAGATGGATAATAAATGCAACAAACGATGGTTATGTGGACAAGTAACCACTCGAGGTTGACGTTGTAATACCTCAACCCCTCGTGTTTTATGGCCGCCTGTCCACAAAAGCATAGATTATTGTCTACATATCTTCTACTTAATTGGGGCTTCACATTCCTATGGAGATTCACCAGCTCTTTTTGTGAGATTTTCTTTTAATTCAAGAGTTCTGCCGCTCGACTGGGAACTGGGAACATGATCACGTGATCTGAGGAACCAATAGCAGTATGGTTCTGTCAAAGAAACATGAATGATCAAGCCAGAGATCGTGGGTACCCGATCTAAGTGCTGTCACTTGCTTTATTCCTAGTCACGGTTGCTGTGTTGTTGTAAACAGTTTAGCTACAATATTGGACTGTGGAAGCTAATTGCAGATGCAAGTCGCCAGCAGGTTTTCATGTGTAATTATCAGTATTCCCCGATTTCTAGAAGTCGGTCACAGGGGAAACCAGTGTTTTGATTCTAAATTATTAGTAATTTAAGTACCTATAATATGTGCTTTGAAAAAATAATTATCGAAGATATATGAGTTAATTTTTAAAAAACAAATATACAACAATTGCAAAACAAACAATGAAGCTACATTTCACTTTTTTATCCATACATATTTCTATTCGGAGATCCATACATATTTCTATTCTTTAGAGATATTTATCACAAGCCTATGATTATTGACTAACCCTAGCAACTGACTAATGAACTGTGAAAATGGTGACTGCTTTGCGCTAGTTCAGCAATTGAGGAGTTTCATATTACAAGAGTTTGCTACTTAGAACATATAGGTCAAACCTATTTCATGATTTCGTGAAAAAAATGACCGAGATATCTCGGGAACTCTTAACTGGAAGTCGAATGCACGACACATGTATGTATTTCGAGGACAGTCATAGATGGTGTCTAAGCAGAACAGGGACCTGTTTCAATAGTTTCGTGACATGTCTGTGACACCATACAGACATTTGGGTTGTCTAGTTTCGTGACAACACAAGTAGCTGCCCTTAGGTAAAGACAGACCCCAAGCATAAGAATTAGACAAATCTACACGTCATGGACCTGTTTCACTAGTTTCGTGACAAAAGTGTTAGACATACATGAAAAGCGGCACCAACAGTGCAAGCAAGAACGAACAAAACAAAGTCTAATGTCTAGTTCTTATGAAACCGAACACACCATCTAGACGCCATCTATGATCTAGACATGTCACAAAACTAGTGAAACAGGTCCCTGGTCTGCTTAAAGGAGAGACATTCAAAGTCACACACCGGGTAATAGATGTGAATTCACACTAGGAGAGGGCAGGTCAGAGCGATACCGGGGTTAGGCATTGTATATGGGTAAATATTTTTGTCTCCAAGGACGTATCAGAAGTAGGGCCACTCAACGTGGAGTTCAGCTCCCAAATCAATATGGCCTGTTTATAGCAGGCCAGCCAGTCACTTGTGAGGACTTACCGTTATGTGCACAGATTGTCCACAGTTGTATGATCCACATTAGATAAGTCTTCAGCTATGTTTAGGGCTCATTTCTGACGATTGCAAGCTTCATGTGGATTCATGCATCATTGGTTATTTGAGGTGTAGTCCCTGTTGTCTAATATTGATTTTACATTCAGTCTTGTACCTATTTATTAGTTTCAAATGAAATTACCAGTTTTCCGGTTATTTCTGGATTTCTGGTCTGTTTTATCATGGCCTTTTAGGTTGTCGTCATATTAGAGATACAAACATAGGAGCAAGATTAAGAACATTTCCGTATTTTGACTAGAACTCCGTGGCATTTCTGTTAAAATGAGATGTCTGTGCGACCAAACAAACCTCAATAGACCATTGGCAGTGACACTATTCGGATCTTATCTAGTCCCCCCTGGTATGGTGTTTCCACACAACAGTTTGTAACTCCTGATTTCTGTATAAATACGTTGTCGCTGTGTTTCCCTAGTTTCCAAACATTGCTTTTGGTGTATGTGCTATTGCGATCATTGGTGCTCATCAAAGGATCTTTTCTATAAAGTATTCTGGGGCAATGAGTTGGAATGAGTTAGGAAGATATACTGCAGTGTCTACTGATTATTTCTTTTACTTACCTGTAGAAGCCGTGCATGACAATGTAACCACTCTCCATTTCTTACTCTCCATCCAGATTTGCTGACAGCGCGCGCCCCCAGGTGGTGGGCGTCCGCACAACAAGCGCCCCCCAACGGAACGCCGACCGGACGCGGCCCATCCTCTACCAATCCCCGCTAGGTGTCGCCAGCTGCGTGGTCCGCCCTAACCCGCGTTCCGTCCCGGGCGTCGCGGGCAACGCCACCGTCACACGTCACAACGCCTACGTCACCAGCACTCTCACCCCACCTGGTGACCGTCCCAGGAACTACCAAGCAGACGACAGATACGGGAACGCGGACTGCGAGGATTGTAACCGGTCCCCCGTCGAACCTTCCCAAGAGGATAGCGAGTACGGCAGCGACCCTCCACCGGAGTTCATCTTTGAGGACGTCGACCAAGAGGAGGCTGAGGATTCCGACGACGATATACCGCCATATTACCGGAAACGTGTACCCAGTCCACTTCCGCAGGGCTACTTCCGGGACCAGCGCTCACACCAAGTGTTCACGCGTGAAAGGTACCAGCCAGAGAACGGTGTCAACGAATGCGAGGTGAGAACGTATGAAGTGCAACCCAAAACACCCCCAGATACCTCGCGCATCTACAGTTTCCACCCTGGACGTTTCACCCCAGTGAACAACCTAGCAGACTTTGAGAACTACAAGAAGTCCCGACGGAAAGCTCGTAGCACTACCCCGTCTGAGCAAAACTCCCCAGTGCCCCTCTCACCCGACACCACTGCCACCTATCCACATGAACCTGAACTGAACTCTCAGGCAAGCCCTATAGACACTTTCCCCAGAAGAGACTGCGCTAACAACATGGCCGCCGTTGCCGTACCCAGTGGGGTTGCTAGGTTACAAGAACGTAACGACTTAGCTCAGCTCAATGACCGGCTGGCACATTATATCACAGAAGTGAAACATTTGCGCGAACAAGCGAACCGCGTTGACTCTACAGCATTCTTGGAGTCAATCAAGATCCTGGAAGATGGGCTCTACAACCTTAAGAACCTGTACGAGCAGGAACTGGACAAGGCGAGGTAAGGTTCAGGAAGCTTGGCCGGTATCCACTGGCAACCTACTACAATGACAGTTCTCTACTATTAAATAGGCCTTGTTAGAATTAGGCTTCTTTGCCAATAGCTATTGGCCCTACTAGAATTAGGTCTTTCTATCAATAGGCCATACAGGCATTGGGCTTCTCTACCGGTACGCCCTACTAGAATTAAGATTCTCTACAAATAAGCCCTTTTTGAATTAGGCTTCTCTACCATTTCCTACAAGAATTCGGTTTCTGTGCTAGTAGTCCCTAGATAAAATAGGTTTCTCTATCTAGGCCTCACTGGGGGTCATCCATAAAGTATGTACGCACTGAGGGGCGGTTAGGATGGGTAAAAAATTTGTAAAATTTTGCGTATGTTCCTTCTTTGTTCTACTGTGTACAAGAGTGGGCATGGGGTGGGGGGGGGGGGGGGTGTCAAAAATGAGAAAAATTCTGCGTACATACTTTATGGATGGCCTCCAAGCACTTCGACTATGATTATGAGCTTCTATATCGGAATTTATATAGAACTGCATCGAGAATCATATAAATAGACAATACTCCACGAGTTTGGATGTGCCTGCATCGTCATCGAGGCGAAGCCGAGTGACGATTATGGCACATCCAAACGAGTGGAGTATTGACTATTTTACGATTCGAGTGCGGTTCTGGATTTATCTGACCCATTTTTATGATGTTAGATAGTATCAGAATATCAGAACAGCTCGAATATACCTAGCGAATCCATATGACGTCATATCAAATTCACTACGCCACGGCCGTGGCGTAGTATCGTCACTGTACGGGGGTGATCGTTGAGTATTTTTTCCTAATGTTATTTCTATGGCGAAGCTTGTACCAGGGGTGAGATAAATATATATTCTCTACATAAACTACAACAGGCTACTCAATTCACGTCTACAATTCAAAATCCAATTGAATTTAGGAATGAAATACCATTGAATTAATGGTCCTCCACATTATTCAGTTCTTTTATCTAGAAGACAAATCCAAATTCTAATTGATCCGATAAAGGGGAATGTTCATTTCAAATCATTGCCGACCTTTCTTGAAATAGGACCAATTCGACTTGAATAATTTGTTCATCTCCATGGTGAATTGTATAGTACCATAAAATCTATTGTAGTCATTGTGATAGATATAGAAATGCATGTACATATTGTTACGTTCCTGTTTCTGCATTCACGTGCACTTTCCCATAGCCTGCTGACCAATGTGGAATGAGTCTTTTTTGGTACTGGATCCTTCAGCATTGAAATAATCTGGCTAGAGATGTAGTGAGTCTCTATTGTTAAGACAAGACAAGGTTTGTCTATTTATCAAATAGCATGCTACACCAGTAACACGTTGTGTATTTGACGGGACTACTTTTTCAGACGGCATGCCGATGACTTGTCTCGAGAGAAGAATCATTACGCCATGCAGGTCAGCAAACATCAAAACGGCCTGCAGGAGTTGGAAAACAGGTCAGTTTACAGTCTAACACAAAAATAAACACTACTCCAGCACTGTACTGTGCTGGAGAGTGAGAACACGGCGATGTCTGGTTCCCATGGTGACGGTGCTTGTTGTTACACAGGTAACGATGGTAACCTTGAGATATCATAGCAACATGGTTCAAAAGTTAGAGTAAGCTGTCATTATCAAGGTAGCATCGGCTTGCCATAGAAGTGTTATTGCCACGTTCTATTAATCAAAAATAATGTCTCTTTATGTTCTGTCAGGAACTTCAGAACAGGTCAAGTTTAATACATTCAAACACAAAAACAAGTTGGCTGTGGTATCAGAAGTTAGTCTGGAGGCAGATAATTCTCCTGTGTTTCACAAGGGGGCGCCACTCTCTGTCCAAATAGCTTGCTGTGAAGTTGCTGCAGTCTTGACAACGGTGCATGGTGTTGATAGCTGTGTATTGCTGTAGACTTACATACTGCTGTGATGTGAGTGCTGAAGTAAAACTATACAAGCGGTCCAGAATATTGCTTACCATGGTGGGGATACCGGTAAACTTTTAATTAAAAAATGTTAACCCTTTTAAAATGGCGAATGATGCATTGAGGCATCAACTAGTCCAGGCTAATTGATGCCTCGAGGCATCAACCGGCCCAGGCTGAATGATGCCAAGGTATCATTACTCCATAATTTACCAAATTATTTTAACAAAGAAATGATATATCAATGATTGTAAAATTTACACATAATATACTTCTAGCATCATAATTTGTGTTCTTGTGAGGAGATGAATAAATATCAAAGATGACATATTATACCACATGATTATAAATACACTCGAATAATTGGATCTGATTGATATGGGCTCATCCTGTAGTGGTATACACTGAAAGCAGCACCCATTCTCACAAGGGTAACCTTTAACCCTAAAGGGTTAAGAGAATAGTACTTATATAGAACGACCCGACTATGCTGTGCGTGCTACAAAACGAGATGGGGAATTGTTGTTTTTTATGGAACGAGGCCTCAGGCCGAGTTCCGTAAATAACATCAATTCCCATCGTGTTATGTAGCATGTGCAGGCAAGGTTGGTCGTTCTATATTTATTATATACCCAGAATTAATCAAACTTGCCACATATGGGCATAGAATACATGTAAGCGTGAAAACCCATATACTCCTGATACTTCAACGTGTGCAGTATAACAGTGTACTGCACAGGCTTCAGTATACAATTTATATTGCATAGGGAGTGACAGTACGTATTTATCAAATATACTGCATAGGTATATAATAAAGTGATATAGCATGGACCTATATAGTAGTGACGAGGAATTGTTAAAAAAAAAAAGGTTAAGTAAAGTAGTACAGTGATATAGTGACGAGGATTTGTAAAAAAACAACAATTACAAATTATATTTCGTATGTATTAACCCTCTTCTGTTTAAATCAAAATGGATTCCATGCTGCAGGTTGGCTGACGAGTTGAACAAGAACCGAAAGGCGCAGGACGACATGAACATACTGCACCGCTCGGTGGCGGAGAAGGAGCGACAGCTGGAGGAGATTCGTCACGAGGTGAAGGAACCACTCGAGGAGCTGGAGCGACTCCGGCGTCAGTACACCGACCTGCTCAGAGAGAACACTGAGCTCAAAAGAAAGTGAGTCCCAGCACCCATATGCAGCTCCACTTTTACACGGAAATTGACGTTTTCCAGTATCTAAAATCATCTCAAGAGAATCTAAATTCGTGTACCGATATATACTGGGGCCTCGTTCCATAAATAACAACAATTCCCCATCTCGTTTTGTAGCATGTGGAAGCATTGTAGGTCGTTCTATATTTATTATATACCCCAAAGTAATAAAATCTTACCATGATATTGGCATAGAAGACATGTCTAAGTGAAATCTCACACACTGCTGATGTTTCAACGTGTTCAGTATAACCGTGTACTGCACAGGGTTCAGTATAAAATTCATACTGCACAGGGAGAAGCAGTACGTAATTATCAAATATACTGCATGGGTTTATAATGAAACATTTTTTCTATGAGAAAAGCATCTAGCCTCGTCTAAACGATATATAATATAACTTTTTTTAATAATATAATATAACACACAGAGAATGTATCGCTTAAATACAGTTTGTGATACTAGAAGATATTATTGTCATAGATTAGTGCTAGATGCGGGCATATTGCTGTGTAACCAGTATTCTTATATGTAAGTTTGGTAATCTGAACATTTTACAAATTTTAACGCGAATACATGGTGCATCACTTTGTATGAAAAGGTACTGAATTCAAAGCCTACAGCCTCCCAATAGTAACAGTTTAATGGCTGGTAGATACTGATATAATGCCACCGATCAAATTATGTATTCTGTATCTGTATACCTGTATCTGAAAAAGACCTCAATGTTTCATTGAGAGTTACAATGAAGTGAAATTGAATAAAAACACATTTTGATATTTGTTGTTGTCTCTTCACAGAACCGAGGCTGAGAATTATCAGCGAAATGAAGCCGAGGACAAATCAGATCAAATGAAGCAACAGATGGACTTCATGGACACAGTCCACAAACAGGTGGGTGGACACTCACATTTTAATTACATAGTCACATGTAAATCATGTATTTATCACATATATTCATACCTTTCTGCCCTTTATTTTAATACAATAATATATGGTGGATCGCCTCTAATAACAAATGAATATGTTTATCGCGAACTATTTTCCTGAAAAAAAATACCGGTAGATGGATGAATTTGATACTTGTCTTTGTAAAACCACGTTAGGATTATGCTTCGGCTGTCTCACTGCTTTTTCTTCTCTTTTAAACTTGACTCAGCATTTGAGCCTCTCATATGACAACACGTGCAACATATTTATTTTTAAAAAAAATGCATATTAATTCAGATTTCATTGTCGTAGCACGGAGATGTGTCAGGCTTGGTTCTGTTGAACTTTTCAGTTTGAATCTAGAATATTGAATACATACAAAATACATATTGTATCTCTATATAAATAACATGCACCAGACGACGGTATTTTTTACGAGTATCAATAGTTACGTATTCTGCATGAGAAACTTTTTGAAAAAAAAAAGTTTTCGTTTCACCTGGTCTTTCCCATGGTAGTTCCTCGTGGCCTAGAATATTTTAGCTGAGTCATGTATTTACTTCCCATACCCGATTGAATAATAGTTTAGGATAACTTCACATCATTTCGTGAGACGTTCAACGAAACTCGCGTTCAGTTAGATGTTTCGGGGAATGTTATAGTTGAATAGTAATACATTAATAAAATACACGTTTGGTAGACTTATCACAGAAAGTGGGGTAATCCTATCCTTCTGACCATCAACAGTAGAAAACAATTTGTGATTCCATGATATTCGTGGAATTGTCCCGTGTTTGTCGTAAGAGTGTGCTTCCCATAACCACATAGAATTATATTTGAAGATCCAGTTGTTATTGTCCATGCAATAAGTAGATGAGAAGTAGATACTTCTAAGAAGTACACGTTATTTGCAGTGATCACTCTCCAGACTTACCTTTAGCTCACAGATAGATATAGTTATGACTTAATTCCATGCAACCCTCAACTTGTAGAAATATTGGTCATAACAGATGTAATTCTATTACCTTAAGGTGCTACAATAATTATAACAGTCGAAACTTTCATTTCTTGCCAGCTTGCAAGCGAAGTGTATAGTTACTACACCTTATTAAAATGCAGCGTATTGTGCCATAGAATATCGGTAAAGTTGACACTCTCAGACTGAAAACGCCTTGAACTAGTTCTATTTTCAACAACAATTCTTGATATTGTTTGTCATCCTAACCATATTACCAATGGCAAAAGGCACAGGCGATCTGTAAGAAGATGTATTCCTAGATGAAGTATGATAAAAGTCATAACACTTAGTAATGTGCTTATTAAATCTCGAATTGCATCGTGTGATGCATGCAACAAGTATTACTCTGTAAGATCAGCAATGATTTTGGGCCGGTTCTAACAGGCAATACTACCTTTTACGATATGTATACACAAAGGATACCCACCTACCTGAAGTACCAACTGTAATATGAACTTCATTATGGCAATAGAAAAACCACAACACAAATGAATTTTTTTTATCCAATGTTGATACCCGCAAGGGGAGAGCAAACGAAAAGGGTTTTTTTTACAAATGAAGCCCTTAAACTAGACTTAAATGTCTTTTTAGGAAGCTAAAGCTTGAAATATTTCTCTGCAGGATGTAAATATGAATTATGATGATTTATGAAGAAACAAAGATAATATACCAATATACGTATCAACGCACTCATATACCACACCATTAGACGTTTTTGTTTCTATAGACCAACTGTCGATATCGTCATAGCAACCATCTCAAAGTCAAGCTAGGATAAATAAGGACGTCCACATAAATGTTAAAATCTAAATAGTTTCATACATAGTTTATATTGAAGGTGTAGATGATATTATGTATTGAGGGTGTAGAGAGTAGTATATATTGAAGGTGTAGATAGTAGTACATATTGAAGGTGTAGATGATATTATGTATTGAGGGTGTAGAGAGTAGTATATATTGAGGGTGTAGATAGTAGTAGTATATTGAAGTTGCAGATAGTCGTATATATTAAAGGTGTAGATAGTAGTACATTTTGAAGGTGTAGATAATACTCATTGCATTGTTGTGCTGCGTGTCTGTGTACAGGAGGCCCTGGACCTGAATAACCGCCTGGCTGTGGCCCAGGAGAACATCCTGACCCTGGAGCAGCGGGTTCGTGACCTCACACGTCCCGACAACCTGGTGGAGGATCTGGTGCAGCGCGTACGCAACTCAGCCGACCACGAGATGACCATGTTCCGGGAAGAGTCTGAAGAGGTAACGGAGCCATCCATAATGTATTAAGGTGGTTTGCGCAGCAGGGGAGGGGAAAAAAATCTCTAAATTGTACCCGGGCATCGGCCTCCACAGCGGGAGGAGTGCCTCATATCGTACGGCATCTCAAGGCACACCTAGAGATATTTCATTGCGATATTATCCATTGGCCAAGGTACAATATCGCAAGGATGTCTGCTGGGGCCTACTATATCCCGTATATGGCAGTTGATGGAGTTATAATGGGCTCTGTTGGCTGGGGGGCACACTGCCTGCAGTAAAGAACTGTACTATCATGTAATGAGTTGTAATACCTAGAGGGACCAGGCGGCAGAACGGCTGTGGCCGAGCCTGGGATTTTGTCTACATGATGATTGAACCCTTATAAAATTTCAAAAAAAAAAAAAAAAAAAATTATACTTGTCACACATAAATAACCCAGCGGATGAGTCACTTTAGAGAGTATTATTTATACTCATGACAAAGGAAAGAAAACATGATAAGAGAAATGAGGGTACTTTTTTAAATTAAGGTAAATTGTTGATCATTTTCCTGATTTTTCTTCCTTCTAGTTATTGATAATTTACCTGATTTGTCTTCCTCTGCAGCTCTTCCAGCGCACCGTGACGGCGCTGAAGGCGAGGATCGACGAGGACACGCGTAAAGTGGAGGACCTGACGAGTCACAACGTCCAGCTGACCAGCGAGGCGGGCGAGATGCTCTCCCAGATCAGGGCGCTCGAGGGTCAGGTAGGTCTGCAAGGTTTTACAGGCGGGGGTCTGTAGTAGTCTGTTTACAGACCGTGCCGCCTAAGGTTTGCAGTCTGTAAGGGGCCATCCATAAAGGATGCACGCAGAATTTCTGAAACTTTTGGACCCCCTCCACCACCCCCTCTCCGAATCTTGTACGCAATAGAATAAAGAGGGAGCATACGCAAACATTTTTACACCCCCACCCCCCTCAGTGCGTACGTACTTTATGGATGGCCCCTAAGGGTCTAACAGAGCAAGGCTCCCATTAACAAGTTCCCTCTGCCTGCTGGGAGAAAGGAATTTCGTGATTGGCTGTTTTAATTTTAGGACCTATGCATGAAGAGTAATACTCTGGTCACTGGCAAATCTCACAGGGCAGTATAGTACCAGCGGAGGCAGGAATTCCTGCTTCAAAATGGCAGCACATATCAGTCTGAGTTTGAGCCTGTGCGCCCTGGCCCTGGCGACAACAGACTGTACTAGTGACTAGTGGGCAGCCTAGATTAGATTAAATTAAGGCTATAGTCCAAATATTAACAGAGATATTGAACATTGACCACTTGTTGGGTGACAGCGGCATTTTGCACAGATTCTCACCGATCCGATCACCAATCATATTCGGGAACAAGAATATCACTGTCTTATACCCTCTACGACGCTTGCCGATCACCCTTCTCCACGGTACAGCGACCTGAACTTATTTTCATTATTTGTGTTGCCTAGGGAGATTCGTCCCCGATTGGTGGCGCCATATCACGGGGCCCATTGAAACACCCTGTAAATCCACTAGCGGTTGGCTGTGGAACAAGCGTGGACTATGTGCTCAATACTTCTTCGCAAAAGAAGAAATCTCTTTCTTTAACTTGGCATCGTTAACTAATTCGTGCCTTGACGTATATGTTAGTTGTTAGCATATATATATAGAAGAAGCTTTTTAAAATAAAAACCAGTTTTAACAAGACGTGGCAAAGACACCTCTGCTACAAGCCGATGCTAAAAAAACAAAAAACAATTTTTTAAAATAAAAACAACTCTTCTCTTTCTAAGGTGGGATCCCTGGAGCACCAGCGGAAGTCACTGGAGGACATTTTGTACAACGAGCGTAACCACGCACGCGCACACATCACGGGGCTGGAGCGGAAGTTGCAGGACCTCAGCGACATGCTCATTCTCAAACTGCGCGAGCTGAACGCCGCGCGGGACGCGCAGGTACCACTCAAATCCGAAATCGAGGCTCTGCGTGTGCTGCTCGAAGAGGAGGAACGCAGGTACGTGCAGCATGAGGTTTTATAGCTAGTCGGCGTTAGTGGCGTAGGATATAAAGGGATACTAAGACCCTCACCTGCACAGGTATTATTGAGGTATGACGCAATATCACCTGCAATTATTATATATACAGAGATAAGAAAGAGGAATAGTATAGGAGAGGAGATTTGAAAATCATTTTCCCAGTCGGGTGAATCAGATAAACCAAGGATAATACTTAGGCGGTTATCAGAATGAATTCTGATGAGTTTAACCCTATTGATAAGGTGCTTGTTGGACAATGCACACCCTGAAATACGCCAGTCTAGTGTCACTTTCACCCATGTAGTGCGCTGGCGCTTTTGGAGCTATCCAATGTAATATTGTTTTACAGCCATTTTAATCATTTATCAACATTACCATGACAACATTTTACAATAACTCCTTAATAATATTAGCCGTTTTACATAGGTTTGGAGAACATCATTAAAATATTTGCAATATTTCATTAAAAAAAATAGCGAATACTGAAATTTCAAAAAATGATGCCTGAAGGCATCACAGCGTACTAGACCCGGGAATGCCTCAAAGCATCATAGCGCACCAAACCTGGGAATGCCTTTAGGCATCACAGTAGTGAATGGGTTAAGAAATAAATATAGTAAACTTCCTCTTCGTACTAACTTTACACATGCGAACAGACCACTACTCCATTCTACATTAGAAACGACTCCCTTCACTTTACCCGTATTTTACTTCTTATACTTGTGGTATGCCTGCTTGTCTTGTCTATGTATTGTCTCCAGACCTTACTGGGAAGAACGTCCTCGGACGACAGTTTGTGTCGATGTTCATGTATTTACTTGAAGAATAATGATAAAAAAACTAAAAAAAACTTCACTTGCCGTATACACATTGCTGTAGTTACACACACGCCTGCCTTTCAGACTGAGGAGCCTGCCGGAAATCTCCAGCGCCCCTGGTGCCCCACGCCCTCTCCACCCTCTGACGTCAGCGGCCCCGGTGGCAGCGCCCCTGACGGCCGCCGCCTACGCCGCGGGGGTGAACATCGGGAACCCGACGTCGACCGGACGCCTGGTGCCCACACAGCCGCTGGCGCCCCCGCTCGGCCCCGTCCGCGCCCGCTCCGCCCCCTGTAAGCAGCAAGCTTTAACATTAAAGTCGTCATTTCTGTATTTTCTTTTCTTAATTTTTTTTTTATTTTTTTTTTTACAATTTTTATTATGGAATTGTATACTTACATCACCGAATTCGGCAACAATGCCGTTCTTCCATTCGGGCTGTGGAAACCCTAGCGGACTGCCGCAGAATCAGGGTATACTTGGCGCCCTTTACTTTCTAATTTACTTTCAGTCTGTTTGTCTTGTGGAAGACCTATAGGGTACATAGCTATTGTGTTACGGAGGCGACCACCTTGCCCCCGACGCTAAACAAAACACCAGGTCGATTTTATCAAAATTATTTTTGGAGGTTTGCCATATAATGGTTTCAGCCTAATCTCATGATTTTCCATAGGTTATGACAGCAGAAAATATTGATTGTCCCCCGACTCAGTGGTGCTATTTTACAATTTCCTGGCGGATGATGGCAGAACTAGCGATCACTCTGTGCCCTATATAAAACACCTGTTCGTTACGGTTGAAGATCAGACTTTACCATTGGTTATTCTTACCTTTACCTACAGCCACCACACCCAAGCTAAACCTGATCCCCTCCGACCGTGGCCAGGGCAATAACTACTTTGACCAGATGTTCAACGATCTCAAGCGTGACGTCATCAAGTCTCGACAGGCATTTGCTGCGAACCAGTCGCCCACTTCCGGTAGCGGGTCGTCTCCCTTTGAGCGTCCCGGAAACCCGGAGCCGGGACGCGCGGCACCAGCGGAACGCTCGCCCAGCTCCACTACGCATGACTACAACACGTCCACCAGCAGGTAACCAGCGCCACTTACATGCGTCAGGTGGCAGAGACACCTAGTGTGCAACATTGTCATCCCCAATCCCCATTAATAGTTAATTTTCTCGGTATTTCAACGTAACGCAGAGTCTAGGTGGAATTGGTGTGATTTGCTTAATGGAAAAGCTCTGGGAGGTTCTCTTTGGTACGCATTGCTAGAAAGTATACTGTAACAGATAACAAATTGAACGACCAAAATCTCAATGAAAATTAAAAAGTATCTAAAGAGACGAGGAATATTGTGCAGTCTTTGAAGACGATACTGCACTTCATTACCATCAGACCCTGAAAGAAAGATATATTCAGTGTAAAATGATGCCACAACTTAAAGAAAGTTAGATTAATCGTTTTATGTAACTTTTATATTCATAATCCTGTTTTTATTGTGTAATACTGGAACTGTGGTCAGCGTTTCTGTGGCGACTGATCCTTCATCGGGAGAAAATTCTGAAACAAAGGTTCATGAACATCTCAGAAGAATATCTATCATGATTTCATTTATTCGAGGAGCCTCTGTTCAGATCTACATTTCTTTGGATCATTCTTGGGTCAGTTACATAGACAGCCAGGGTGGGAACAGCGGAACTCGTGGCACCCGTTTGGTAAAAAAAAGAACAAAAATAATTTTTAATAATTCTGTTTGTGCGACATATAGAAAAAAACCCTGAATGAACTAATGTGAAGATGCCGTTCTTTTTATAGTTAAAAAGATATATATGGTCAGTTCTGCCAGTGAGACCAATTACCATACTACTTTCCACTCTATGACTCCCATATATATATAATGCTAGGCCGAGTGTTGGGAGTCTGAAACGTGCGAATTGTGCATGCCGTTTAATATATCTGTGTGTCACTAATCATGTGATTTGTGTTTACCTCATCATCGTTAAACGACCACGTGTTCTCACTAATATGTAAATTTATACCTATCCCCTGACGTTGTTTTTACTTTCAAAGTTACACAAGCGTGCACAGTGAATCCTTACCTGAAAGTGCCATTGGGTAAGTGTAGAGAGAATAACAAGGCATTGTCCCCTACAGTTTCTCCTGTACCAGGGTGTAACATAGAGCTGTAGCCTGCTGTTTGTTAGTAAGTTCACTGTGGTTAGAGGTGGTAGCTATGGACCTGCTTTTTGAAAGTCAGACTGAGCAGCTGCTTTTTCCCGTATACATGTGTCACCACGAAGACCCGACAGAATTATTACACCTAAGCTCCTTAACTTTTTTACTAACAGGAGCTTGGGGAAATAGGATTTGACATGAACAGTATTTTTTAGCATGTCGTTAGCTGTGTGACGTCAGCGAATACCCGTCAGCTAAGTGACGTCATTGGTTGATGGCTATAGACCCTATTGGGATACCCCATAATTCAGTCTATTTACAGGATCCGGTGTTCGCTGGTTGTTGTCGTTGTATGGTGATAGACCCTTGACGCATAACCCGCATTTATTGCAGTTTAATGTTTTTTCTAAATCTCAAAATTGGAAATATGATACCAGAAATGGAAATTTCAGTTATTTCTACTTATACATTCCAAATCATATTCGGTTCCTCTGGTTATAAATCAGACAATGATTGTTCATTGGAAGACAGGCGGCCAAGGTGCGGCCAGCCAGTCGGGAGCGGATCCTGTAGTTACCCGGGGCGATATTAGGGAGATTAGTAACCTCTGGAGGGTCTATTGGGGTCTCGTTTACACAGAACAAGACATCACAAGAACACTGAAATTCACTGTTAAATCCGTGTGTTATAATCAAGCTTCAGGTACGTCTCATAAACGTAATAAACCTAATACGTTTCATAAACATACAGATATTCCTTATACAACGTTTGAGATGCTGCTCAAGCTACTTTTGAAAGACTTGGTTCTTGCAGACTAAAGGCCAATGGGTGTGTAGTCAACCAGTGTCACCAATAGTTGCCACGTACAGTTTCCTAACTAGATCACAATGGTAGATACATCTCTGCTAGAACTACTATCTTAAAACTCTTTACTAGAACAAAAAACATCTCAAAATATAAAGGTGTTAAAGTATGATAGTCAGAGTAGTTAGGTACACTTACACCTGCCGTTTTCTGCTTCTGTCCTGTCATTGCTTTGGTTCCCGTCCCAAAATCTGTATTTTAGAATGCTTCTTTGATAAGTTTTAGTTCATCCCTTTAACTGGTGGATATGCTCTGGCCTATGTGTCCTTTCATTTTCATCGGCTTGCAATCCTTTAGTCTTTATGGCTAGCTCAAGGAATATGACCATGTCACAATTTCATTCTGTGAACGAACCCCAATTTCTTTGTGAATAGAAAGTATTAGAGACTACGGCAAACCCACTATCCTATTATTTGTACCGACAAGGACTAAACTGTCGCAGTTGTCCCAGCTAAGGGGTTTTACCAGGTATATGCTCTGGTAAAATAAAGTTTTCAGAAAACGCTGTAGGTCCTGGATCATTCTGTTTTTTCGATCTTTTATTACCGTAATAGAGCTGTGCATTTGTTAGGTTCAAACCATCTGGGATTTGTGACTTTAGTCTGAACATTCAGTTCTATTCAATACAACGGTTTCTCCAAATCTTAAAGAAAGTACATGAATGAAAGGATTAATAACGTGCACCCTGTGATGAGAGTGTCACCATGGCAGATTGAAATCACTTCTTCGTCAAACATGTCCTTTATAAGTGACGTTTTTTCCACCTGGATTGCAGTTGACATCATTGCTTTTATTAGAGCCCCGCCCGTCTCAGCTTTCTCATTTGCTGTTTTGATATTTTCTCCAAGTAACTGCTTTCGCACACACTACCTTATTCTTCCTCAGTTAAATCAGTATAGGTTTTAAACAGGGATGCCTCCTAATCTTTCCACGGCTACATCCAAGGTAGAAGTAGAGGTATTGTCTATTCATACCTAGATGCATAAAGCTAAAAGTAATGAGGTGTGGGGCTGCTTAGTGTTGGGCAAGGCATCAATTTTCTGATTGTAAAATCAGGAATCTGAATCGTAAATAATCTCCATAATAGCTTAGGATTGTCAGCTTATTTTCACTTCTTCTTGTTGAATGTTGGTAAAGTAGATTGAATAGCCTAAAGTAGATAGATTCTAATTCTTACTGCTCACATATGGATTGTCCACCCTTCACATTTATCCAGTTTTAAACCGCTCAGTCATGGATTGTTTTGTCTTCTCATATAATACATGTAGTTAGAAACAATAATCACGTTTCCCAGGATGATAACTCCATGAAATCAACAAAAACACATTAGTCATAAAATTGTATGAAGTCTTCATTTTTCCTCCCATGTTTTCATTTAATCATGGCTTTAATGTGGAATATCATTCAGCATGATTGAATAAGTCAATCAAGTGAAATAACTTTACAAACTCTACCCAGCTGCATCAAAAACACTGATACACAACATATTTCATAAAATCTAATATATACAGATATTTATATGAATATAGATGTAAAAGATAATTATACTAAATAAGATTTTGTCCTTCCTTCCAAATGTAGCTTCAATTGCAACAGGAGGACTTTCTGACACACAAGAGTCAGTAAGCATTAATGTATGCTATTTCTTGAGAGTGATTGCACAGCTTTCTACTTTATACCTCATGAGAGTTCCTTATCCACTATTTCAGTGCCACTGGACCAATACGGATATTAGAAGTTCATCCAGATGGGAAGTATGTCCGTCTTGTCAACACGGCAACAACCAAGGTTAGAATACCTTAGTTTACTCAACTTCTTCTATCGTTACATCATAGCATTAAACATAGATGTTCATGAATAGGTAAACATTAAGATATGGTAATGAATTTCCTTTTCAAGGTAAATGAATTATTCATTCTGTATTTCTCAGCCTGCATCTTAACCTCATCTAAATTATAATTATTCTCCTTGCGATATTATTCTGGCTGCTGCTGTGGGCGAAAATTGTCAATCCAACCCTACCTCAAATCACCTCGTTGGCAATTTATATTTTTCAGGACGAGGAGTTTGGCAACTTTCTGCTACAGCAGAACGTGGGTGGTCAGCCCGTAGCCGTTTACCGCTTCCCGCCACGTCTCCGCTTCCCAGCCGGAAACACCGTCACTATCTGGTCCGGCAGCAATGATCCCATGACGCACCAGCCACCCACTGACTTTGTCTTCAAGGAGCAGACTAAGTGGGGAACCGGTCCAGAGTGCACGACCATCCTCTGTAAGCCAAGTGGTCAGGTAAGCACTAGTTCTGAGTGTACGACCATCCTCTGTAAGCCAAGTAGTCAGGTAAGCACTAGTTCTGAGTGTATGACCATCCTCTGTAAGCCAAGCGGTCAGGTAAGCACTAGTTCTGAGTGTATGACCATCCTCTGTAAGCCAAGTGGTCAGGTAAGCACTAGTTCTGAGTGTATGACCATCCTCTGTAAGCCAAGTGGTCAGGTAAGCACTAGTTCTGAGTGTCTGACCATCCTCTGTAAGCCAAGCGGCCAGGTAAGTACTAGGTCTGAGTGTACGACCATCCTCTCTAAGCCAAGCGGTCAGGTAAGATAGAAGAAACCAACAAGTTTTGGTTAAAGTTGTCGTCCTGCACGAGCTTGATGCAGAGTGATATGAAACAGGCGATAGCCGAGTGAATATCACGTAGCATTCAAACGAGTTGGAGAATAACAACATTGACCAAAACGGGTTGCTTTCTGTATCTAGCTCGCCCCTGTACAGGCTAAAAGAATGGATGACACACGGGAAGAACGAGTTCCCAATGTTAAGCCTATGGGACAAAAATACCAGGGGTGAGATAAAGACTAGTTACTAACCATCATCAGTAAGCTTTAGCACTTCGTGTATACATGTATGTAATATTCTTCATACTGATCTCACCATATCATATTGATCTCTTTGGCCATATTATGTATAAATATCTCCCCAGCTAACGCTTGAAATAGCACTCAGCCTAACGTATTTATCATTCCCCTTAGATATCTTACCTCTGTAGAGATATGCCCGATTTAGATTAGTTCAGCTAGTGGTGGATGAAATAAAATCTTCACGTTTGCCGCTGATAATAATTAGAGTTATACTTCGTCCATCACAGGCTGTCGCGTGGACCACTGCAGCTCACCGATTTAGCAGGGACGCCTTCGACCAGTTGTCGCTCAACACGACCAGAGACAATACAGGTGAGATGGTTTATAAATATGCTAGATTTGATTTGATTTTAAGATGATTCTTTTTTCTGAAAAAAAAGTATTTGAGAGAATGAATGTATTATCTGACTTTCCCCAACCATTGTCGACTTAGCGATAGAATAATGGTCTCTGCCTTTTTTCTTTTTTTTCCCTTTAGAATAAGAGTCTCTCAGCATATGCCGAGTTTTTCAGACACATCCATGGGACAAGTGACATTTAAAGTGAAAATCGGATATTACATCTAAATCAAAAGAAGTTTACTGACCCCAAAGTTAGGGACTTGAGATATGTGTAGATCATAGATCAGGCTATATCCAGTCCGTTACGGCCTGCATGAAAATGTATCACACTAAGAATGTATATAGGAACAACTTTAACAAATATTTTACCAACAATAAAAATGTCAATTAAAAAATCTTTAAAGCTGTGATAAATGGATTCAAAAATGTAGATTACAGTCAATTCTAGCTTTACTTTGGTAAATTTGGATTGTATAGAGATCATTCAAAACTCACCCAGAATGTTATATTCATATAAATTCAATTGTCAACTATATACAAACAGGGTCCTCTGGGACATTAAATCACAAACAAACAATGTAAAACCAATAAAGCTTGCAATATTTGTCCATGAAAAGGGTTAGAAATTACAGAGCACCGCAGGGATTTTCGCCATTCGTAAAATTTCAATTACACGTCCCAGACTGAAGGTGAACGGCATCAAATAATCGAGAAATACATGCGACGTATATAGAAGAATCCAATATTCTGCCATGCGTATCACTATTAGGATTTGATCGTCCACCTGTCACAGGACTGGTATGGACTTGTGGTACCTGAGATTTCTTACTGAGATAATATTATTGTAGACCTGATAAACATTCGCCAGCGTGGGATCATTGCCAGTACAAACTGCCGTAGCGTTATGTAAGATATACCTGCAGCTTTATTTGCGCTCATATTTGGGATTCAGTTTGCAATCACAACTTACCGATTACTTCGGTTAGTTTTGGTTCGCAAATAAAAATTGTTCCCTTTTGATTGTCCATCATGAAAAAAATCTCTGTATGGTGATTTTATGTGAGAAATGTATTTTTATTAGAGTTCATCATGACATTAATAATTTTTACCTCATCTATCAAGAATTTCGTCTTATAAATCTGGTAATATTCCGTATATCTAACTCACTGTACAAACCTCAGCAAGATTAAAAAGATTCCGTTTTAAAAGAACAGGCAATTTATCAACTCTCCTCTGATTACCTAAACACGTCTCGGCAATCATCTCCAAGGTGGAATACACACTTAGTATGCAATACTATGGTGCCACTCTCCTTGTTTAATTCGCCAAGCTCGTTCTATTTAATGTCCACACAATGCCGGCCCTCCCCTCGGCAGGCAGCTTACGTCGTTAAGTCCGCGGTTAATATTGTACTAGCAGCGTCCCCCAGCGCCCCCTACCGAGACGCGGCTCACCTGCGGGAACGCCGCTATGGCGACGGCGACGCGCGTTTCAGTCAAGGGATCAATTCAGGTTTCCGCGCCGGGTTAGGTGTCCGCCGGGCCGGGCAGGCAGCAAGGCGGCAGAAACACACAGCAAGCGTACACGTCCCAGCACGACCCCAAACGGGCTTTATTTGTACCGGGTTCCTTTATCTCACGGGGGCTTTATTAGTACGGTGTTAATCGGTGCCAGCGCTCACCGCCCATTGTCAACCACCCACCCAGTGCTGTGCTGTGCTGTGCTGTGCTGTGCTGAGTCTCAGAGCGGAACGGTCTGTGCTTCTATACAATAATACACCATACAGGAGCCATCTCAGTTCGGGGATATCTCTCACCTTATTGGATTATCAAACCTTGGTTATCATTCACACTGTTACTCACCTGTGGGTGTACACTGGGTACCTTTGCTCGCTCGTCGTCAGGTTATATTATAGCGGTCGTTGGAGGTGTTTGTGTTAAGGTTTTACCACCGGACGACCACGGCACCGCTGTACTCAACTCACCGGAGATATTATCGGCCCAGGCTTACCTCTGACTGAGTGAGTTATTGGCTGAGGTTGTGCTGCTATTACCTCGACGTACATGCCAAAGGAGCGCTATTACCGTGATTGAAATTAGCTGGGCTTTGGTGCGGTTCTCAAAGCAATATTCTATCGCCGGACTCACTGCAGTTGACTGTGGAAAGTAGAGGGATATTATTCGAGTTTTGTTGTGAAAATCAGGAGGATATTTGACACCCATAGAACCTAGGTCTGATTTGGTGTGGCCAGGGGAAAAAAATTCAAATCGCTGGTGTGATTTGATCTGATTAGTTGAAGATTGTTTACAGGCAAGCTTGATATGAAGACCCAGGAGGAGCTGAGCGAGTTGAGCCCGGAGGTGAATGGACCCCGGTCGGAGGCGGTGTACCTCCGGCGGGAGAAGGAGCAGCCACCGTCACTGAGTGCACAGAAACACCCTCACGGAGTGAGTCCACCCTCGCCCAGCCACCCCAATGCTGCCCCGTCCCGTCCGATGACCTACGGCAACGACAACAGCAGTCTCAGTCGTCAGAGCAGGTCTCAGACCAACAAGCCAGACCCAGTACCTGGTATGTATTAAGAAAGAAATTGATGAGTGTTTGGTCTGTGTCCTCGTTCGCCATCGAGTTTGGAGTGCGCAGTAACCTGAATAGCCTAGTGAATATTCTGAAGCACTCCAAACGAGATGGCGAATGGGGACTCAGACCAAGCACGAAAATATTTCTGATTTTATCTTAGCCTGGAAATATCTGTTTATCACCCATTGAGAATGAGTTACCGTACTCGCAAGCCTGTTGAGAACGAGTTCCTAATGTTAAGCCTATGGACGTTTATTCCAGGCTAAGATAATATATCGTATCAGTATTATATACCCATGCCGTATATATTGTAGATATGCACCGTTTCACCATATAACGTAAATATACCGTACGGGACACTATTCCGTACGGCAAAATACGGAACAGTCTTCCGTACAAGTTGACTAAAATATTAATTGTTAGGCTAAATTAAATTAATCATTTTATTGATTTCAGGCATGTAGTAAATATATAACGACCTACCATGCTTGTACAAGCTATAAAACTCGATGATAATATACAGTTAGTACGGAACGAGGCTTAAACGCCTCGTTCCGTAACTGTAAATTATCATCTCATTTTGGAGCTTGTACAGCATGGTCAGGTCGTGCTATATAAATACTGATTTAAAATGTGAACTGAGTTTATAAACATGTAGAATGTGTTAGTGTGGGAGAAAAGTCTCAGACCAACAAGGCATACTCCGCACTGGTGTGTATTTGATATCATGATTAAAAGAACTAAGTGTGTAAACAGGTGAAAAGTGTTACTTGTAGATTGGGAGGGTATCAATCACAATATCAACTGTAACCAGATCGAACCACATTTAATTTATAATTCGTTCATGAGCCTATCGACTGGTTTGCATGATGCCAAAACAATTCATATATAACATTAAATTTCAAAATTTCAACAAAACACACTGACAATAACAGTGTGAACTGACATAATTTGTCTCAAACTAGTTCCGCTTATCTATGATCATTGTGATTAAAAACTATCTATAGGAGTAACATGATGTAATAGCTATTAATATGAAGTTAGGGTTTCGCAAACGGTCAAGTGTAGGTCTCCATAACGAAGTGAATCTTTTCAGAATGTGTATACAATTTGTTTACAGCTGCATACAGAGGTGTTTCGAGCAACGTCTTCAATATATATATAAAATGTGTATACAATAAGACATAACAAGAACAGTCAGCTAAATGTCTTCTTTGTTTTCTAGGTGCGCCGTATGCTGGCGCTGCCGGGCAGAGGATGGGCAGCGCCGCCCTGCGGACCTACAACAACACTATTAAGGGTAACGGACACATTACGAACAAGAAAGTAAGTCTGCCCGAACACCTCACACATAGGTCCCCATCAAGAAATTCACGCTATTCTGAAGGTGGTAGATACAATGAAACTTCGTTATCACGGACAGTGTGGTACATGGACATGTTCCTATGATGTCCAATTTCACCCGTTGTTTATATTATTTATGGGGCCGAGGCTGGAAACTTGTTTCATTTTGATGACATTGCAAAAAAGATATGGCCTATCCCAACAGTGATTCTGAAAGCTTATTTGAGTGGTCGGGGCAGGAAATAATACCTAAGAGGCAAATATTTTGTAACTGGCGAAATATTTCATTAGGGTTCTGTCGGTCTGAACTGGACTGATCACGCAAACGAGCTGAGTATATCGTGTAAAGATTTGGACCACACAGTTCAGGGGAGTTTCGGGTAGATTATTTAACTCTTTCATTAGAGCATCGTACATATCTTCACTGAGTTATATAAAATCTCTGCATTCTGTAGAAACAACTTAACACACACCCTGTGCACGGACCTAATCCGTGCCCTGTGTTACCATTTTAGACACCATGGGGAGTATCGCCAAATAAATGGGATAAACTTAGTTAGAGTGTTACGGACTAACATGGTTTTCTCACATCCTGGTCGAGATATACTATATTTAGTAGAAACTGGACGAGATAAGTGGTATAAGTGTTTATCGCACGACGGGCAGGTTGCGACACTGCGCGAGTGAGTAGCCGACATGACCGGAGTGCGATAAACATTAAAACTACTAACTCAAGTTCAGTTTGGTATTTATCCTACCCCGTCTCCAAATATTCAATTGTTGCCCTCGTGCAATAAATAACACTTTACTGCACACTCGTCCGAATACATTCAGCCAATATGAAGCCTATGGCGGTTTTTTTAATTAGGGATTGGAAAAAGGAGGTGTGAAAACACCCATATATATGAGGGTCTCCTTCTAGCTCCTGGAGGTAGTACTAGAGTGACGTGCCAATGCTTATAGAAGTTCACTGCATAATCTCCTTTATAAACTGTGTATTATAAAGAGGCCCCAACCAGTCTCCTTCTCCCTTAAGGTCGATAGTATTGCCTTCGTGAGTGAAAATGGCCAGATTTTTTGTCAATCCCTGTATGCCATTCATTACCTGGTCCACTCTCTGTGTTAACGAAGTTTCACTGAATAAGAAGTTATCGTAATGGTTGAGTGTTGCAGGTGATAAAAATGTCATGACACACCGTTTAGTGATTTGGACAGGATATTCCTATCTCAGTAGGAGCTACCTTTGGATTTTAACATAGATGAGAGAACGTGAGGACATATAGATCCCCATCTACGGTTTCCATACACGCACCCAGCACTGATAATGATTACAGATCCCTGATAATTCCCTCATAGATTAAGCAGTATCGATGTGTTATCTTCTCCGGTATATTATCTATATAGTGGACTATATATGTATGCATTTATAATAACTAAATAGATGTTTATTATCTAACTCTTTCATGATAGACTGTAATCCTTACTGGTCCCCTGGTATATAACCATATATAATTATGCCGGGAGAAGTCTGGGGTTAGGAGAATCTTTTGGTTTGATGTAATAACAAATTACCGAATATTGAGAAGTAACGCAGTGCTCTCCTCCCTCACCAGGGATGTCGCGAAGCACACTGCTCCGCTGGTGACGATTTAAACTATGTCAGTGAGACGCTGATCATAATATTCATACGTCATAACTACTAAGCGAGACTACACTTTCCATACACAGTTTCTTCGACAAATAGTTTTATTTGAAATTTCATTGTGACAATAGGAAATCGGGGTTGGATATCAAACACCCACACGGTTCTGTAGAATTGAAACACAGTTTTTTCTCTACTGAATAGTGCCATATTTTCTCGTCTATCATATTGAATCATATGGAATTGTGGGTGATATCAGATGATATTGCTTTTAATTCAAAGAAAGCTGTATTAATACTGTATTGAGATTAATGAGACGTCATAACCATTAAACGAGACACCTCTAAAGTAATCCAGATGCTACCATAATAAAACGATATAAAGTTAGAGGTATTGGTGTTTGGGGTTCATCATAAACTATTTCAAAGGTAGATCTTTTCGATATGATGCATGAAGAGAAATCTAGAAGCAAACAGGAAGAATGGGTAGTTTTCAGATTAGCTTCCTGTCTGAATGATGTTCTTCTTTGTGTGTAGGATATCAATCTTTCCAACTCAATATCATTTAAAAAAACTTATTATGGAAGTCAAATTTGTATTGAAAAACGTATTGCAGACGTTGCTTTACACGATAATGGTTGCGCAGTGGTTTGCTTCAGCGGTTGGATAATTAACTGAAAATTGATAGCTTTGGCTTGCCGATTATAATTTCTACTTCTTATTTTTCGTCTGAGAAGTCACGATGAAAGTTCTTTCTTATTAGGATTATATTCGAAGTTAACACCGTTCATATAGAGGAACCGCTTTTTGTTTAGCGATAACTAGTAATGTTACATCAAAAGGTTAATTCAGTGCCTGAAAAAAAGACATTACAGAAATTCAGATAATAAAGATAAACATAAAAGTAGCACAGACTGATGCTTCATCGTGAGTGGAAATAGTCACTCCGGGTTGCTGTGAAGGTCACCCGCTCACCATCTCTGTTTGTGTTGTTTTTACAGTCCGGACAAATCCGATATGGCCAACCCAGTCCCTTCTTGAGCCCCAAACAACAAGACTATGCACGGGCACACGACGCTAGGTCGACATCTCTCGTCAAGTTTTCTGTATAGGTCTGTCTTCAGTTCATCTTTATTTCTATGTATCAATCCTCTGAGAGATCCCTACCCGCCCCTCCCCGCACTCTCTTTCCCTCCACACGGTGTTAAACCTAATGGTAGTTGTTAAAAGGTAAATTTAGAAGCTCGACTGGTTGTTAAGATGTTCTACATGTCAGAAGCTCCTGCTGGGACTCTGTACCCTGCAGCCTCCACTTCTCAGAGGGAAGAATATATACTAGAAAAAAACTGGTTTACTTATTCCTATATACCTTCAAATGTAGTTTGATAACGATAAATAGTGTTATTTGCTTACCCACCATCACATGTGAAGCCAGATCCAACATTATCGAGTAACTTGACACTATGTTTTCTCCCCACTGCGCTTTTCAGATATATATTTTGAAGAGACGATCTAATTGGTCTAAATGTCAACCTTGGGTAGTAAATGCCAGCCTTGGGTAGTAAACGGCAGCCTTGGGTAGTAAACGTAACTTATTCCACCCCCAGTAATGTGATGTAACAATAGAGTATTCGGGCATAGGTATATAGGAATAGAGTGAAACTATGTTCCGGTGGGAATAAGTCAAAGTTACGAGGTAAGGCTTGGAAAAATTACTGCCCAAGGCAGTAAACGTCAACCTGGGCAGTAACTTCAACCTGGGCAGTCAACAAAAGTTATTCCACCCCCAGCAGTGTTAAGTAATCATAGGTTGTTCGCTCATAGGTATATAGGAATATCCTATCCCTGATGAAGGTGCACTGGCACCGAAACATGTTGGATATTTAAAAACCGCCATTAACTGACTCCTTGTCATTATTTAGAAGACCAGTCTAAACGGTTTAGAGGGAATATCTTTACTATACATCTTATATAGGAATAGAACATCTCAACGATTAGTTGTGTTTCTTGTCTTGTATTTCCTCACGTTGGTAAGACATGAGCCTACGCACCTCCATGTGAACGCCCACCCTCGTGCCTTCCTTGTTGTCTGCACGTATACCTCGTGGTTACCCATAACCCCATTACTATCATCGTAACCCTGTTTTCTAATCTGTACAGTTTTGAATTTACTCCACTCGATATTGTTTCTGTTTAACGTTGAAGCCTACTTTTCCGTATTTATTAATACGTTCCTATTGGTAAGATTTCCCCAGAATACACTCTGTCTACCTCAGCTGTTATATCTGTCCGCACTTTTCTCAAACACAGACTTGTCAAAGAACATCGGTTCTTTTATATTGCCTTTCGTGATTTCTATGCGATATAAATCTTTACTGGTAATTGATTTTGGTAAGTGTGTCACAGTTTTCAAACGTTCTGAAATGTTTGAGGGAGTATTCTGAGGCATCGAGAAAGTATGCTGGGCGGGTGTAGTATTCCACCGATGGCTTGGAAATTCTGCGCTGAAAGAGGACATTTTGTATCATTGATGGGCTGAGAGCTGATCTTACCTAGGACAGGGGTTACTCAGAGACAATGCAGTAACATGGAGATATCCTAGAAACCCATAGACATCTTAACAATCCACAGGCAGCTTCAAAACCCATAGACAGCCTAACAACCCATAGACAGCCTATCTTTTTTCCTAATTATCGTTATTTAATCAAAATCTACTACTACAAGTAATCACCACAGTTGGCGCTGTTTCGTACTAGAGTCTAAGAGAAACAAGACACATATAGGACTGGATTACATAAATTAACCCAATTTTTACATTTAATCAGATTTGTTCACCTCTAGATCTTAGGATCTATTTGATGATTCTGCATTTAAAGTATTGCTACAATAGATATTGTGATTACTAACACATCCAATACCCATGAGGATATAATGACCCTATTTCATACACTCTGCCACAAGACTTTCCAATTTTAGGAGTTCTTCGTTTATTATTACTTTGAATGCATCACCACGGGCGCATCTAAATGCGTCTATAAACAGCCTAAACACATAGGGACAGTCTAACAACCTAAAGAATAATCTGAAAACCCATAGGCAACCTAACAAAAGATAGCCCTGCAGAGATCCCGAAAAAAAAAGACATAGACAACATAACAACCCATAAACAGCTTACCAAACCAGAATAAGCCTAACCACACATAGACACCCTAAAAACCCATAGACAGCCTAATAACCCATGGGCAGCCTAACGAACATATACCTTAACATATGCGACTAGAATAGCAACTCAATTCTTAAGTGGCATCGTGTAACAACGGCAGTTGGGTTTGAATAGCAACAGTTAGAAGTCTTTGCAGCATCCCTGGTGAACGAGACCCCAAAGCCCCTACCCTCAAGAGAACCTGTAGACTTGAAAATGTACAATTCAACTCATCTAAAACGTTTTTATCAACATAAATGAATAAACTTGGACTTTTTACAAGTCTCACAATGAACCACTACAACTCGGTATGATCAATGAGATTATTATCATATTTAGCATTTGTTATGAGTTATAAGCTTTCAAAATGTAATATAAAGTATACTACAGTTGTAATATGTAGAAATATATGTATGATGTTGTGTGTTTGTAATTCCTGCACGTAGGATGATTTAGAAAAAACAGTTTTGATACTAAAAAGAAACCTTTTCTAATATAGATGGGAACTGTACCAAAAGTCCAGTTGTAGAGCTGTCCCTTATAACGGCGTGTCATCAGCATTCTGACACGGCTGTCGTTAGTATCATGTGCTATGGCTGTGAATGCTACGCTTCAAATTTTGCATTTTTTCTTCTCTTTTTGAATGCTATAATTTTTGTTTTTGCAATTATTCTAAAGGAAAAAGATGTAAAGTAAAGTTCTCAATACGGCTAAAGACTTTGCAATATAGGATTGTTTGCTTCCTCTTTTTGATGGTTTCATATCTGAAAAATCTTCTCATTACTCTATGATATATTCATCTTTGAAACCGCTTCCATCCTGTTCACTTTCAATTTTAAGTTAGATTTAAGTATTGAGACAAAAACTTCCGTCATCGTAAAATAATTTTGCAGTGAATAAATGCTCTGAAGACTCAATCTGAATAACATAGAAAATGATCTGTGTCTTTTTAAAATATCACCGGTTTCCATATGGATGTTTTGTTTTGCTTAGAAGGTGTTCAAGTTTCCATTTATTATAAACAATGAATGATTGGTGATTAATGCTGCAGCTTGTGCGATGAACATCACTTATCGGAAGCAGTTAGACAAGCATTACTCTAGGGTCAGAGCTTGTATCTGATTGAGTCTGAATCATGTAGTAATTCACACGGCGAAGCCATGTGAATTACGTAGCGATTCAAACGAGATTGGATCGAGTTCTAACCTTAAACTTGAATAGGTTTCTGAATTTATCCCACGCTTCACATTGACTAATGGGATAACATTTGTGACATAATCCTCCATTAGGTATTTTTACCTAAATATCTCATGGCCGTTGGATACGAATATCCAATGCAAAGTCTATGGAGAAAAAAGATACCAGGGGTGAGATAAAAGTTGGTATTTGTCATAGATGATCAACAATTGATCATGGACCCTGCATCTTGTATGTTGCACAGAAGGGGGTGATGCAGGGTGATTTACGATTATATTCTGCTTTTTGTGCGTTGCTCAGGAGGTCTTAGCGCTCTGCGATACAAGTTTTTGTCCTAGATGTTGAGCAATTGGTCATTACCCCATCCCTGGATGAAAGGAGAGAAGCAGTAGCTGGGAGAATAACATTTTATTGAATTTTATATGTAGTAAAATGTAGTAAAATATTTATGTCGACCTTATTGGACGACATATATATGAAATTGGTAATTAACCCTGCACCTTGTGTGCTGCTCAGGAGGGGATAATGCAGGGTGAAACATATTTTTATCTCATCCCTGGTATTCTTTTCCATAGACTTAACATTGGGAACTCATATCCGACGCCCATGAGATATTTAGGAAAAAATATCCAATGGGGGATTATATCAGAAAGGTTAGCCCATTAGTCAATCTGAAGGGTGAGATAAATTCAGAAACCCATTCAAGTTTAGGGTCAGACCTCGATCCCATCTCATCTGAATCACAGAGTAATTCACGCGGCTTCGCCTTGTTAATTACTACGCCATTCAAACTTGATGGGATACGAGCTCTGACCCTAAGCTTCCATAGGTTTCCTCTATAGTATTTGTCATATAAGCGATGAATGGTACTAAATTCTGCTTTTTGTGTGTTGTTCAGGAAGTGTCAGCGCCGGGCGAGACGACGAGCAGACCGCCCAGCTCCTTCCAGAAACCACGCGACCGCTTCGCCGCCGGTCTCGACCAGATCAGCAGTCAGCACCACGAGGACTTCCTGCCCCCGATGCCCCGCCCGCCGCTCTTCTCCGCATGGTGACCACGTGACCAGCCGCCATGCACGCCGCCCTGTGGCCACAGCAAGAACTACACCTACCACTTCAACCATTCACCACCACCCACTACCACCTTGACCAGCTGTAAGAGCTACACACACCTGATTCAACATATCATGGAACATGGAGATTGTCTCTACCGCATGAATAAATATGGAGCATTGTATAACATGTTTTTTTGTGCGATCTCCAGGGCTGTTGCAGCAATAGTGTGCTCACATCTACATGGTTCCATCAATTTTTTTTTTTTTAATTTGATACTTGGTTTTTATCGAATCTATTAGGGAACAAAACAGTATCCGTCTGCATTGCAGGTTATGGCGGCTACATCATTGGTCGTCGGGCTTTTAATGAAAAGAACAAGATATATATGATGACTAGCTCACAGGGTGACAGAAAAAAACAAACACCTTTCGTCTCGAGGAGAAGAGTGCACTTTCTTTTCGCTCGGATCTAAGTGAAAAGAATCTAGACTAATGTCGTCATACGTAAAAATCCTATTCATAGTGCTGACGTCATCAGGATCTAGTCAGCGTCCGGTGACGTCATCCTATAAGCATTATCCACCTGTGGTAAATGTTGGCATATTCAAACTTGTGTTGGTTTCACTAACAAACACACGAGGCTGTTTATGGCGATGTGCGAATAGACTCGGGGAGTTCCATTTCATACCACCAGAGCAGCTACTTTTGTGGCCTGCGGTAAACTTGGTTGTGATACGGCTGTACTTGTGATATTGTCATTTCTAATACAAACTTGATAGAATAGGTCCAAATGACTGTTTTTTATATAACGAAGTATTATGTTTTGATACGTTGAATGCTTGAGGACTATGTGCTTCGAGATGATATATGAATATTTTAATATTTGTTTTATTTCTCATTATCCCTAGACTTAGCAGTAGGACTTAGAGGTGATTTCATCTTTCTGTGAAGATGGGAATTGTGATATAGAAACCGCCAGGCATTAGAAATCAATGATTTCACTGCAGATTGTTTCCATTGTATGTATTTGTAGCGTATGTTCTTTCTTCTAGAATGTGGTTATTTATTACTCGTATTAAACGATCATGTACCTCGGTCCTCTCAGTGCCACTGTCCTCTGCCCTGATGGCTGTGATACCTGATAAAATATAAAAAAGTTATAACAATAGTGCTGGGATAAAGAAGTAAAACAAACCCTCAATTTGCACAGATTGTCATTCTCTTATGGTTCCTCATAAACCAGGCATTAAAGAAGTTATTAAAGTACCATTGGAGGAATGCCCAGCGCTTTAGTACATACAAGAAGAGTATTTGAAATATAATATACCCTTATAAGAATTATTCAATGTGGTTTAAGCCCTAATCTATATAAGGGAATTATCTTCATGGAGCAATATCATCATTACTTGCAATCTACGCAATAATAAATCCCAGGAGTGATCTTGTCACCCTCAAGGTTGATACGCAGACAAGGGGGATTTGATAATGTTTTATAACATGCAATTCTCTAACATCCCTCCACGTAGTTTATTGTATGTAAGTCCATCCAGTGATATTTCAAAATGTATAAATTGAAAGAAAACCCATCTGGTTTTCCATTGCAACATGTCTGAGATTGTCTTTCATTTCCAGCAAAATCTGTGATCTACGAAATATTGGACAGCAAATAATTCTATGTGCACATCTTTTTATGTATGTAAATATCTATGCATGTATTTAAACATATATAGATTTATGCATGAATAACTAGAATACCTGTGCACATAGAACAGATGGAACGGGGATTAAGGTGATATTTTGACCTGTCTTACTGATGTGGGTGTCGGTCAATAGGAGACACCGTTCCTTATACTGCACTCAATAACGATTACCGTACTTAGACATGTTTATCAAAGTATTATTGGTGGCTTTTATAAACACATTAGCCATTTACAATAAATAATTACCACCCCATTATTGACTGGTTACCCTTCTGTATCATATTTTTAAAGTAAACTTTTAGATTATAATCGGACTAGTTTCCAAATGTATGTCGTTCTTAAAAGCAATTGTGAATCAAACATGTAATTCTCTACTATGTATAAAGAAAGGCAAGCTCCTTCGAGCATTACTGGGTTTGCTTATTAATCGATACAAATACTCACATGTTACAATATTTCTATACGATTTCATAATAAATAAGCTTCCATGTGTATGTTTGCCTTAGTGTTGCTTTTGTTTAACTGATCACCTTCTCCATAACCTGAACATCTTCATACTGAGAAAATGACCATCCTGATGATCTCAGATGGTGTATAAAGAGATCACCCTTCTGATGATCCAACATGGTGTATACAGAAATCACCCTCCTGATGATCTGACATGGTGTATACAGAGATCTCCCTCCTGATATACTAACATGGTGTATGTACAGAGATCACCCACCTGATTAACTGATATATCATAGGATGATCTGATATATTATGAAATGATTAATCATATGATTTCATAACAGTTGTACCTCATTGAATATCACTTATTGATGAAATTTGGTTTGACACATTTACTTGATGATCTGGCATGGTTACACAGAGATTACCCTCCTGATTTTTTGACATAGTGTATACAGATATCCCCCTACTGATGGTCTGACAGTGTGTATACAGATATCCCCTTGCTGATGGTCTGACATGGTGTATACAGAAATCCCCCTCCTGATGATCAGACATGGTCTATACAGAAACCACCCTCCTGATGGTCAGACATGGTGTATACAGATTCCCCCCTCCTGATAGTCTGACATGGTGTATACAGATATCACCCTCCTGATAGTCTGACATGGTGTATACAGATTTCCCCCTCCTGATAGTCTGACATGGTGTATACAGATATCACCCTCCTGATAGTCTGACATGGTGTATATAGATTTCCCCCTGCTGATGGTCTGACATGGTGTATACAGAAATCCTCCTTCTGATGGTCTGACGTGGTGTATACAGAAATCCTCCTTCTGATGATCTGACATGGTGTACACTAAGTTCTCCCTCCCGATGATTTGACGTAATGTACATCCAGAAATCACTCTGATGATCTGAATCGGTGTATACAGAGATTACCCTCGTGGTGATCTGACATTACAAATACGTATATATATGCTGGAGCGGAGGTCCATACCCAAATCCACATTTTCATATACTACTACCCTAAGATCCTTCAATAAAGACACTTCTGCGACCTTCTGGTTCTCCCTCTTATAAATCATCCAATGGCTGGATGGATGCTAATTGATTTATCTGGACCTGCATGGGTACATCTCTGCTTTCAGTTTTAAGAAAAGTTTGTCTCATGAATTAGTACCTGATTGCTTACACTAGTGTTTATCCCAATACTTTGGATTAGCCAGATTAATGGCCTTAAAAAATACGATCGAGACATCCATAGTACAGGGTCATTAGAAATGCTGGCAATATATCCCTAGAAACTCTGAAATTAATGTTCTCAAGCAAAGACAAAGGAAGCTATGCATTTGATGTCGTTGGTATTGAATCTTTAATAAAACCTTGGTCATGTATCAATTAAAACGAGTGTGATACTTACATTAGTCCCGGCGATGAGGTAGCCACTGTAGTGGAGAGATAGGCTTTTTCTATACACATCACTGACACCTCTGGAAGTGACAAACGGTACATTATAGATGGTATATATTAGAGCTACCATTCCGGTGTCCATAAACACATTGACTGGTGCCCATGAGGGTTGCTCCCTCCCAACATCAGAAACTAGAGCCCACTGACCGACAGGTGTCAGATGAAGTGGACAATAGGGTCACCACGGGTTGACTATAGGCGACAGTGATCTGAGCTTAATATGTTGTATAACGGGTCTTCCAAGTTCGTGGCTGGATATACTCGGAGAATTGTATATTAATCTAAACCTATGTTGAGGTCACTTACTGATATAGTATAACGTTTTTTTAAAATCTTATATAACAGGTTCTATATGATGTAGAAATAGAATATGACGTCATATTATAATATATTGTATAATTCGAATATTACCAATAACTAATGATTATCACCACAAATATAGAAATGTGGATATTCACAGCGACTAAAAATAGATATATTGGTAACTCATATTACAACATAATATCGGACATATCGAAATTTCAATAGAGTATATGGTTGACTGTTATTTTGTCTGTTATCATTCTAACCTTATTGTCTATTATCATTATTGATATTATTATTATTAATGTTATTATTATTATTATTATTATTATTATTATTATTATTATTATTATTATCATTATTATTATTATCATTATTATTATTATTAATTAGATCTGAAACGAATTTTTTTTTTGGATGATCCTAGAGAAAACTCGCACAATCATATTTCGATCCCGAACCTGTTATGGACATTAGGGAATTTGATGGCATACACCATTTAGTAACAGAGAGGCTTAGTTCTTAGCCGGTCTGCATAACGAGGACATACATGTGTCCTGAAAGTTCATGAAGGAATATAGATTGGCTACAGGGATTTCAAAGTTCAGATTTTCACAATCCGATATTGAAGTAAACTTCTATCTATCTACTATATTCTGAATAACGCTTGCATTAATGGCCAGATGGAGGTTCCGAAGCTGAGTATTGGAATACTTCAAAAGAATGGATTTATTAATTGTTCCTAGTTGCAATGAGGCAATGTCTAGACACCACATAACCCCGAAACTTTTTTAAATTGAAACGACTCAATACAACTATTGTAGGAAAGCCAAATCTGTCTCTGCTAATTATAACTGATTGGGCTTTACCGTATGTCTTTTTCACAAACTGTCATTATTGGTCATCAAAGTAGTTTACAATTGCTGTTGAATTTTCATAAAGATCATTCCTTTCCTAGATGAAGTGGGCCTTCCTTCAATACATAAGTACACTGGTTTCCATCGACATGAAATCCCGCTATTCATTCATTAATACCAGAAATCCAACGTTATTCTCAGCCTTCATAAAATTGTATGTGTACATGTTTCCGTTCGGTTGACCTTTCATCTCATACACTTCCCGCGCTGGAGAGTGCATGGCAGGGTCAGGTGGATACTGGAGAGTGGTCAGAAGTCAATCGATACATAATCAATACCTGGTGGTCCGTAAGCCCGAGACGTGGCGGTCAGTCGGCAGTCCGGTCAATACTCTACGTCAGCAGGGACACCTGTTGAGTGCCGGGCGCACTGCCTACAAACGGGGCCTGCGAGAGAGACTGGACATCATTTCTCAGCATCCCCCGTCCCGTGCACTCTCCTTACGACGACCGTGTGAGCTCCGAGATACCGGCGACATAACAGTAACCTGCAGGTGAGTGCTCAGCTTCTACCGCCATGTATTTCAGTATTAAAAAAATATAGTCACCAATATGATTCGTGGTCTTCAGTGCAATTGCCAGATATATATATATATATATATATATATATATATATATATATATATATATATATATATAATGAGACATAAACATCAAAGGACAATATAACAAAGAATAGGTTAAATATGAGAACCAGGACCTATATAAGTAAAATATTATGATTCACACGAAGTTTCATTCTTTACTCTGTGTATTTTGACATTTCCAATGCTATTTTGAAGCTTACAAAAGACTCGCCAGCTCAACTTCTATATATTCTAGCTTAACGATATCACCTTTCGGTAAATTCCTAGAATGATGTCTATTTCCTCAAGTATTTAGATAATCGTAACAAAACTTTAATAGAACCCTGGGCTGGGAAGTCTACCAGGTCGGAGTTGAAGGATTTATGTGTCATTGCAATGGTTTCGTTGTTATCTCCATAAATAAAATCCGTCGTGCTCAAATTTGCTTGAAAGACAAATGCGGGTAGGTACGACATTGCCCCTGTGTAGACACTGGTGCTGCCATCTGGTTTCATGAAAATATAGCAGTTTCCCATAGACACCAATAGTTAAGAACTTAGTTCTTCAGATGGCTTTCCCACAGAAATTAGCATGGTGACATAATATTTTTTTAGCATTTCTCGTTTGTACATGTTCCCAACTATCATAATCCAGAATTATTTGAAGATAGCAATAGGACATCAGTGTCATTTAGCAACAAAGTCAAAATATTACATTTTTTACATATACACCAATAGTTAAGCACTTACATTTTCAGGTGGCCCTCCCATAAAAGTTAGCATGGTAACATGCCATTTTTTTTAATGTTTTATTTGTTGATATGTGGAACTTATATTATCCTGAGTTATTTGCAAAACTCAATAGAATTTAGAAATCACCCAACTACCAGCATTTGTCTTTAATGGGCAGCCATTAAACCAAGGAATCCACTCAATTCAGCAAACCTAGTGGAATACAGGCTGCTCAATGAATGGATGGGATTACAGGACAAAATAAATATCAATGCAAAATATTCTTATCTGCGGATAGTGTTGAGAAAGCGCCTCTTATAAGGTCGTGAATTATATATCAACAACATCAGTTTTCAACAACACCTTATAAACATCATTTTATAATGCCATCAATAGCGCAGGACCTGTTTTTCTGCTTTAGTAACATTCACTAGATATCTGTATCTATTTCATGTGAGAAACACTTGGAGTATGATTCCTTGTGTTAGATATACTGCATTTAATTGTTATAGGTCCGAGTCTATGCATTCGAAACTGAATGTAAAACCATACATGTCTGTTTTGGTAGAACAAACAACGATAAAACAATGACAGTTCTAAGCCACCTGGATACATTTAGCCGAGCCTAAAAAGTAGTAACATGTGCAGAAACAACGCTTGAGGAAACTTGAACAGAAAATGTTACATAAGATTGGAGGTGAGAAATCCATATTGACGGCTCTCTCTTGCACTCCCTTTGTGCAAACAAGTTTAACAGGGAGTTCACATCTGGGCTTTAGCATCCGCTATGATGGTAATGATTTTTTAATATGTCATTGTTTTGCCAGGATGTTATATTAATGAAATATGTTGCTCGAGGCTAAAATAAATCTGACGTTACCCGTCAAAGCTTTCTAGGAAGCTGCAATATTCATTGGTAACCAGGATAATGGGTTATCTAAATGAATTATTCAACGATTCCCAAAGACAGTCATAACGGAACATAATGAATCTATTTGTTTCTTAATAAGTACTATCGTAAAACTGGATGAGTTTTAGTCTTGGCCACCGTATGCCATGACTGGAGTTTGGCATAGTGATTTCACAAGGCGAAGCCGAGTGAAGTCTGGAGCCAACACCCCAGGAGTGGAATGCGGTGGCCACGATTAAAATGAATCAGGTTTTTATTTTATCGTACCCCATCTCCTCAATTTTGGAATATTATGTGATAAAAATTCTGTATGCCACTAGTGGCATATAAAACTCCGTATACCAGGCAGCGTGGCATACGGAAACTCAATGTTAAGCCTATGGGGTTTTATATTAGGGGTAGGATAAATACATGTACTCAAATCATCTATATCATAAATTGCACATGCAATTATTGACATTATAATCCTATTTTAAAATTACTGACATCATAAATATATTTTGAAAGTACACTAGCACATTGCCTCGTAAAGCTTTCTAAACTGGTCTATGATTAAAAATAGGAACTCACTTTCCTTTTCTAGCACCCAACAGATTTCTAATGATATTGGATTCTGAATTTGTATTAAATAAGAGTCAATGAATTGACAGGGATGACGATGATTGTGAGGCTCTTGGCCGTGGCCGTGGCCGTAGGTGTGGTGGCAGCCAACATCTCACTGCCAGAGTGCGACCGTGAAGTCTGCAACTGCCCCAAACCTAACGTCATGCCCGGTGACCTCTCCGCGCCCCAGAGCGGAAACTCCTCGTGCGCATGCACCTGCGGAAGGGTACGTATGACGTAATCATGTCCGCGCTCAACACTAGAGGTTCCCATTGATTTTCGTGCATGAGCTCATACGCTGTGTCCTGGTTTTTTTTTCATTTAAAAACTAATGTACTGAACAAAGCCATTCATCATGTCTATACGTGAAATCAATAGCATGGAATGTATGAGGTGATTAAAATAATATTGGAAAGTTGTTTGCGTGTCATATGTAAGAGAATAACCAAGTGAAATCATAAAAGTGTTTAAATACTGACTACCATTAAAATGTCAATGATGAGGTTCGGTTTATCTGTTTGGAAAAGATTAGTTTTTGAATGAAAAGCAAGATAAACGCATACCAAAAGAATTATGGTTAAAGGCCTGTTACGAACCATGCATTTTCGTAAGTTAGCCTCAAAAGGCCAAGTCATCAGTTTCAAAATATTTAGATTTTCCTTTTGATCATTCCTAAATGCGCTAAAACTTTTTACCTGGAGAAACGTGATATTTACCTATCTGGATCCCTCTGAAATATAGCATTTACCTTGTTAGATGAAAACTAATGATCTCCTATATAAATAGACGTTGTACACACGTTGCAGAAAGTTGGTGTCAACTGTGAGTACGATGGACACTGTGCTAAGGGATCTTACTGCGGCGCCCCCATGGATATCACCCAGATGTCCAACAGGAAACTCGGCATCTGCACCGGTAAGTCGCATTCCTATACACCTATGAACGAACAACCTATGATTACTTAACGTTGTTTGGGGTGGAATAACTTTTGTTTACTGCCCAGGTTGAAGTTACTGCCCAGGTTGACGTTTCCTGCCCAGGTTGACGTTTATTGCCCAGGTTGACATTCGGTTTTTATCGATATTAGCCGACAATTGAATGTATATAGGAATAGGGATACCACGTACCGGTGGAAATAAGTCAAAGTTACTCGATAAGGCTTAGGAAAATTACTGCCCGGGGCTACGCCTTGGGCAGTAATTTTTCCAAGCCTTACCTCGTAACTTTGACTTATTCCCACCGGAACATAGTTTCCCTCTATTCCCTTCTCTGATGACCGCCAGGTACGGGCGGGTATCACAACACATAATGCCATGCGGTATATTTGATGATTACGTACTGCTGCTCCCTATGCAGTATAAATTGTATAGAGCCTCCAGAGGTTACTAAACTCCCGATTATCGCCCCGGGTAAAGCAAAGTTCCACTCCCGATAGACTTGGCACACTACGACAAAATGAACCACAGTTTTCTGATTTATAATTGGAGAAACTGAATATAATTTCGGATTCCCATGTAGAAATAGCTGAAATTTCCATTTCTGACACCAGAATTTCAATTTGAGGATGTTTGAAAACCGTTAAACTGCATTAATTCTGGGTTACGAGCAAGGGGTCTATCACTATACTACGTCGGTAACCAGCGAAACCCGGAACTTGGTCAACAGACTGAATTACGGGATACCTCAATAGGGTCTATGCTAAACCCTGTGCTGTTGAAACATCAGCAGTGTTTGGGCTCTCACGCTGACATGTCTTCTATGCCAATATATGGTAAGAGTTGATACATTTTGGACATATGATGAATAAATAACGACCCACCATGCTTGTAAATGCCACATTCTCACTATGAAATAATTGATAACAGTATTGACCTGTGAAGTTAAGTCTGCTTAAGTGAATTCAGAATATCATAATGTAATGGCACAGATATTCCAAGTCATGCAAGTCAACAGAAATAGACATTCTAAAGATGGCGTCACAGTAAATGATGGAAGGAGGTGTGAAAACATACATCTCAGGGGCTCCTTCTAGCTTCCAGATATTGCTACATAGTGCTAGGTTAATGCTTACCGTTATTCATGATTTAGCCTCTTGTAGCATTGGCAAGCATTATATACATTGTACTGCATTGAAGGTGACACCAAGGCGAAAGCGAATTCGAAAGCAATTTACTGACATCTTGATTAGATGAAAAGGGATTGAATTTGTATTATATTCATGATTAATATAGGGAGGCTCTAAGCCGCCCCAAACTTCTGGCAGGTCGATACAGCTCTTGCCGAAGTTCTAGAATACTAACAGAAATCCATGAGTACAAATTCTTTCCCCTGCGTTCGGTTTGGAGTGTGGGAAATCTATGCTTTTTGTAGTGTTTCAGTGATATGAATGTATACTTTTCATGATAAATCGGTGATATAAATGTATGCTTTCCATGGTTGATCAGTGATATAAATCTATACTTTTGATGGCAGACCAATGAATTAAATTCGTACATTTAGCAGAAGATAAGTGACATAACAATATTCGTCTTTTTTGTCCTTGAAGACCAGTGCAAGAGGAAGAGGTGCCCTGCATTCAACAAGTGTGTGATCAACGATGACGGCGATGCGGTTTGTGAATGTCAGCTGTACGACTGTGAGGTTGACGATAGCAAGATCCCAGCGTTCAGGGCTCAGCAGGGCAATCGTGTCCTAGCTTTCCAGAACATGTATGTTATATCTATGTTTGCTCAAATAGCATATGGCAAATAATGTCATATCCCAAACCATGTGTTGTGCCATATGCCATATGCCTGATCATGTCATGCGCCAAAATTTTGTCTGGTGCTAAATAATGTAATAGACCTTATTACACATCATGTTTTGGTAAACTCATGGAAACAGAACAAATATATTTAACGGCAAATATCATAAAAATCACGTTTTAACATATATATATATATATATATATATATATATATATATATATATATATATATATATATATATATTGTAGTATACTGGGTGATCTCTTATCATCTTTTAAAAATAAAGGTTATATTGGCATCCTGGTTCACATAGTAGGTACAAGATATTCAACAAGTAGGCAATAAGTAAGGAGAGAACAACAGACATTTGTAGAAGGGTACCATATTACAAAATTAGTCCATATACATCCGGTCGCCGTGATGAGGTCACAGCATCTCTATCTAAGCTTCCTCACTATCTTCTCTCACAAAAATATCTGGCCATCTAGGTTCATCGTTTAAGTGGAATAACACTATACTCTTCTTCTCCAGGTGCCGGACTGTGAATGTCAACTGCAAACAGTTCATGAATAACCCAAACTCCCAACCCTGGCGCTTCGTATAGCGGGCATGTCAGACACCAGCTTCGTCCAAGGTAACTAGAGGCAAGGTGGGCTTTTCAATCAACTTATCACCAGTGCATTATGCTGTGCATTATTAAAGTGCTGCCTAACATCAGAGATTCGCGGTAGTCATTTGTCGTATCAATAATGTATCTCCTCAATGTGCATGTCAGGTATGTATTGTCTGCCTTCGTGCTGCCACCACCCGTCTATTGGGTCTATGGCTTTAATATGAATATCATATACACGGACAAAGGCATTACTAGCACTTGCGCAGGCACTTTAACTGTGTCTGAAGATTTTCGGGAATCTCCCTCTCTCATTTCTCCATTAGGGAACAACAATTTAACGTACATTTAATTTTTACACCTTTTCAGGTCCTGATCAAGATTACGAAGGACCTCCTCATTTGTCGAAATCTGAATAAAGATTCTGTCACACCCTCACCGCTCGTTCTTTCCTCTTTTTGCAAAGGTCTGTTGACAGGCAGTTATATGGTTCATGTAGCGAACAGGTCCACACAATAGAGGCAGTCATGAAAGAAACGGAAAGCCTTGTTTGTCATAGTGCTTGAACTGAGCTGTGGGTATATTAGCTCACTTAGTGAAAACGGTAAGCGCAATCATTCCACTGATATATATATTTATATAGCCACTGAGTGCTAGTTCCAGGTTCGATTTTGCTACTTGTGGATTAAGGTGACTTACGTACAAGACGAGGTCGTCGGCGTATTGGATTTTCCCACAATTCTCCACCTGGTAATACATGTCCTTTACAAATATGGAGAACAACAGGGGCCCAAGAACAGATCCCTGCGGCACTCCAAAACTGCGCCAACAGTTAACTTGAGCCCTCATGACCTCTGGTGCTTAGATCGGCAATCCTTCATTCCTTATATCATATATAATATAAGTTTCTTTTATATTCCAGATATATATGTGTGTGTGTCAAAGATACATCCACATTGTATTTGGATATAAAGGACACCAAGGTGACCCGATTTCTAGGCCTCGCTTGAGCTTACGATTCTTCTTTTGTCGCCGAGAAAGGCTCATTCATGTTCCGAAATCGTACAGTGTGTTATGGCCCTAAGAAAAGTATAAACTAAAAGTAATAGCAGAAGTCAAAAAGTGAACTGAGATAATAGAGCATCTTGTTCCTGAAATCAATGGTATTTAATTAATAGCATGAGCTGTTGGGTTTATAATTAATGATTGCAGCAATCAATAGCACTCGTGTACAGACAACTTTTGTTTTCCTTCCGAAAGTAAGATAATGCTAGTTCTAGTTTCCAGTTAGAAAATGGTGGAATAACTAGGTATAAAGGAAAGAAATGATAATATACTTGAACATGGAACACAGCATAAAACAGTTTACAAAGAATCATTGTATATATCCATGCTCACTCATTGTTTATATATATCTGATGTTGCTGGAAGAGTGATTTAGTAAAAATCTAATGCAATAAAGTCTTTTAAAGAAACAACAAAACATTCTGAGGTTTCTGCTTCACATCTACGATGGCAGAAATAGGGATGACAATTATCGGAATTCAACAAGATGGCGGACGATGCTGTACTCGAGGTGATCTAGGGGAACGTTGACCGGGGCTTCGGCCGGGGACTCCAGAAGGATGAGACCGCCCGTTTATCTCACCCCTGGAATAAATGTCCATAGGCTAAACATTGGGATCTCATTCTCCATGCCCCTACAAGTATTGCAGTCCGTTCTCCATGCTTTATATCCTGTGTTCTGTGCATTCTTTTATTGTGTACAGGGGTGAGAAAAATGCAGAAAGCAACTCGTTTTGGTCAAAGACGTCATTCTCCAACTCGTTTGAATGCCATACCACAGTGGTGCGGATGATGGCAGAACTAACAATCACTCTGTGCCCTATAGCAGCAAGAAGGAAACTTCCTCAGTCCAACAGCGTAAAGTCAACTCTAAAAACGTGATTTCATGGGGCATATATCGAAGTATCATTCAAAAACATAACTGCACATCCACCCATTTCTGAAATTGAAAATAATCCTCTAGACATCCCATCTCAATCCAGCCTCATGATCTACATCACTCCCAATTGTGAACCTAATACCAAGCCAGTAGCATACCATTTTCCTATAGGAGGAATGTAAATTGAAAAGAACTGCAAAGGGTGATCAATTATGATGAAAAGTATATTGTTCACAATGGTAAATATTCAGTTGCTATGTATGCGTTTGGTCATACCCGCCGAGTAAACAGAAGACAAAGGATCCATAGACAGCTGTTCTAATAACAATACGAGTCCGATAACTGGGGATTACATCGATATTGCTTTTGGTTCTTCTGAAAAGGATAGAGATTACATAAGCTGTAAATATGTTAATGTATAGTACTAAGGTAGCAATTTTAATTGAAGAAAATAACTATGAAACAGTAGCCTCAGATGTGATCTACAAAGTTATGTAAATCAGAAAACAATCTCGAAGGAGACGTGGTGATAGAGAGTGTTGCAGGCCAATTGACAGCTGTCCCGGAAATGCAAAACAGTGACATTGTGGTAGTTTGACATTAACATGAATTTAAACCTTCCAAGTTGCATCTATTTTGATGGGTTTCACCCTCATTTGAACTATGATATCTAGGCTTTATACTTAACATAGGTCAATAAGAATGATCTAAAATTATTAATCGAGTTCTACTTATGTCAGGTAATAAGATCAGATGAAAAGAGACTTCAAAACTCAGAGAAGCCACGCTTTAATTCTTTTGTTCCTGAAATAGGTCATAAACATAATATATGATAGAATACTAAAAGATGTTATAATATCATTGGATCTTCACACTAAAAACTTCTGTATTGAATGAGTAATTAGGATGGATGACGACCGTTATAACAACAGGAGACAGGTTTATTTATAAACACATTCAAATACACATGCAGGAAGACTGGATGTTTCCCAATGATATAAGGAAATAGCTATAGAAATAGAAAAGTTCTGAACTGGACAACATGGTAATGAGCAGAACTGTATAATAGAAGCTAAACATTATTTGCTAAGTAGAAATACTTGTAATAGGACATGTTCTTACCAAACGGGAATACCGTGTACATTATCAATTGGTCATTCGGAGGTCTGTTAGCATTCGGATCAAGTATATCCGTTTTAGAATATTAAAAAAACCACAATTATAATAATCAATAAACAAGACTATCCGGGATGAATAGGTAAAAACTTCAGACTTGTCAAAACAGCTGGAAATTGTTTTATTGAACAGAAATTGTTCTCACGTGAGACGGTTTTAAATTATGCTATTCGGGGTAAACGAATACCTGGGATACAGCCCGGATCTCACTTCATTCGTATTTCATAATTACAATAACAAATAAAGTTGACGATATATAACATGCTAAACACTATCTATATGTTCAACACTCCAGAAATAGATTTCCTGAGATTCTTCGATATACCACATGGAATTATTATGCTTTCCGGAAATTGGAAACCGTCACCTCTAATAAGAATTGCCCTGAATAAGGTAGAGGTATATCTCATTCAATCTTTTCAACTGTCTATACCTTGTCCTATACCATGATTCAATCCGAGAGCCTGTCGAGGCCCTTTTCCATTGGCCGATTATTCAGCACCGATCTACACTCGGGAACCGCCGATCGATATTTTGAGAGTTTTGGTATACTGACACCAGTTCGGTGAATGGAAACGAAACAGGTTATTTTCAGAGGCGGACAACGTCAAACCACTTTGATTTCGTCTGTGATCCTAAGGATTTAGAATCCAGGTGAAAATCAAATCGGTGTCTACCAAGAAAATACAGTTAAAACTGCATATAATACACCCCTTCACCGGTTTTTTAAATACCGAAGTACAGTCGATGGCACTACCAACAGGCATTTAGGGGAACTCATAATCTTTTGGTTCCAGTACATAGTTCTAATATAAAGTGATAAGTGACTATAAGAGGCAAACTATTATTCTCAGTAAGAGTTCCTCAGTCATTGCCATAAAACCCTAAAGAACAAAATATATTGGAGGTTAAGAAACAAAAGATGCAATAATGAATAAAATATATTCTCAGTAGATTTGGACGCAGATTTTAGCTTTTCTAAGTGACTCCTCTATTAAGTCTCTTCCTCGATCGTTATATAATTTATAGCAAAAATTAAAGTCAATGCTAAATTTTAACGTTTTCTCTTTAACAATTCGGATTGCATTTAGTACTTGTTAAGTAAAAGATCAGAGGAGGAAACCTTATAATTAATCAGTGATTCTAAACTATTTACTCTATTTTCTCCGGAAAGGTTGCTTTCTCCGAGGACATTTGACGGGCATGGCTATTGATAAATGTTCTCTAAAACTTTTACAATGGGTCCAGATACTTCTTATGAACTGGGGATGAAACCCATGTAGGTGTGCCCCTAGTGTAGGACCCTCTACTTGTAGTACCTTGCACGTAAGACCATTGAACTTCGGAGTTGATTGCACATACCTACGCAGTTTTTCAACAGAACGGATTTCAAAATTCGGGATGTTACAGATCTGGTGACCTGTTAGCATTGTAGTCAGCCCCATGTTGACATCATCGGCAATAGAAAGATATGCAAGGTTCCCTGCTACTTTTAAAACTTCCTTGATAGTCGCTAATGACATGCCAAAAGCAGCACCCGAACAGAACCTAGGTAATAGTGCGAATGGGTACATTTCATAACTTGTGTACCATTTGTGACCTGGTTTGCGATATGGATGACGAGTCATACGACAGAGTCCGAAGACAGCATCTTTGAGCTCAGTGTCCCCCTTCTGGTCGAGAAGGTCAAGGACGGCTGGAACATTCATCAGCATATCGTCACTAGTCTTAATCACATATTGAGCCCGGGAACAGTGATCCACAACCCACTGGTAGCCGTTATGGCCTATGATTGTCAGGTTGTGATAGGTTCCATTGACATCCGCTTGGAGAATGTCGCCGTGGGTTTCACTCTCCTGCCGGAGTTTTCCCTCTAGGGCGAGGTTCCGATGTGGATCTCCACCAAATAAGAAGATAAGACGAACTCGACGATGAACAGGGCTGTAGACATCCCTCAGCAGGTCGCGATGCTCCACATTGGAATGTTTCGAGTTGCACAGTACTACTAGGTCTATGGTGGAGAGGTCGCCCCCAGGGGTCATGCAGAGGTCACTTCTAGGCTCGATCGTCAGCGGGTAACGCCATTTGTAGCAATTATCACACACCAGGAGGTGCGTTGGCAAAGCGGGGTCAATCTCCTTTGCTGCACTAGGTCTACCCCTGACTCTCTGCCCTACTCTGTTGATCTGTTTTGGATTGAACAAACTTGAAAGAATTGTGTGGAATATCACTAGGCTAACACCAACTACAAGCGACACGATTATAATCTTTTTCTTTTGTCTCATGATGATACCGTGATGAATACACTCCTTTCGAGGTTTTTCTCCTCTCTCTCGAATGCTTTCGGATTTTCTTGTAGATTGGAACTCCCCGGGGATTCTTTCGCCATCAGAGAGGGAGTCCGTTATATTATCCGTACCTATACAAGGAAGTAGCAAAAGAGGTTTTATCAAACAGTATGGGAAATGACTCTCACTGAACGCATACAAGCATACAGATAGAACAGCAGTCAGTTCCACAAATAATTCTTTACAAGCACTTCACGTATTCCCTCACAAAGCAATGTAAAAGAGACAAGTCTAATTAAACATATTGGACGTTAAACTACATAAACAAGTAAAAGAGACCGATGCTTACATTCTGTATCTTCGGTCTGATAAAGAATTATATTTTTATATTGTTCGAAAGTAGACAGAATGTTGCTAATGTCAATCACATATCCAGTATTTGTATGGTGTAAGGGTGTAATGGTGTAATCTCAATGATGCCACCTAAAGGGAATACTGTGTGCCAGTGGATTCTCAAGGCTATAAGCCTAGTTCGCTAAGAATTCTCCCATAGAGCGCAGTGAAAACCTTGTACAGAATACGACTTAGAGAGTGTGAGATCTTATGGGAGGGGTGCACAGTGTGTTCCAGCTGAGTGGTTACAGAGAGTGTATTCGAGCTGTAGATGCCCAAGTATCTCTCAAGATATGAATAGGTACAGAATCTGCAGTGTCACCACCTAGAGATATATTACCTGCAAGTACAAATGGTTTTTATTCCTCTCTGACATCAGTTACCTTATTAGTAACAAATGGCAAAATGACACACTCTGACTTTTTGGATGATATAATGCATAGGACTTGGCCCCAGATTTCCTTTTTTCAGTGCCAACACTCAGTCATAATGTGACCCAAATTGTGACCGTAGAGACATTTTGGTCCAGAGCATCTTCCTAAATGGTTATCTTGCTCATCTTGTGGCTTTACACTAGATGTGAGATTTGCTATCACCACCTGTTGCTCACTGACTAGAATTACTCGCTTGTGGTGCACTCTCCTTAGTCTTTGGACAGTTCATGTAATAAGATAAGTTATGAGATCACTGTTTGTGTAATGCTTGAAATTCTTCAACAAGACGCAGTCGTCGGAGTTTATCAAAACTGCCTTCTACCTCCTTAGATTTCAACCATCTATAGAAAAACTCTTCATTTTCATGAGCAAACTTCACATACGTTTGATTTTCTTACTTACAGCAAACCCAAAACTTCTGACAATATGCCTCTGGAACCAGTTCATAAGCTTTGGGAACAGCAGCTTTGACCTTTTCTTCCTGAACTTTACCTATCAAAACCCTCTGTAAAATCAATGCCTGCTTTTCTTTTGACCATTTCATGCTTTGTGCAACCTCCTCAATATGTTGAAAATACTTATAAACCTCTATTTTTTTATTGAATGATGGCACCAACCATTCATCTTTACTGACATCATAAATCTTGTCTTTGATTTGTCCCCTCAAAAGCAAGTTGAAGCTCCCATTTCTTTGAGCTTAAGTACTTTTTCTGCCTGAACTCAAACAAGCCCCTATTTCTTTCCAGTCTGAATATCCTCTTTTCCTCTTTCAACCAGAACTTGATCATGCTCTCTTTCCCTTTCAGCCTGAATTTGGGTAAACTTTCTTTCCTTATCTTCCTGAAATTCAGCAAGATTTTATTCAGCCTGAAGTAGAACGTGTTCTACTTCTAGTTGTTTGAATTTGATCTCTCTCTCTCTCTGAAACCTCTTTATCGCCGGGTACTGAGGAACTACTGGCATCCAATTCATGTCACACATCTTCTGGCAATAACTCTTTTCATCAATGTTGAAAATCATTTCCAGCAATATGGCAGTGAGGCCAAATGTTGTTGTGAAAAAAAGTCATCATCAACCAATATTCTAACAATAGCAGTTCAGTTTTTCTGCTAGATCTTTTCACATATCAAGTTCTAACTCCCTAGCAATTGCTATCAACTCATCCCTTCTGAACCTTTTCTAGTTCCTCTACCGATGGTGACTGTAGAAAAGCTTGGTACTGAGACATTTTGATTCTTTGTACTGATTATTACCAAAACGACAATTTTCAATTCCGTGACAAGCCCTCCATTTCTGCCATGTATGCCAAAGGCAGATATCATACACAAATATATACATATATATATACATATGTATATAGATATACAGTTACATAACAATTCTCAATAACATACAATCACATTCACCTCTGTGGAGTACAATATGATATAAGTCATCTTGGTTACAGCTGTACTCACAGTCTATCAGTCCTCTGGATACACCTTTCAGTAATTGTCCAATGTCTCCCTAACTTTTTTTCTTTTTTTTCAATATCTTTTATTGGCCAAATATTTTACAATTTTCCATTCTTTGTTTCCAATCAATGTGGTCGAGCCAATAAAGGAAATAACAAAAATTTCAACTCAGCTACAGCAATCAGCTTACACTGATTTTCAGTTGACATCCAGTATAAAGTTTTATAACATTTGCACATAAGTCTCTTATTTTTATTATGTATAAATAATTTGTAATTTATGTTACCATTTTTGAGAATAGATATCGATCATATCAAGTTAGAAATGGTATATCATTATACAGCTTATCTCCAAGAGGACCAACCACAGGTATCCTGCACATATAATGATTTAGGTCTATATCGGTATTGAAAACACTGGGTATATGATTCAGTTTGCCTAACAACAATAGGTAATGAATTCCAATAGTTTGCGCTGGTATACTCTACACTTTTGATGTATGCCTGAATATTTGGTTGGGATTATTTCAGTACTGGTGCTGTAAAAAGTCTTGTTCTAAGTTCTCTTACATCGAGATATTTCTCATTTTGAGTTCTGAGATACATTAGATTTCCAAGATGGGCCTTTCTGTGTTCACATAGAAGGGGGATTTTTGCCCATTTGTGCAAGTCATAGATTCTGGTATAGTGATCAGCATGCAAAATTATACGTAGACTCTGGTTTTGTGCTCGCTGTAATTTTTCTAACAGGAATTTTGGTGCATTGTAATACAATAAATCGCCATAATCGAAGTATGGCAATACAAAGGATTTATATATTCTTAGGGCTGTATCTTTTTCCAGGCATGGTCTTAGTTTCCCTAGCTGGTAAATGCGGTGTCTTGTAACTTGTGGATAGAGACGATCAATAATGCTCAGCAGCCTTGCTGATGCTGACACCTCGGTGTCTGGGGGAAGAGTGAATCCTGTGTGCACATCTACTGCTTATATACTTTTTTCAGGGTAAGGTGGGGGGAGGGGGGGGGTTGAGGGTTGCCATGGTAACCATGTAAGATAATGTTGAAAGGCTAGTACCACTATTTTAAAAACATGTTATTTTTCCATTTCATAATCTCACCTTGATTGTCTTCATGTTTTATATATTCTGAAAAAAAAGTAAGTTTGAATAGCATAAAGGATGTATCCAGAGCAGTCTGTTTCTCCCTAAAATTGTGATTAGTTATACTTAATTTCTATTTCATTTCCTTGCCATGGAGCAGGGCAACTCTTGTTAGCTCCAGTATGGGACTGAGAGTGATGTGAAGAAATTACTCTCAGAGACTACTAGTGTGGCAGAAATAAAACAATAATGAATGCAAACAGCGTTTATGGGGAAATCTTGCATGTGGATCTTGAAACACAGCTCACTATAAATGTAGAAATATAGAGATTTCCTTCAATAGAAACTGTGTTTCCTGGTATACATATTTCTGTCCGGCAGGGTCGGGCTGTGTCCTGCAGTACCTTGCTACATCTAGTGGATTGTACCTCATCTTGTAACATCAGGCTCATTACCCCCTGTGTGTGAAGCCCCTATCATTGCTCACTGGAGTCTTCCAGCCAGACTGGGCCATTTGATTCATTCTGGCATAGAAATCGGCCAGGATAGACTTAGATTGTGCATCCTGGTTTAATACCTGTGTTTGACTTGAAGTTTTATTGCTTGTACTTTTGAAAACCTGTAGAAGAATAAGAAATATGCTAGAAGATTGAGACATCCAATCAAGCATTACATGTGCTTTTTAAGACTGTATCAAGGTTCAGCTATTCTCACTGATTTTACTCCACACAGGTGATGAACAAATCTATGTGATAAATATCATCCATACACATTTACCGATGTGTGTGTTCTTTTAATACTTCACCACTTGACATGAAAATGATAGAACTAATATATATAGCAGTCTACCAATGCTGGTGGTGCACTTAAAATACATGGTGCCAAGAAATTGTGAATGTAAGAGTTCTCACGATGCTGGTAAGATTTTTTTAAGGCCTCCATTTTTGGAGCACAATTTTCAAAGGGTGTATAACCTATGATCAGAATTTGGAGGATGTTTTTGTTAGGGGTGCAATGTCACAGCTTTTAGAATATTGCCTAATTAACCCTTTTATCACCATTCTCAAATCCATTCAAGCTGCCCAAGAAGAAATGATGCTTTTTTTCTTTGCAGAAATCCATTATGGCAGATATGCCCAGTACTAGCTGCAAACTAAGAGGTGAAATCATCATGGACAATGCAACACAATGCAGGTCTATTGAATGGCATTGACCGATATGGCTATTGAAACCTTTATGCATTATGGACACAGTTCTCGAAGTATAATGGGCATACCTCGAAACCTAAAATCCTGAAAACTATCCAATCTACATATATAATTGATCATTAATGACCTGAACCAAGTGATGAAAGTCCTCCTGTGCAGACATACTGCAAGGGGATGATGATTTTTCATAATCAAATGCAATTCTCAGGAGAGGAATGCACTACATGGTAACATATAATTCAGCATAGATCCACTAGGTTGAAAACAGCATTCACTCTCGCCATCTGTTATAAGATGTACATCACTGACAGAGACTTTGTGCAAGCAAAGTGGACTAAATTGTGGCTAGTGCTCCAAGGCTGGATTCCTTGCCACCTACAAAGTAGGCATTCATGGAAAACATGGCCTCTACTCACCTTCAGTTCTTAGTCTGGAGGAATAAAATGCACCAAGAATCGAGCCAACAATATTTGGAGTGCTTCAAAATACTTTCCCAACAACTCTTTCCAGAAACAAACTTCCCTTGCTCAATATGAATTACATAAGCTAATAAGGTGTCTATATAGTAGTGAAATTCCTTTCAAGATACATATTTCAAAATGTGGTTGCAACATTGCAAACCTTTCCTGTTCATTGGTCTGTGACCATGCAAGTTTTATGAAGGAATAAATCACACTTGACAGGTACCATTATTAATGAAATACCTCCAGTCCAAATCTTAAACTGGTGCAGGCAATGAGGGATAGGATACATAGAGTGGAAGAAATTGTTTTAAACACTTGTCACCTACTTACAATCTGTAGTGTTTTGATGCAGTTTCATTTTGTTATTTTTTCAATCTGTGTCGTCAATATAATCACTTTTCCTGTGGTCATCTTGATTAATCCTCAAATGACAATCAAGCGATTGTTTATTTTTAACAACTCGGTGGCCAAGTGGGAGGGGTGTTTGCCTCGAGCATGGGAGGTCGTGGGTTCAAACCCCGGCCGGGTCATACCAAAGACTTACACAAAAATGGTAACCACTGCCCATTCGGTTTAACACCCGCCATAAGAATGAGGAGTAGAGGTCTAGGGCCCGAGTGGCAGAACGGCCATATAGCCGAATTCGGTTATTGTCTGACACAATATTCCCTTAAAAATTGCAAAAAAAACACAAAAAAACTAATGAACAAGAATATGACCATCCTAGTATACAAACAAACAATTGCACCACTTTTTGGATGCTGCTCTCTCGAGTGGGAAGGAACGAGTCAATAATGGCTTGACAAACCTCAGAGGTTACAGAACCGAGGGCTGAGAATCGGTCTTGCATGTGGATCTTGCTCAAGGGTGTACACTGTTAAGGGCTTTCAGAGGACCACAGGCGTTGCCACTCTGGAGAGAAGGAGGGCGGAACTCTCCTTAACTTATATAGGAAAAAGAGCTATCAGATCCTCCTATTGGCTAGGTTAAGTGGGATTCACACGACGGAATTCATGTACCTCACAGAGTGTTTGTCTGAGACTAAACTTGTTTAGTCTGTCCCCCCTGTGAGATATTTGCAGGGAGATCTTTGGCGTTTCTTCCAACCTACATTTGGACTTTTTTTTATATTAACTAGTAATTAATTTTGTTCCATCCATTGTAACATCATTTTTAAGTCTTCTTATTTCCTATTTGCAGCAATATTACAATCTTTACTACTTGATACCATAATCAAAATAGTCTCAATACATTAAGGCAGTACTATATCTTATTCATTTAGTAGATCATTTATGAATATAATGAATAAGTTGAGAGCCATACGGAGCCCTGGGGGATTCTGCATGTTAGAATTAGGAAGTGTAATATATAGAGACATAGTTAATGTGACTGAATGGAATCTGTTCAGATATATTTTGATCAAAAATACTCCCCCTGTTCGAAGAACGAGGTGAGTATAGGTGAATATATGAACTAAAACAAACTCTGGTCAGGTTTGCTCCTGACTACTCTCGGCTATACCCGGCGTATATGCGAAACCCTATAGTGTTTAACTTCTAAGTGTTTAATATTAGGAAGTGTTTTAATACAAAGTGTTTATATGCCTATAAATAATAATTACAGTTATATTGAAGTTGTATAGAAAACTGTGACAAAGTACTTTGTTTTGAATACACATAGAGTTTATTGTCATATATCAAGATCACAACAACCAACCACAAACAAGGCAATACAAAGGACACTCATTGTTGGTGACACTCATATGTTCATCGGTGGGATATTGGATGGAGGCAGATTAATTGTTGAGCAGGCTGATTTGTAGTTGAGTTGTTGGCAGGTGGGCAGGTTAATGGATGGGCAGGTTTTATGTGAGTAGGTTCATCAGTGGACAGGTTGATGGCTGAGTAAAGTGATGGATAGGTGGGTTGATGGGAAAGTTTACTATATCTAAGAGACAAAATTAGTACCCCTATGAATTTTGTTTACAAAAGCCCCCCCCCTGGAAAAACTTAAATAAAATGAGTCGCTGTTCCATGCAAGTAACCAAAATAAGTGCACTGCCCCCATGAAAATACAAAAAATTACCAACCAACCTCAATTTAAGAGGCACCTGAAAAAACTTGCTCTTCCCCAATTTTTTCAAAAGACCCCACCAATCCAATGATTCTTTTTACAAAGGGCCCCCATAGAGAAAATAAGTCCCTCCCCGACAGAGTAAGCAATATAAATCCCCCCCCCCATGAAAATTAAAAAAACACTTTTTATAAGAAGCCCCCCCCCCACCCCAGGAAATATCAAAGAGAGAAAGGATCTGTTTCCCATGAATATTTTGGAATTCCACCTGGAAAAGTGAAAATAAATTTAGCCTGCCCCCCTCCAAGTTATCAAAATAAGTCCACTGCCACCATGAAAATACAAACACATCACTAGATGGTTGGGCAGGTAGATGGGTAGGCAGGTAGTTGGGTACGCAGGTAGATGAGTAGGCAGGGGGGATTTGTAGTCAGGTAGATGGGTAGATGGGCAGGCAGGTAGATGGATAGTCGGGTAAATGGATAGATGGGTAGGCCATTTGATAGGTAGACGGGTAAATGGGTAGATGGATAGATGGGTAGACAGGCAGATGTGTAGGCAGGTAGATGGGTAGGCAGATAGATGGGTAGGCGGGTAGATGGGTGGGTTGGTAGATGGGTAGGCAGGTAGATGAGTAGGTAGGTAGATGGGTAGAAGATGGGAAGTCAGGTAAGGTGGATAGATACACCCTACATGTTAGCACCTTGACCCTGTCTTGGAGGCCTGGCCATACCACTGTCCCTCGCCGGGAACAACGTGTATATATACTCGTTGTCGGGACTAACACCTAGTTGGTCCCGGGACCAACTGGCCCGGGACTCCGGTCAATCTCACTCTCTGTGGCACTGCGGTGTATGTACTGGTTTGGCAGTCTTGTGCACCTGCAAACACAATACATTATTAGTAAATTGTACAAGATGTGTTCACTCTCAACCCATGGCAAATCTTAGCAAATAATACTGAGATTCTGGAATATGTGGTAACCCCACATAGGTGTGAAAGCGGAAACAATGCGCTGATTGGCGTCATTAGCTGTCAAAACATTACCAGCTGATAGCTGTAGGTCCGGCCGTGTATGTGAATGCGACTTTTGCTTGACCTACATAATATGCTACTTTCTTACCTTGTATGTGTATATGTGAAGTATATACATATATATATATGTATGTCAGATATTTTCTCATTGCATATTTCCCACCAATAATTTAGCATCTTGGAAGCAATAATCAGGTGAAATGATAAATAATAGCTCTAATACTTGCCATTTTGTGTTGGGGAATGCAGAAGTCGTTGTGGCCACCTCGCTGGGAAAGAGTGTGCTGCCATCAAAACGAGGCCGGGAGGGATACACACTGATATGTGTAAAACTAAACACTTAGTGTGTAAACGCTAAACGGCTAAACATTTAGGAGCAAAGTGTTTAGGTGTGTAAAAAATAAGCGTTTAAGTAGAAGAACAAGTGTTTGAAATCGAGTGGTGTTTAGATACATGTGTGTAGATATTGTAAGCGTGCGGGAATTAAACGGTGTTTAGAGAGTCTGGTGTGTATAACCAAACATACTTTTTACAGTGTACGCCCCGTATAGTAATACACGACCTGCCAGTCGTGGCATAAGCCTCGTCAAGTCTAACTCTCGTTCAGTTTCAACTAAATGTCTATGTATATCTGTGTATCTATATGTGTATCTGAATGTCTTTATCTGTCTATGTATGTCTTTGTCTCAGTGTATGTATCTGTGTGTACCTGAGAGTGTTTACCAGTGTGTGACTGTGAGAGTGTCTAAATGTCTTTGTCTGTCTGTGTATCTCCGTATACCTGTATCTCTGTCTATACCTCTGTGTATCTATGTATAGTTAGCCAGTGTACCCAGCCCCGTCCCTGTACAGGGCTGGGTTTCTACTACATGTAGCTCTCCCACGCTTTTCCGTTCCTGTGTGTTTGCTACTGGCCGCCTACTGCCATGTATGAAAAAAGTGTGAATGAATAAATATATACCAATTTGTGTTTGCCAACCTTCAAAATAGGTGTATGTTGCTTTAAAACTGAGTATTCAGCAGTAGTTTTCCAGTGGAGGTTCCCCTCTTTTAAGTTCAGCCATGTTTGTCACTGGTCATCTCACTGCACACTATGACACACCAGTCACCAGCTCTGTACAGGAAGTCATGTTATCCGTTAACTTCCTGTCTGCTGAAAGTATCTACACTTTTTCAGGTCGAAATTAAAGCCATGCTTCTCCCTCAATTAACTGTAAACTTCTCTTATTTTGAACTCCATGGCTGTGGTAGTAACTCTAGAGTGCCACGTTGTGACAGGGAAGGGTTTGAAAACAATGTATGCTCCCTTCCTGTGACCTTCACCTTGACAGGAAGTAGCCACACTTGATAAAAAATGGCTGAAGCTGTGTGAGTGGCCTCACATGGGAGGAAAATCACTGGAAATTTACCATTATATTGGAATGTCAACACTTGCAGACAATTAATCTAATGATATTTATTAGTTCTTCAACTTAGGAACCAACTATTTGACTCAATTGGCCATTATTAAGGTAAGTTTGGTAAAGTTAGAAAAACCGACTCTGTTTACATAGCACAGCTGTCCACCCCTAAATGGAGAGAATGAACAGATTAGGGGTGGATACTTTACCTAATGTATAGTATGTGTGTCTCTGTGTAAACCTGCTCCTCATATAAGATATAAAAGCTACACTCACTGTGAATCCATGATGTGAGTTGTCCATGCCCCACCTGAAGTGATCAATGGTCCCAACACCCCGACACACCAGCGACCACTGGCGCTCCCTGCATGTCGGGTATACCCCCTCCCCCCCCCCCCCCCCCGTGCCTGGGCGCGTTGCGGCGGGAGGACCGTCACCCGTGATCTGTGACTGGTACCCTCAACGCCTGCTCTCTCACTGTGTGAGGGGCGTGCTTATATTTTTCAAAACATTGTCAATGAGCAATTGCTTTATATAAACTTTAAAGATGAGATATGGGAACTACTCCTAATGATAATTAAAAAAATATATAGCGCCGCCGTCTCACACGGTGAAAGGGCAGCCTGTGTGTTGTGCGCCTGACCCCGCCGCTCACCCCGTCCCCATGTCGCAGTCGGCGCTGTGTGGGGTATATAGGAGCCAGCCAGCCAGGCAATGGTGGTCAGTTCAGAGTGTGGGACCCTGGAACCTATAGTACAGGTGTGCCATGGCAGGTAAACAGTCCCTAAGATTCAGAAATACATACAGGCACACACAGTCACACACTGACAGACACTAACATACACAGAGATACACAACTGAAACAGAGGGATACACAGACTGATAAAGATACACAGATACACACACACAGATACATAGAAAGAAACATGATGCACAGAGTCCATACATACCTCTCCCCACCTACCACCCCCTCCCCACACAAACAACCTGTACATGGCTCATTGCCCTCAACTTTCTCTCACCTGGCCTTGTAAATTCACTAGAATACATACAAAATGCAGTAAGACTACCCTGTGAAATAGAGATACACAGATACAGGTACACAGATATACATAGATATAGTGCATATATTGTTTTAGTTACCATATTTTCTTGTCGTGGTCATTGTTCTGCTTATAGTGCTTGTCATGGTTTGTAATCACGGCTGTGTGTGTACACTGCTGAGTGTCAGATCTGACTGACTGCCCTAAGCTCTCTATGTGTCGGTTTTATAGCTCCAGTCTGACTGTCGGCGCAGGTAGCGAGGCCCTAGCACCACTCCTATGCTTTAGCATTGGAGCAGCGCTCCTATAGACGACCATTGCCTCAAAGTTGTCCAGGGCACATGTACACAAGGCCTGACAGTGTGCCACGCTACTCCCAGTGAATAAATGCCCTTAGTAGCTCCGTTTCACGCATGCTCAATAGTGTGTGGGGCGGGGCTTAATCTTTTGAATTAATTAACAGAGCTTAATTGCTTTATATAAGCTTTGTTGTCAATGAGTAATTCCTCTATATAAGCTTTAACCGACTAGCTGTAAGATCACTGGCAGAGATTCTGTGCTCTAATACCTGTGGCCGCTTATACAAGCGCTTGCACTGCGAAAGATCTGCTGGGATAGTGAGTCTCTGATTCCCCTACCAGATCTTTAGTACTGCTTGGAGAGTGTGTTTAGTCATAACCTGGAAGTTAATTTACAATTTTGTTATTTCCTTTTGTTTGTACTTTTTTTTTTAGAATAAAACCACCATAAACCTAGACTTCATTATCAATTTGTGAAGCTATGATTATATCTTATCAAATATTTCGTCTTTTAAAGACTACATAGAACAAAACTACCTGGATCGAGGCCCATCTCGAGTGATCCAGTGTGCGATTCAACCCGACCAAACCCTATATATATCGTAACTCAGCGCAGGCAGGGGTTGGTTTCCAAACTATGCTTGATTTCCCTTTACTTGCCCAGGCCTGCTTACGCTGCACTTCGTAGCGTAAATCTATGAGAATGGTGCCAGACTTTATTTTACCTGTAGTATTTGCTGAGATCATAAATCTCGTCATCAATGTCGGCACCACCGCCCCAAAACTTATCTCTCGCTCCTTCAACGATGGGGAGAAATATGAAATAATAGCTCATGTATACGCCATTTTGTAATAGCGATTCCGGAAATCGCCGCGTTACTCGACCATCAGTGATCATTTGAACCCAATAGGTCTATGCAACACCTTGTCTATGAAACACCTCCCTGTATTCAATTAACTAGGAGCAAATAGAATAATCATCATTGATGAATGAGCGTGCAATTATAAATGAATAACAATTAAATGAGTTAGATTCAGTCTATGGATACGTTTCTGTAACCCATTAGCACCCAGCCAATTTGCTATTTCTGCAATTGCCTGAATCAAAGATCCAAATATATGAAGCACCAGTGGGTCAATGAGGTATTTCGGTGTCAGGTGGTTAGTCACGGTATATGTGTGTGACCACTCTAAATTCTTGACGATATATATATAGCGCGTGCAAGCACGCTCTAAAAACACGCTACACTACCTAGGGGCACATATTCTACATTTCCTACAGCTGCCTTTTCGTGCCCTAGATCAATGAGCTATTTCGGGTAGGCTGCAGGCACTGCGTAAAAACCAAGCACATAAGGTGCTACACCGGCCTGTGGGGAAGAGAGTGAAGGGTTAGGTTTATCCAGCATGCTTATGCATCTGTAACCTCTGCTTAAACTAAGGCTTAGTATCTGGACGTGTATATCCCACGGTTGATAAACCAAGAGATGATTTACCTTAAGAAGGCCGGTAGATGCACTTAACACAGTCTTTATGTTGCCCACCGATCAGTCTCTGTTGAATGTTGTCTGCATTGAGAAGTACTTTTTGTTCGTACTTTACCTCGTCCTTAGCTTCGGCAATGCCGTGTACATGTACTTCGGCAATTATGGTGTAATCCCAGCGAGTAATTGTAGAAGTTCATACTCGCTCCTAAACACAACAGCTGATCACATGTACATCCACAGACACTGGTGGCTGTTATAATGGAGCTCAATCGATTCAGGTGTATCACTCTCCAATCACACTCTAGGGTAACGGCAATTCGCCTGTCAATGGTCAGGGATCTAGTCGTAAAACTAGATCCTGCTGGAGAGAGGCCTTTGAATGACCATGGTCTATTGAGTCCCATTGAATATTTGATCAGAGTTCCCTCTTGTAGATTAAATGAGATGGATAATTTCATGTATATACCATACTACTGTCTTGTTGTAATAGATGAGGTTATATACACAATATTGACTGGTTTCAGATACAAGCGGCCGTATGCTCCGAGGAGTTGACGCGTAGTAATATCCGAGCGTATGAGAGGATATTGCGGAGAGTCAACTACGAGGAGCATAAAGCCGCTTGTATCTGAAACCAGTCTATATTGTATTTATTATCCACATTTTCTGGACAAGTGGCATGTCAATATCAGTTCGTTTTAGCTACGCACTATTTTTCCATACGCACTATTTTTCCGTATGCGCCACCCGGAGCATACAACATATCCGTATGCGCCGGGTATGTCCATACAAACGCCCTATGTGTATTCTATGGACACTTTGTATTAGGAGGATAATAAATTACAAAGGACTCTATCATAATTACGTTATGTTTTAAAACTACAGATCGAAATTTGTTGGAAGACCAATGTAATTACATTGATGCAAATAAAGAACATTAGAAAAACACAAACAAAAAATATACAGACTTTCATCGTCCTGCAGAAACGTTATCCCTTCACGGTATGCGTGCTATTCACTGTGAAATTGGGGAAGGAGCAGGATGCCAGTCTCGGGTACTTAGAGGTATGCCCAGCTGACCATGACCGATCACTCTAGACCAAAATACCTCAAGACCTATTGGTGCAGTCACAGAATTGGCAAGTTGACTAGGTGCACGTGGGTTGAATAAAACTATCCATAGACTGAATGTAATCCAAACCTTGTAATTGTTACCTTTAGCTCCTCGTTCTCCATCGAAATAACATTGGGAACGTGTACCCAAGATTATTTCGCATAGTGTGAAAAATTCCCAACTCGTGTTGGGTTCAATGAATGTATGATAGTATACCATGTTATGGATTTCAAGGGCATTTTTTATATTAGAATTTAGACCCAGACCCCAGAGTGGACACTGACTTTGGTCATCAAAGTTTACAAAGTTCTAGTTCTATTGCTGCTGCTGATGGCAAGTTTGATTCCTGCCTTACATGCTTCTTCCCGTTCAGGTCCTTAATTTGATGCTCCAGCTTTCATGTGAAAAACATTACAAATTTAATTCCACCTTTTCCAATGTTTATAAAATTATCGAACACATTGATTCATCATGTTCAGTTTTAAGTTTCCTACTGCTAAATTACTTTACGCATCCCTCTCTCAATCCCTTGATAGAGTTTGTGAAATTGCATGTAACACCCATCCCAATAATTGATATGGTAAACATTTATATGTATATTAGATGTAAAATTCCTATACGCACCTAGATGAATCAGCTGTTTTGAGTACATTCACCGCAAAAGGCAGCCCAAATGTTGTCCAACAAAGCGATATATTGAATATTCTTCTGTTCCGTTTAAGCTTTGTCTGTACCAGTAAAATGTTCCCGTAATATTCAATCGAAATATACAATATTTATTTCTTTATATAAACAGAAGGATATTGTAAAAGACAACTCGAAGAAAGAAACAGAGCTGCACAAGCGTTAATCAGTCTTTATTAACGTTTCCTAAATAACAGTCTGCTGATTGTGGTTTCGCATAACTGGCGCTAAAGTGAGATTCACACGGTGGGATTGACGTACCTCACAGGGTGAGTCAAATCCTGCTTGGGTTCTATTTGGAAACAATTATATACCGGTGCACGAATGTCTCACTTATACGCGATAGCAGAAAAGATTCCGTTCGGCCACACCGTGGCATAAAATATTTTCACGCCACACTGTACCACGTGACTTGTTGACAAGCAGAGAGACTAACATTCGGAGGTTGAAATAGGTTGATAATGTAAGTACAAAAATTACATTTAAATCGAATATCGGTATATAATAATAAAAAAGACATAGTGAGTGTGTCTGAATTCCATCTGTTCCTCGATATTTTGGTCAGAAATATTCATTCAGTCTTCGACTTCGGTGAATATTTCTGACCAAAATAACTCTGAACAGATTCCATTCGGCCACACTAACCATGTCTTTCTATAATCTCTCTTTTGAATGGTAGGTTGTATTTCCCTTAGACAAGTTTATCCCCTGCAACTACCACCGACGATTACCTCTAATAAAGTACAGAATCTCTAATCAATACTAAGTCAGCAAGCAGGATCATGTTTTCAAACCCTTCAACTCAAGGGCACTTAAGCCCCAAGGTGAGTGTTCACAGGGACCTTGTCTGCAACTATATACCATGTGAATCCAAGTCATCATTTTTCATTGAGACTGGCTAAGCTAAAAAATATACCATGGCATTTTTGTACCACTACATTCACCCCTAGTGGAAGACTCGGGAAAAGGTGTAAAGTACACCCGAAACAGATACCAAACTGAATGGATTGATAGCATTACCCGCAATACTAGATCTCGGCAGAAGATTAATTCTAAGTTTGAAAAAACACGAAGCAGTGTAGTCTTCAATTCACCGTACTCTATAGGCATGACATTCTGGGATGCACTACCTTCTACAGTCCAACATATAGCGTCCTAGGACGAATTCAAGAAGTGTATCACAAATATGATTGTTTCTGAATGATATCTCACCGATATATATGCACTCATTTCATTATCATTTTTCACTCACCTACCTAGTAATTACTTACTCTTAAATAATCTTGTTTGATCTCGACGTAACAAGAGCCTTGCTCGTATATATACCCTAGATTAATTCAATATGTATCTGAAAAACTCAATTTTGAGTAATGCAATAAACTACTATAAAAAAAACCCCAAAAAACCCATTAGTCTCTACGTGTGGATCCGACTAGGGAGGCGGCCTCACTTCACGACGAGTGGCGACATCTCTCGGCGAGTATCGGGCCCCGTGAGATTTCCCGAGAGGGAGCCCTGCTAGAACTAGCCTGGAAGCCTGGCCTAGTCACATTATAATGGGGCAGGGAACCAGGACTGAGCACCCCGAACTTGTCCGGTACACTTTGTATTAACGTTTCTTGGTAAAAATCAGTTACTGTAAACCTTCTGAAAGCTCATTTCCACCTGCTGTTGTACACTGGCGCTTTTCATGACGTCACAACTCCTTGGTAATCCACACTAACTTGGATTTTTACAGAATGTCCATAATATTCTACAGTTTTACATAGTTTGGGGAAAACTTATTAAAAGGTTTACATTATTTCATTAAAAATAGCAATCACTGAAATTTTGAAAAATGTTGCAATGTATCACAGCATACTATGTCCAGGAATGCCTCCAAGCACCACAGTGTAGGGAAAGGGTTAAGATGTGACTATTGACAGAGAGATCTTGGGTAATAAAGTCTCACTCGTGTAGAAATTGGAAATCTGGTGAGGAACTCTGACAGCTCTCTTTAAGGACCAGAAACAGATGTTTGGTGATGATCACGAAGAGTTCTCAGTGAGAATCACACCTCGCGCTTTAGACTGAAGAGCCCCATGTTGTTCAACTCGTTCACGATTTTCACTAACGTAATGATGAAGTCCTGGAGAACGCTTGTCGTTTTCGTGTTCACAAACTGCTGAGACAGGCGGTAAAACTCGGGCTTGATGTGGAGTCTTTTAAGAACCACCTGAGTTGAAGGGAGTTCTGGAGAAAAAATCAAAACATTATCAGTTTTGATAATTGATTCACGCTTATGATGAACTGCAGGATATGTAAGACATTTTCAAGAGCATTCTGACAGTCTGGTTCAACAATGATAGGTATGTGCCAATTGAAAGCTTAGGATGTATGTATGCGAGATGCTACATTTTCAGATTTACTGGAAATATATATGTAATCTCTGCCATTGACCTGTTAGACCTAGGCAGTGTTTCGAAATGATCTCTACCATTGATTTGCCTCTATGATGCAGTATTTCTAAATGACCTTCACTATTGACCTGTATTAAGGAACGAGGCAATGGAGTAGGACCCCGTGTAAGGTAGCACCAGCCGTTCCGGTCTGAAGTGTCCGCTAGTACAGAGTGCTCCTATATAGTTACATACTATATTATTCTTATATAAAGTAAAAAAACAAAAAACAAGTAAAAAATGAAAAGGTAACCAGATAACCCCAAAATAAATATAGATAAACACAACAGGCAGTAATCCACAGTTGAACATACGGTTCAATATGCAGTTTCATCCCCTGCTCACATCTGTTGTCTGATTGTTTCATATGACACAAGTCTACCGGCCATACATACATATTATTGTTAAATGTTTTTTCAAAAATTTCTTTATTGATGCATTAATAGTATATAGAAGATCCACTCAAGTCAGCTTCGTAGCCAACCAAATACACAGTCATATATAAACAGTGTTAAGTATACAGGAGCGCAATTGCGGAATACCCAATTAAAGATTAAAAAAAAACCGTTTCCCGTTAAATGCAGTTTTCTTTTCTGAATAACCTCTTTCACAAACCTGTCAAAACTAGTGCAGTGTACTCCGGGGAGAAGTTGAACGGCGCCAAGGGATCATCCATGAGTCCGATGAGCTCTGCTCTACTCGTCACGTTCTGGATCAATTCGAGGAGGGTAACCTGCCAGGCCCGCACACGGTCACGGATATTGGCGAAGTTAGCATTGCCTTTTAGAGGCACATTTGGATAGCCCGTATCCACCATCCACCTCATGAAGTCTAGCGACACTGCCGTGACGACGTTGACTGTATTTACTCCTCCCACTTCGTTGAACGCCTCCATAAAAGTGTTGTAGAAGACTTCGATGTATTCTATAGGATAGCCGGTGATGGCCGCCACGTCGTTTAGGCTGTCTATACCTGTGTCAAGAATAATAAGAGAGACATTGTCAGAAAGTCAATGATATTAGATCAAGAATGTACTGTGAAGTCAGAGGAAATAAACGCTGCTTTGATACACAAAAACTAGGAGCAAATAGTATGTTCATCATTGATGGATGAGCGTGCAATTATATATGAATAACAATTAACAGTTTTGAGTTAAACTCTGGTTATGGATAGTTTTCTGTTAACTTGCCATTTCTGCAACTGCCTATAGGATCCAAACACATCAAGCACCAGTGGGTCTTGAGGTGGTCTTGAGTGATTGTCATGGTCAGCTGGGCACGCCTCTAAGATACTGTGATACTGGCTCCCTGCTCTGTTCTCAATATCACAGTGAACAACACACAGATAGTGATAGGATAGTTTGTATGCAATACCCTGAAAGTCTCTATGGACCTCTTTAACCTCTAGATGATGTGTTTAGCGCGCGCAAGCACGCTCTAAAAACTAGAAAAATTTATGCTAGAGCCAAAGCCGAGACCACCGATCAGTAGCGATGTAGGATTACATAATCGTTTTTGAATTTCCCGAAAAATGGGGGATAAATATCGAGGTTATTCGCGAAATACAAAAAAGTGTTGCATTTCTAGGAAAAGGAAATATCATTTGGTGTTTTCAATGATGAGCAAGTAATATTGACTATGAAATGCTAGTTTGACAAGCACCAGTTATATAATCGTTCCCTTTTTCACTACCCCTTTGCTATCTGCGTGCTATTCACTGTAATACTAGGGAAGGAACGGGGTGCCAGTGTCTCAGGATCTTAGAAGCGTGCCCAACTGACCATGACCGATCACTCAAGACCAAAACACCTGATTGACTACTGGCGCTTGATATGTTTGGATCCTAGACTCAGGCAATTGGAGAAATGGTAAGTTGACTTGGTGCAAGTGCATTACAGAAAATGATCCATATACTGAATGTAACCCAAACTTTTCAATTGTTATTCATTCATAACTGCACGCTCATTCATTAATGAGGAACATACTATTTGTTCCTAGAATACTAAAAGAGCAGCTATAAACATAACTAACGTGTACTGCAAGTTCAGTACTAGGGGCAAATGGTGTGTTCACCATTAATGAGTTAGTGTGCAGTTAAAAATGAATAAGAATTAAAAGGTATGGTTCACATTCAGATGTTCATTGGGAGAACTGTCTTGAAGGACTGGATCACTTCCGTAACTGGACTGGTTCCCTGGCCTAATGAATAAAGGACAGGTAACGGGTTCCTACGACCTTCAACTAGACTGTAGTACCTCCCGTTGTCGCTAGGGCCAGGGCACTAGTGGAGTTTGATTGGGTTCCGCATATATCTCCACCGAGCCCCCTAGTGGATACCCCGGGAACCAGTGTATCTGGTGGTCTGCCAATCCCACAATGCAACAGAAAAATGGAGGCGTTACCAATAATGCACCACGAAACTGCAACCCGTTACCTGGCCTTTAGTCTAACTAGGCCAGGCTGCCAGGCTATTCCGTAACCTGCTTACACCCAGTCAACTTGTCATTTATACAACGGCCAGAGTCTAGGATCTAAACATATCAAGCACCAGTGGGTCATGAGGTATTTAGGTCTTGAGTGATTGGTCATGGCCAGATGGGCATGCCCCTAAGACACTGAGACACTGGCACCCTGCTCCTTTCCTAATATCACAGATAATAAGTACACAGATAGTGAAAGGATAGCTTTTTTCAGTACGCTAGAAGTCCATGTGTGACCCCTCTAACCTTCAGGCAATGTATATGGTGGGTACGAACACACTTTAATACGATAAACCCCACTCCTTCTGACGAAACTCACAGAGAGTCTTCAGGTCTTAGCAGTGATGTCACTTGGTGGTACAGAACAGTGCTACTTGAGGATAGTTCCCTGAACCACCCCAACCTCCCATAAGATCTCACACTCTCTAAGTCGTATTCTGTACTCTCAGTACGAACTAGGTTTGGAGCCTTGAGAATCCACTGGCCTGCCTCCCATGCTAAAGACGTACTTCAATGCAACCAAAGATTCATAATCTCAATGATGCCACCTAGCGGGAATACTGTGTGCCAGTGGATTCTCAAGGCTCTAAGCCTAATTCGTTAAGAATTCTTCTCCCATAGAGCACCTTGTACAGATTATGACTTAGAGAGTGTGAGATCTTATGAGAGGGGTGCACCACAGAGTGCTCTACAAACCAGAGTACACTGCCAACGTTCAATACCCTTATACCATGCTGCGTTCTAAGACGGGCATGGAGAATAATGACTTATGAAAACTTGCAATCATGTCAGCTGATCGTATGAACCAAGTTATCACATGCATTGATTCCACTTAGTCTCCATTCATCTGACCTACGACATTGATAAAGGCTACTGCTATCCATCTTTAACCGAAATAAACGTGTACAGGTTGAACCTAGATTACTGTGTATTATTTTGCTAAACATGTTAAACATGTCCAAAATTGAGAAAAGTATCTTGTTATCAAACATACAAAACGTCCATTTAATCCTTATTTATCTTCCTCGAGTGGATAGATCAAAATATTTCAGAGAGTACATATTGTGTTCTTTGTTCATCTATCTAATGGAAATGTACTATAAAGGTGATGAGTATAGATAGATATGCACTTGGAAACAAGTCTGAGAGGTATGTTATTTGTATGATCACCACACATCATTTTCACTCAACAGGAAAATATACCAATGCTCAATGTGACGAGTCACTGTTGATGCACTTTGGTGTTAAGTAGTCAATTCAACTTCATGAGGAGTATCTTGTATTATCTCACCCCGGTATTTTTCTTCATAGGCTTAACATTAGGAACTCGTACTCCACGGCCGTGAGGTTCGTGTACCCAATACTCAATGGCTAATTTGGTGATTCATTTCATCAATAAATAGTGCTATACGGGGTAAGATAAAATCAGAAACCCACTCGATGAAAATAACTTGGTCTGCACTCCCCCTCGTTTGACCACAGAGTAATTCACTCAGCTTCGCTTCGTGAATTACTCTGCAGTCAAACTCGGTGGAGTACGGACCAAGCTATTTCCATCTCGTGGGTTTCCTTCTAAGTACTCACCATAGAGGAGGCAGGCGACTCTGTGCCGATCGTTGTGTTCACGCAGGTCAAAGCCCAATTCACTCTTTATCATTCTGTAGAACTGGTCAGATGAGGAGACAGGCACGGGCTTCTTCAATGCCTTCAACATCTTGAAGTAGATGTCGAGCGCCGACGAGTTCACCAACCTCTCCACCAGTGACTCCAACGGATCACAGTGATACCTGCCACCAGAGATGCGAGAGAAGTCTTAAATAAAACCCGAAATACTTTCACCGCTACCAGACGGCAACACTATATTAAGCATTTTACATTTGGTGCCAATGCAACTCACCTTCATAAGTATGATGATTAGATAAAAAGGTAACACAATCAAACCTTCTGATAAAGGGAGTGGTCATTATTCATGGCAGGAGGATGTGGTGTTTCATCGACGAATCCTTCATAATGAAGCACCCTCCCCCCTCCTCACCGGGCAAATGTCTTAAAATCAAATATCTCCTTAGCGAACCTGGTTGCAGGTGCACGTCTTTAAATGAGGCATGCATGACACAGGACTATCTCTTTAGCGCATGCCTATGTTACAATTAATGACAAAATTGATCTTTTTCCACACTATTTAAAGTTTTCTGTGTTTCAATGTTTCCATGATGATAACTATAAACTTACTTATTGATTATCACTATTAAGGCATATCACACAATCACTGACAAAATTATAAAGATCCATATTGAATCAGCTGAGATAAATGGAATTTAAGTGATAAAAAAGAAGATGATGATGCCCTCATTTGCCCTAACTATGGAAGTTCTCAGAGGCATCGTTTTTCACTAGCAACGCGAATGCCTTAAGGCATCATTGGTAAAGAAAGGGTTAAGCATCCCCCATCGGTAACACCTCCCGAACGCTCTCTAACACAACACGTAGTACCACGTCGTACTACGTGGTACTACGTGGTGGTAAAGTAAATTTCAGGGTACATTTAATATTCATCATTTTTTTCTGTGTCGTCATTTGGTTGTATGAACACGAGGCTAGACTTGGCGGAGGACTGTGTGTACATAATCATAGATCTATCAACATAATATGGCCGTTTACGGGCCTGACACTATTGATCCAAATAAACCAAAAAATGGCCCTCAGGCAGTCCCACATACTCTTTCAGCTCATTAGAGATACGTTGTTCATCCGCGGCCATGGCGTCATCTGGGAGTGGGAGTGACTCGTCCACGTCAGTGATATGAACCACGGCCGGAAATCCGCTGATGTCATCTCGACGGGACAGGGGCCTGGGGTGCCACCCTGCAAGTACGTCAGAGATCATGTGACTACCCTCTCTACAGACAATCCCCCAACCATTCGTAAAGGGACACTAAATCTCATCTTTGCGCTGCCATAGTTTTCATATCATTTTTACTAGAAAAAGTGTAGATAACATGTAGGAACAATTTGACAGTGAAGCTGAACATATTTTCTAATTTTCTAAAGTTTTTTTTTTACATCCATCATTTTTTCTTTACTTCCTACATTGCTAAAGACGGCTACATAAGGATGCTCACGTTTTACATAAGGACATTCATTTATGGAGTCCATAGTTCATTTCTTATGATTTTTAACCCCCCCCCCCCAGGATATACACCATAAGGGTTACAATGCAAACCTAAAACACAGTGGTTAATGTTTTCTATCATTCAATGGGATAGAGAAAAATGGCAACGAAAAGAGAAGGCTGATTTTAGCCAAGGTAAAAGTACATATATAAAATATCATAAGACAAATCTTTTCAAAATTTTCACTTGGAACATATATTGTTTCCAATGAGGCAGGTTGGTTTAGATTATTTTTTGGGGGATGAATGTGGATCGATTTCTTTTTGTGTGTATATATGTTTCTGGCAAAAACAGTGAAAAATGTGTGTTTTCTTTTGGCAGGAGGATGTGGTGTTTCATCGACGAATCGAAACCTTGATTTTTATCGTCTTTTCTTATACTAAATTGAAGGAGTTATAAAATGGTGGAAAACAGGGGTTCTACCCGTTTCGTGTGAACGGGTCATATACATGTTTCTTTCGGAAATAGATGAGCTCGCTCAAATAAATTTAAAAAGAGATGGTATAATCAGGAAAGTGGTCAATGTTGATAACAATTTTTTTTCCAACCACGGAGTTTCAAATAAAACCCACTGGAACGAAAAAATAAAGAAACGTAATCAGGAAAGTGATTTTTAAAACAGTTTGTGTTTAAAATTTCCCTTTATCTTGATATATAGTATACATGCATAAACCTATTACACCACCTGCACATACTGAATATCAACACTTATTTTCAGTAGGCATAGCATATCTTATTGTATGTATTCACTCTGGTGTATACAACGAATGCCAACCACAATTGAAAATTGTTCTTCAACTTCCCAACCTTCCAACTGGTATGCTTAAGATATCATGAAAAAGCTTTCAATTTCACTTTTTCTCGCATGGACCTTTACTTAAGCACATAATATGAGCAGCTAATACAGTCTAACCTTTTCCAAATTGTTTACTACCATAAAGAAAAAAAGAGGTACTTGTATGTGACAATAAGAGTTGACCGGGTAATCATCATTCACTCGGGGAAACTGTGTCGTCATTTGGTTGTATGAACACGAGGCTAGACTGGGTGGAGGACTGTGTGTACATAATCATAGATCTATCAACATAATATGGCCGGTAACGGGCCTGACACTATTGATTCATCGGCCAACCCAATGCGTTTATTACCAGTCGGCGTTAGTGCTGCAATCCAAAGAGAATATTCAAACTGGGGTCGGAGCTGCATCTAGCGTGCAACACAGGGTAATTTGTAATACATTAGAACCCCGCATAAGCGGTCACCCTCCGTTCCGCGGGGTGCCCGCTTACGCGGGGTTAAAATAAAAATCTAATAGAGGGATCCGTTCCGAGCCAAGGTATAAACGCAGGGTGTCCCCTTACACGGGGTGTCTGTTAGGCGGGTTCTACTGTATATAGCATTGCTAAATGAATAATCTTGATATTTGATTTGTTGATTAGAATAATGTATATAAAAATCAACTTAGAATGTAAAACACGTTACTTCATAGGTGTTGCATATATTATGATCTTAAAGTACACATATATGACATACAAAGTGAGACTCACCGTGTTAGCGCTTAAAAAATAGTATGAAAATATCAAAATATTACAATAAATAATTTCTTGAAAGTTGAACTCTACATAGTAAAACCCATGCCATCTCCTTTCAACTTTGGCAGAACAAAGTAAAGAAGTAATTCTACACATTCAATATACTAAAACCTGTAGCTGACTGTCTTCGTGTTTTAATGAATTGAGGAATGATATTTTTAATGATTTTTCAGCACATTTCACATGTCAAACTAATGTAGGTAGGATCGGGTTACCCTTATGGGAAGATGTCCTGGTGAAGGGTGCTTCAGATGCAAGAGTTCTGGCTTGGACATGTCTGAAGGAAATTTCCATTTGAGACATGTTTGGAGGAGATTCACATTAAAGTTATAAAAACCTTTTTCATTCATCTTAGTCCCCCATCCTTGGTGGAAACTAGATAGAATTTCTTGGATGATTCTTGACTGTGACACATCTGTGACACATCTGGGATTCCAAACTGCGACCAGTGTGGTTGGAGGCAGTGGGCTTTCTGACTGTGACCAGTCTGGGGGATTCCTCACTGGGACATTTCTGGGAGAGATTTCTGATTGGAACACATCTCTGGGTTTTCCTGTTCTGATATGCCAAGAGGTCTCAGATTGGACTATGTCTAGTAGTCCGGTCAAACACAAGTTTGACAGAGAACAAATTGGAAGAAAATGTTTTATTATGAAGGAGGTAAATTCACAAAAAATCAGACACAGTAGTTGTTGTTAACAGTGGTTGTTGTATTTGACCAAGATGACAATTAACAAGGTGGTGTCATATATATCAATCATAGATCACGACGTTTCGCGCAAATTCAGAGCGCTTCATCAGGTGATGAAATGTTTTATTATCGGATGTTCAGGTGGTCAAGAGGTCCTATGGGGGACATTCCTGTCTAAGACATGGTTCAGGTGTCTGACTGGGACATAGCTAGCGGGAATGCCTGGGGACATAACTGACAGAGAGATATGTGATGCAAAATAGCAGGGGTATTTTTCTCTGTTAACAAATATAGTGGGGTTTATTGTTTGGGCTTCTATTGGGGATTTATGTAAATAAAGCATATCTGGGTTATTTTGCACATGTTTCACTCCTGCAGACCATTCAGGTCGTGTTAACAAAACTCAGGACTTTCATGACTTAAGATGGAAGGAACGATGCCGGAAATGTCTTCCCTGACATGTCAAGTGGTGTTGTATGAATATTTACATATGCGCAATGCTAATCATAAATCATTGGATATTACGTTTATCAATGTTAGCATGTTATCCTAGCGCTTCATGACAAAATACAAATGAAATATGAATGTACTTACTCGCATGAAGGACCCCTACCAAGCAAGCGCTCAGGAAAATCCCCAAACACAGACGCGCCATCCCTCACACGTTGGCCACTGGTATATAGATATACTTATGGCGGAGATGATGTCCGTTGGGTACAAGCAAATCCAAAAAGTGGGTAGAATTGCCAATAGCCCTTCATAGTAAATGGAGCTATGTTTGACGAGTGAGGAAAAAATACGCTGATGTATGTGGGTGGTGATTACGCCTGGGCGACTACCTCCCACCAGCTTCCCTCAGTCAATTGTTTAACCCGTCAGTATACTTATCTAGTCTGCCTTTATGATATCACAAAGCCTGTATATATACTGGGGCAGGAAATATCACACACATTGAAGTCTACCATGGTCTAAATAGAGTTGTGTTAATCGTGGAGAGAAAAACTCTAACCTATTTCGGAAGGCTGCTTATTCTCTTATGATATATTTCTAGCTATGTTGAAAGAAAAAATTGATACCGTAGTTTTCAGATCTCTTTAACTGGAGAGAAGCCAATGACAGTTTGAAGCAGTTTCAAAACATCCGATTTTATGCAGGTGTTAGGGTGTGAATAGTTTTATATCTGAACACTTACTACCAGGTAAAAGCGGTATTGCCATCCATACAGCGACGAAGTAATGTTAAGGGAATCGTTTTCGGGCAATCCCAAGTGGTCGTGCCACTAAATTCCCGAGCTATAGTTAAAGTCCACCAAAAAAGTGGGATAAGAAACACAAAATTTTGAGTTTACACAAATAAACTTCTCTGCGTCGGTATGAGGCAACGTGGAGTGTTGCGAGAGTTCATTTCCAAACAACCCGCAAGGTGGAGTGTGGGTATCTACGATGTAAGATTATATCCAACGCCTGCAATACTTGTATTGACATTTTCTGTAGTCGAAAGATAAGCTTAAAGGATTAATGTTTACACGATAAGACCACCATTAGGGTATACAAAGAATTAGCTTAACATTGGAGATTAAATCCGAAATTCAGGTAGAGGTTATTGTAAACATGCATTATACTTCTAATCATGGGCAAATGATGGTAAAATGGGTTTGATATGCCGTGTTCTGCCTTCATATAGGAGTCAGATTATATGTACTGACACCTGGTGTTATAATGTATAGTGGGGCAGATATAACACATGATTGTGCATTTAATGAAACAAGCACGAGTTTTGGTACTTGGTGAGGGGAGCCCCTTAGGGATCTTGGCATTGCAGATAAGTTCCAGGAGCGGAGTGGCGGCCATTTTGAAAATTGGCCATCACAGAGCACTATGGAACTTCGCAGAATTAGTAGAAACCGAACGAGAGTTAGACTTGACAATGTTTATGCCACGACGGGAAGGTCGGGAATTACTACACGAGGCGTAGCCTCGTGTAGTGAGGAGCAGACCTGACCAGAGTGGCATAGACATTGACCAAGTCTAAATCGAGTTCGGTTACGTATTTATCCTACCACATCTATGCTTTTGTATTACTAAAAGATAAATATTGAGTCAAGGACCAACAGAACTTTTTTTTCATAGTAGCTGACATCCTGCTCTCTGATTGGTCAATATTGTTATTACTTTAGTGGCATAAAAAATACTTTAAGTCACGACCTGCCACATAAAATTTCCCTATGTTAAGTCTATGGCGGTTTTTTATTAGGGGTAGGATAATGGTTATTACCAAGAACAGACCTATATGAATCACCTAAATGTGTGCAAAATGAACATAGCATTTTTTTCACGAAGGGTAATCAATTTTGTCACTTATATTTTTTTTACTTCGAGTTTGGCGAAATTTTGGTTGGCAAGAGTCAATTTATGAAATAAAAATGCCTGAATGCCCTTTACAGCCAACTCACAGTCATTATAGATCTGATTATAACTTATGTTGCAGTTGTATATCATATTCATACTATGTCATATCAGGACAACTTTACATGGATCATAAATGTTCTCGTAAATAACCGTATACAGGTTTAGTTCAAAAAGCGCACACCAGGCGTCCTTCTCGTCAGCAGAGAGGAAACACAGAGGTCGCTAAAGCCGGAGACACACCATGCGAGGAACGCAGCGAGTTCCATAATCTCCAACACAAAATCTCTCTTCCATGTTGATTTCTACATGTATACATATATATATATATATATATATAATTTTCAGGTTCGGATGACAGGTGAGTAGTGGTATGTCCCGTACGTGCGCTCGCAGGCGCTAGTGGTGGTGTATTGATTGGGGAAGTAGACTACAGGTGGCGCCTACGTTCCTTTATATACACATATACCTGAAGTTATATGTTTTACATATACATACATATATATACATATATATATATATATATATATATATATATATATATATATATATATATATATATATATATATATATATATGTAACTTATAGCAAGTCAGACTGTCCTCTATCGGGGACCACATGACGAGGAAGCTTAGGACCAAGAAGCACCCTCACTCAACGGAGATCGTTTACCGCCTCCACATTTCCGCCTTTCTTCTGAGAGAATTTTTTTCTTTTTACCAAGAGTCAATAAATGAAAAATAATTTTCTACTGCCCATATACACATTTTCAAGGCATTATCCAGGAGTGTTAGGTAGCATTATTTAAAGATTAAACTGTAATCTCAAAAAATGTATGAAATATAGCTGCCTCAATATCATTGTGAAGAAAGTAGATTGGACTTTGTTATAAACAATGGTAAACATTCTCACCCCTCCGACAATACTACGAATCGTTATATTGTCGATCATAGTTTTTAGAGCGTGCTTGCACACGCTAAATACATCATCTAGAGTTTAGAGGGGTCCATATAGACTTTCAGGGTACTGCATACAAATTATCCCTTCACTATCTGTGTGCTATTCACTGTGATATTGAGAACAGAGCAGGGAGCCAGAGTCACAGTCTCTTAGAGGCGTGCCCAGCTGACCATGACCAATCAATACCAAAATACCTCAATACCAAAATACCTCAAGACCCACTGGTGCTTGATTTGTTTGTATCCTAGATAGGCAGTTGCAGAAATTGCAAGTTGACTGGGTGCAATTGGGTTACAGAAAACTATCCATAGGCTAAATTTAACTTATACCTTTTAATTGTTATTCATCTATAATAGCACGCTCATTCATCTGGGATGAACATACTATTTGCTCCTAGTTTAAACGGACTCTAGCTACGGTCTGTGCCACTAGACCAGATCTAGGGCAACGTCTTCATGAGGTCAAGGTTCAGACACTCTTTACCTGCAGCTTTACTGTTATGTTTTGGGCAAATTTGGCCGAGAGGAGCAAAGGTCCGAGACGATCAGGTAGGTTTAAATAGATAAGGTGCAATTATCTCCAGAGCATTTAAAAAAAAGACACAGGAGAGATACACAATAGACACACCTGAGGTTGACGTGCTGGGGGTGAAAATAGTGTCGTCAGCAGGTATATTAACGTAATGTGAGTATACACTCCAATTTCTACATTCATAAAAGATAATCAAATAGGGAACGGGTGTTTAGAAATAAAAGTATAACAATGTTATTGGAATGATATGCAGTAGAACAGTTAGCCTGTTACAGTATACCATTGCTTATAAATAATTAGAAATTGTACTGCTGGACATAAGCCAACACCACAGCGCCATCACACGAGTTTTCCTCTTACTTTTTAAGATAAAAAACGTTTACCTGGTTTCATTTACCTCACCTCTAGACGTATGAGGAAGCACAGGTAAAGTAGTAATATATGTCAGCAGTTATTTTTCATGTTTTTAATGCCTTAGTAGAAGTCAAGAGTCTGAGTCGAGAGTCAAGATTATACAGTAGAGGCTATAAAGTATCAAATTTTTGAGAGAATAGTTCATAGCGATAACCTGTGTGTTATGACTGGTCTTGTATACGAGTGGCCGTAATCCCTGAATAGTCTAGTAATATCTCAGTAACAGTGAGGGTTTTACGTCGTTAACCAGAGGAGATTAGGAGAAACTTATATATATGATGATAAATGGGATCAATATTATAGATTCAAATTAATCAACATCAAAATAACTTTCCAGACATTGTCATTTAGTTGACATCAGAATTTGTAGGGACTATTTTTCCGGAATCTCCCTCCGGAGATTCTCACATGCTGATTGCTCTCCGGGTAGCTGATTCCGAGTAGCTGATTCCAGGTACTATGAACATTTCCTATGAAGACTCCGTAATAGGTGGGTATTAAATGATGAGACTTCATTGGAGGAAAAGTTTTATTACACCAGGGTTGTCAGTGGTGGTAAGAAAAAAACATTGAATATTTTTTTTGCAATACAGAATTTATGCATTACATATGCATTACAGTAGGAATGAAAGGGAAAGCTCAGATTTTTACATGGGTCAGTGGGGAGGTTCAGCAGGGGATTCTGGGCTGTGGCTGAATTGGGCTATTTAGCAGTTGGTATATCAAGGAATCATTTTGTTGTTCTGAAAATGAAAACATTGAATTCAATGGAAACACTGAAAACTGGCATCCCTGTTACACTGTGCTGCGCGTGGGCCCCTGCAGGGAAGTGTCCAGTCTCCCCTGGTTAGGGGTGCGAGGTGCGGGGTTGACCGCAGAGGGTCATCCACTACGCCCTCTCCCGTCTTTCATTTATACCTCTATATATACTATATACCTCCATAAATAGGCCTTTTTCCATAGGCCGGTGTCGCACGTTATCTGCGTGGTTACGCAATGCATGCAGCCAAACAGACCCCTGGCAACGTATACTTTAGCATTGGATTACTGAATGTATGAAAGTAATACATTTATAATACCTACGTACATCATTCCAATAGGGATAGAAATGATTGCACTGTATTCTATGGTATCCAAGCTCTAATTTGGTGTGTCATACATGCATATCAACTCAATAATACTTTAGATATAGCTTAGATAACACAGGTATATCCAAACTGGATACACAGTAATACATTTTCAGGCCTAGCTATAACATGTTTATCTCTCTCCAAGTTTAAACCAAAACAATTATCAAGTATAAAGTTTTGATAGTTTAGACTCATTGATACAATGCCTTTAATTGTTCCAGCAGTCCAATCTGTCCAAAAACAACACTCCTGCAATCACACCCACCGTTCACACTTTAGGTATGATTGCTCTGTGTCTCTATATGAATACCTCCAGACCCACGGTGTTTGTCCGAGCGGCCGCGTAACAAGACAGTGGACCGTTAGTTGCATCATTGATGAGACATATTGTCGGCGGCTATCGAGATAATTATCAGTCCATCTAACCAGGTTGTCAGACATGTTGAGGAGATGTCTAAGTTTGAAGATGAATGATGAATAATAAGAAAATGAGAAAAATAAGAAAATAAGCAAAATAACGATCAGAAAATATCAGCAGACATGACTCATTTTTATTTAATAATTGTCTAAGATGTTGAAGTAAACAAAATATTGTTTTTAAAAATGCACTGAAATAATTAGCAAATAAGGTAATACCTCATATATATAGATAGTGACAGCGGGCCTTAAGGTTTGAGTACTAGCATGGACGTTGGAAAGGCTGTGAATTGACGACTTTGTTAGTGATTAAATTGGCGGTTTTAATTAGTTCAAGGTATATAATACTAAGCAAACATTTTCCATTCTCGATCATTCAAAGAAAGTATACATGTATGTCTACCACTTGAGGCCCACGGGGCACGCTAACACTAAAGCCGTGAACACGCTGTCTGGTGAATGTTGGGTGCACTACAGGCTAACAGTTCAAGGTCGTTCACTCGCTAGGCGTTACCTGTCCCATATTTCACTGGGGTAAAGAATCAGTCTAGTATAGCAGCACTGACTGTCTCATACACACTGGCCTTCTTGTAGGCCTGTGTCAAGTGGCTAAGGTCAGTGGTAGTGTATTGGTAAGGTAAGCGGATAGGTAGGCAGAGGCAGAGGGGTAGGAAGCAGGGACCGAAGCTAGCCTAGCGTGACTACTACACTGACAGAGAGGAATGTTTTATATCCTAGTTGAGATATGAATGTGAGTTGTGAGTTGTACTCCCCCAGATCTAACGTGATGTATGAAGCCCTGCCCCCACCAACGCCGATTCTGGTCCCGATAGGCCTTACGATTGACTTCCCTACACCTTACAGGTTTCTGCGATTCCATCTACGACACCTCACGATTGCATGAGACTGAAAACGCCAATTGTAGAGTTCCACATGAAAGCCAACATGTTGGTTTTTATCATAGCCTATCATAGCCTATTTTAGATGATTTAACGGGAAAATATTTCTTGGCGGAAAATTATAAAATTCTGTTATTCGGTAGTGTATATAGATATAATATCGCTGGAAATATGATATCATTTGATTAAATCTAAGGGTCTGAAAATAATAGTTTTGAAATGGAATCATGGTTCTACCACAGTTCTATTTTTCAATTTAATTATTTTAGTGTCTGAAAAAATAATATCACAATGTGTTGTAAATACCTCTAAAGTAGGTTGTAAACAAGAAGACCGAGTACTGCAGTGTCAGTAAGGAGATAATCATTATAGTCCATGAGCCAGAGGTCCAAATTTAAGAAAAATGACCCACTTTGAGGGAGTACTCCTATCATTAATTTTTGAATACGTATGTGTCTCTAGTTCATGGCCAAGTAGGATAGGATTGCCAGATGAGTAGCTTAATGTCAGAAATGTAACATGGACCATCAATTTCTATGACAAGATTACTATGTATTGCAGATGCTTGGAACTTTAACGAAATATCACCATAGCAATTGGCCATCATAAAAAAAATATTAGTGACCCCATTATTGGACAAAGTCGTATTTGAGGGACGTCAATTGCAAAGAAATTGATAAAATCATACTACAGACATTGTGCTATTTGTTCCAGTAACTCTAAAATCAATCTAATCGGTCTTATCATACTTCAGAGTGATACTTACATGTCTAGGGAGTACATAGGTGTATGATAAGGTGCTATATTTCAGCCAGAGGGATGTTATACTAAAACATAGTTGTAATCGGTTATGGTCCAAAATACTGTCCCTGAGGCCACTGAAATGCCCAAATTCCAGACATGTAATACCGTAAGATTGAAACTAAGTGTTTGTACCTCCCACTATTGGGCCTACCAATTCAGTGACAAGATCTGTTTCCTTCTAAAACCATAATTTGTCAGGATACTGCTAAAGTATTACATAATATCAAAGTGTGACAAATCTTACTGGTTGGGAGCTATAGCTGAATCCTGTTTTATGGAATTCAAAACCCGACTACCAAGTTGATGGTGTTTTTCCTTTTGCTCATGGAAAACGATACAATTTGGTGTGCATGATGATTTAAATTGTATTAGGAGTAGTGATATTTGTAGCTATGGAAATCCGTGCTACAACCTACAAATATGCAAACCTTCATGGCAAATTATGTGTGATGATTTGGAATATATTCAAAGATACATGAACCCGTTACATGAATATCGTTTGTTTATTATGTTTCAGCGTGTCATAAAGCATCGTGTCGTAGAGCCATGGGTACCGGCAGCTATCTTCTGCTGGTTACTATCCTGCTTCTGTACACACACATTGACGCTGGTCGAGTGCTCATCTTCCCATACGGCCACGGATATACCAGTCGTTTAGTGGACTTCCGCAAGATGGCGCATCTGCTGCGTAATCAAGGCCATCAAATCACGTTCCTTGTGAATGCCGTTGATAAGAAACATCTCGACTCGGTGCCCAATGCGCTGTTCAGAGTTTTCCCGGCACCTCCCGATCGTGTCACGATCATGGAAGACAAGGAATTCAAAACCGCCATGATAGGGAACTCCTCTGATACTCAGCATCGGGTGGGATCCATGGCGACTGTGTTTGAGGATCATCTGCGCATGTGCGATGAGCTGTTGTCGATGGAGGGGCTGGTGATGCAGTTGAAAGATGAAGGCTACGAGTTATTCATTGTGGATATACTGGACAGCTGCAGCCGTATCCTGACACTGTTTCTGGACATACCCACCATATCGTATACCAGCACGGGGTTCATACAAGATGATGTGGCCTTCCCCAACCTACCATCCTTCATTCCGACACCATTAGGCACCTTCACTGCTGAAATGACTTTCCTCGAACGAGTCCAGAATACCGTCTTCTCTTTTGCTCTTGAAAAGTTCCTCGGGGCCTACTACTTCGATTCCTTTGAGCAACTACAAAAGAAACATGGATTGTACAACCCTCAGGACCTGGAGTTTCGCAAGGGATTCGTGGATAAGTTACATCTAGTGCATGCTGACTTTGCACTCGATTATCCAAGGCCACTGCTTCCCAACGTCGTGCTGGTTGGAGGGATGTTCGTCCCCGAGCCTCAACCTCTACAGGATGACCTTGAGAAGTTTGTTTCCGGTGCAGGTCACAATGGGGTGGTCATCGTTTCCTTTGGGTCACTCATTAGAGAAGTAGACCAAGACAAAACGAGGGCTATAGCTCGCAGTTTGGCAAAGCTTGAACAGCGTGTCATTTGGAAGTATGTTTTTTCAGTTATACGTAAAGAGTAGTTCACATGGGTGACACTGGGGTTTCCATATTGACTACTGTACTTAACTTCCAGACTATTACACTGGCTTTCCTCTAGTGGGGTCTATCAGCTGAATTAAAAGCATAGAGCATTTCAATATCAGATTAGAAATCCCACTGATAATTCAATTAAGAGAAAATATATAACTTGCATTCCGAATCAAACTAAACCAGATATGTCTACTAAAAAAAGGGTTACCATCAAAGATATGATGGGGTCGGTCCAATGTTGGTGGGTCCACAACAACTAGGTGTGAATGAGAAACTTATTTCTAGCAGTGGCTGAAGTTATGTAGTTCAAAATACAAATTCACTAAACTGTCAAATAATAAGTTTTCCGACTTCCCAGATTCAAAAATAAATGATACCAAAAACGAAACCTCTTTTCAAAGGTGTGCCACTATTGCCAACCAGTAAAATATGCTCCTTCCCTTCAAGGTAGCTCTCATATCGCTGTTACTTGGATTACAGGTACATGGGCACTCCTCCCAAAGGTCTCGGAGTAAACACACGTCTTATGAAATGGCTGCCACAGGGTGACCTTCTCGGGCATGCGCAGACACGGCTGTTCGTCACACACTGTGGCGTACATAGCACGTACGAGACGGCCTGGCATGGCGTACCGGTCATCGCCATTCCCATCTTCTTCGATCAACATGACAACAGAGTGAAGCTGGTGCAGCGCTCTAAGATGGGAGTTCTCGTGGAGTTCTCCTCGCTCACTGAGGAGTCACTCGGAGCTGCTCTGGCTGAGGCCATCGCTAACCCCAAGTACAAGGAGAATGCTATGGAAACGTCCCGTATGCTTAAAGACCATCCACAATCACCGAAGGAGAGGTTTATCTACTGGGCAGAGAAAGTTATGAGAAATAAAGGCATTGGCAAATTAGCCCTCAAACCTATGAAGAATCTGGGAACATTTCAACTATACTGCATAGATGTAGCTTTGTTCCTTATTGTTGTTCTAATAATCATCTTAGGAATGATAGTATACTTAGTAAGGACTTGCTGGCACTGGATCTATAAACGTATTTTCAACAATTCTAAGAAGGTGAAATTGTCTTAGATGTCTCATAAATAAATAAACGAACTGATGTAAGGTGTGACGTGAAACTCTACAAAGAAATTATTTTTTCCAACCTTGATATTTTTTCCAACCTTGATAAAGTGAACTGAATTCATTTTGAATATACCAGACTGTACAATGCTGATTTTACAGTGTCAGTCTAATATATACACATGTTTAATAAGTACAATATGTAACAAATTCAATAGTATGACATTTAAACTAGGTATTGTAAATATATATATGTTAACTTTTGGAAAAATGTTTCCCAATCTTTCGGGTCCCTCTTCCTCATGGAGGTGTGAGGGATGTGGAAATCATTTGGAAAAAACGATATATATATGTTAACTCTGGATTTATCAAATAGCTGAAAAATTACCATTATTCACCTGGACTTGAGCCATAATAAACACCTGATCTGAATGTGACAGACTTTGATATTTCATGATAATTTACTTGACTGTAGTGGCTGGGTGTCGGGTACAGCCAAAGCTCCTTCCAAGCACTACCACAGTCTTGGTCCAGAATGCCATCCCAGTGCTAGTCCCACCCATGAACCCACAGCTGTGTTTTACCACAGCCACCCAGCACCGTTGCACTGGGTGAGAGATTCACAGGGAGAGCCCTGAAGGCGTCATCACCTGCTCTCATCTCGGGATCCCAGAACTCCATCCAGAAAGGGGGCCCGATGGTCAACCCTTTCCTTCTAAAGAACCAGGACTCTCTGACCCCACCACCAGGGGACTAGTGCCCTTGGCAGAGAACAGAGACAGAGCCCTGTAGAGTTACTGCACATAGTCCCTCCACAGCCCAGTGTGTCCAGCTAAGCTTCAGCAGGCTTCTTATATACACCTGCTGGGTCTCACTGAGCATGTGCAGAACCCTGATGGGTTCCCACTTGTGGTTCTGTCAGTTCTGCTGGGACCTTCCTCACTGCTACAGAATCAGTCAATAATTTAGGTACCTGCCAGGTGGCTAAATAAGCCATTTAGATTGGTTCCAGAAATAGCAAGTGGCTTGTGGCCTCACAGGTGGCATGTAGCAGGTCACTACAGACCCGCCATGCGGTACCTACTCAATATGGCCGCTACTACATAGGAAGACAAGAATAGATGATCCCAGGTCCCCTACGCTTATAACAAATAACAATTATAATCTGATACTATTGATGTATAAAAAGCCACCACATGGTGGTAAATATGACAACAATAAACCATTCAATTAAAAAAAAAACCCGAACGTTTCAGAGCAGACTTTTTCACTGCAATGTGATGCCTCCAGATACTCTCGTGGCTACTGCAGCATGATGTCTCAAGTCATCCTTGAAAACCTTGGCCTGTCGTGGATTTCAATATTTCAAAGTTCACTATAGAATGCGCAGTTACCCATGTTACAATATTTCTGGTGAAGCAGTAGCAGGGAAGAGATTTCCTTGAGTACAGTATTGTAAAGGTTCCTGTATATCACTGCAGTCTTTGTCTAACCTTGCTGTGCCGATCTCTTTGTGCTGTTCCATGGTTTGGAATGGCACAATGATAAAATCCTGGTATTATTCACCTTAGCACAAGAGGGAATAAAGAACCCAGATCAGTCCTTAGGGGGTGCGTCCACCAACCACGACAGGGCTGCGACACGCGCCGACAAGAAAGTTCCAATCGCAGCCTTGTCGCAGCCTTGTCGTGAGAAGGGGGGCTGTCGTGACCCTTGTCGCAGCCTGTCGGGAAGTGCACGCTCCACCTAAATATTCTATCATAGACCTCTGCGACAACCTCCCAACACGCCATGACACGCCACCAAAATCGAACATGTTCGATTTTGTCGTAACCTTGTCGGAAGGCCCCGGACAGACCCCCGACAAGCTTCATGTCGCAGCCTGTCGTGGCCTTGTCGTAGCCTCTTGTCGGGAACTGTGGTCCACCAACCACGACAATGCTACGACAAGGCTTCTAATCGTAGTGCTGTCGTGGACCCTGTCGGAAAGCCGTTGTCGCAGCCTTGTCGTGGTTGGTGGACGCACCCCCTTATACTAAGCCCCACAGCACACATGGATACTGCTGTATTGCAGGATCAGTTGAGATGGCACATGAAGGTATGTCTCACTGACACAGGACATGATGTCGATCCATGAAATCTCTGTACAAGCCAGGTTAGCCTGCCTTAAGTCTAAGCATTTCTTCTAGATACACATACATGTACACCCTCAACGAAGAGATTATGACTATATGCTGCTAGGAATGGCAACATCCTAGAGTCATTGAGGCGTTTAGGATGAAGTGACCGATCCCTATGCCTTTCTGCTTTGATAAATATGTATAACCTATCCCCCATTTCCACGTTAGTGCCACAGCCTCTCCTCTGATTCTATCTCATAATAGAATCATAATTTCACTGGTATCCAAATTATACAGAGATAATGAGATAATTTCTACTAAAACACATGTGAAGACTAAAAGATGCTATTCCTCTAAAGAGACAATAGGAGATTTTGAAAGCTGATTCCTCTGACCTGCATGTTTTCTGTTAAGGCTGTTTCATCAGAAAGTCTTTGCTTATGGTGAGGATGCATTGCTCTACAATGGGTTAATTGATTCTCCAGTTGACATGCATGACCTGACAAGAGCTATAGGTAATGTACGCATGTGCAAAATGGTACAATATATATAAACTAGATACCTTGCTTGAAGATAATTATAGACTAAATCAGGTCAAACATTCCAACTGAGTTCCCTCAAAGGTATAGTTTATATATTATGTCCGTAATACAAGAAAGAAGTGAAGAAAGAGTAGGAATATAGTAAATCAATGGTAATATATCACAAATATGATAGAATCACAGCAAAAGACAAATGAAATGTATTGCGTTCAACAACAATAATTATGTTTTTTGATATTACAGGAAATAAAAACTGCTAAAAAAAAGAAAAAAAGAACTGTAAGTAATCTCAACGCCCTTAGATTTGCTGGCTCGTAGGCTGCCATAATCCTTTTGTGGCAATCCTTGGTCACCTGTGACATTATTGTCCCCTATTGACAATATCCTCGGTCAAAATGAACATCGATGCACTTTATCTTAGGTACGCCAATACTATGTCTAATCTATAAACTTGGATTGTACTCTTCAACTTTCTGACAGTAGCTATACTAGTAGATGTTATCGCCAATCCAATATCAATTCCTGACGTGTATCTACGAGTGATGTATCCATGCTAACTGTAATATACAGTAGAACCCCGCCTAACGGACACCCCGCGTAAGCGGACACCCCGCGTTAACGGACACCTTTGGTCGGAGCGGTTCTCTATATTAGATGCTTATTTAACTCCGTGTAAGCGGACACCCCGCGTAAGCTCCTTCCTTTTTTATTCTTACTGCACTGCAGTCATGTAGTAAATGGCATGTTTACCCTCACTATCGCTAGCCCTGGTTACAGGCCTGTCCACATGGGGGCAAGGCATTTTGACATGACACCTGAGTTGTTAAGTACAGAACATTATGACATCTCACGGATTAATGATCATGTAACACTTTGCATGTGTATTCAATACCGTTCCCTTTTGACAGAATACCTCTTTTAAATAAACTGTACATAGGTGAGTACATTACATCTCCATAGTTACCCTCAAAGATCCATATTGCTTGACAGAATAAATGCATGTTGTTAGATCAACTTCAAATTAGAGATGGTCTCAGATCTGAATTTACATTTCATTATTATTTATTCCTTCATCACCTACAGTCCAGTGGTTAACAAACAAGATATCACAGGAACAAGACAAGACTGCATATCACGATGGAGGTTGCATTATTACCTGAGACCATTTACACTATAGTGATAGGAGGAATTGGAATTTTGGCTAACACATTAGTCATTATTGTAATTGTCCATGGATCTTTACAGAAGTCTGTTTTTATGAGACTGCTAATAGCTCTGGCAGTTACAGATAATTTAGCTCTATTGTCTAGACTTCTGCTTGTTGATGGGGTTCAGGGATACCTAATACCTATATCACTATGGGCTTGCCGAATGGAACTTTACGGATTCTGGTCTGTGAGCATGATATCCTCCTGGCTACTTATACTTATATCTACAGAACGTATGATTGCCACTGTCTGGCCACTTCACGTCCACATATATTGCAGCATCAAGAGGAGTAACATGGTGATTTCAGGCATGGTTATTGTTGCATGTATTGTTAACATTCCATCTCTCTTTACATGTTCCACAGCTATTGTAAACAGTTGGGTTGTGTGTAGGATGAATGGATCAAATCCATCTCTTGATATAGTGTACCAACTATTATTGTCAATATTGTACAGTGTCGCTCCATTCCTCATCATGCTCATCCAAAATGGGATAACAATTAAAAAGATTCATTCCCAGAGCTTATTTAGAGCTAGAATCCAAGGCCAGACAAATAGAGTATCAATGAGGTCATCATCCTTAGAAATCATGACATTTACAACATGTTTTGTTTTTCTGATAACAACTTTTCCTATGAGTTGTTTTGTATTGATTCGTACTGGCTATCAGATTTATAGTAAGTCATTGCCAATAGATTATGATTTAGAAAAGGCAATAGTCAATTTGGGTGCCATCAATCATAGTGTAAACTTTTTCCTGTATTGCATAACTGGGTCCATCTTTCGCAGAAAATTGATTAGGCTTCTAAGATGCCAACCCCAAGAACTATCTCCTTGTCAAACTCAAGAACAATTGCAAACAGTTCGAGAAATAGCACAGCAAACTGAAAATAGGCCTTAATTTTCTAACAACTTTACCTGTAGATTGGGGGTTCTATCAATAGTATGTAAAGAAAACCCTTTAAGGTTTACTAAACCAAGCTTCATGTTTATCTAACCCTTTAACAGCAGGAAGATGCCTCCAGGCATTCCCCTGGCTACGGCAGGAAGATGCCTCCAGGCATTCCCCTGGCTACGGCAGGAAGATGCCTCAAGGCATCTTAGAGGAATCATTGATACTTATATACAAAATTTAATAGATGAAAAGATAATTGTTTGATTTAAAAGAAATTTTGACAATTTATAATAGGCATATTGACCTTTGGTTTGGTATAACAAAATATGATCAGTCACCAAGGTAAATTACTTAAATCACATGACACATTACATGACATTGCTATTTTCCAAAAAAAATGCCTGCCGTAGCAGGGTCATTTGGGGAGGCAATGCCTGCCGTGTAGAGGTGAACAGGGGAACTGGGTGCTGCAGGGAAAGGGTTAATTCTCATGATGTCCTTCAAATACGACTGGTTTTATTTCATTGGATGACAATATATATAGTACAGCAGCAATGAGGCAAAAATGTTGATGCAACTTTCGCATCTATTTCACCTGACAAGGGATATATATACCTCAATTATTAAACTACGCAGTACTGTTAAAGCTCCCTATCTAGAGGATAGAAGAGTATGCCACACTCTCAACTATATGTAAAAAATGGTCAGGATTGGATAAACATATTGATCATCAACCTCGTAATACCAGAGCGGGAACTGCACCTCTGTTGAAATTGATCACTCCGAATTGTCATGCCTATACCCGATCTGTTAGTTATCATGGCTCACTGATGTGGAACCAGCTCACTCCAATACTCCGCAGCACACCCACCTGTAAAGAGTTTAAATGTAGTGATAAAAATGTATGATTGAAAAAATCCCGTAAATTAGTTAAAAGACTCTTGTTTCAATGTTATGTCACTATAAAAATTAAAGTAGTATACCATTTCTGTTGCTATTTGTACTTGGTATCTGACTTAAAGTCACCAGTTCAGGCTGTATCCATCCGATTTTCAGGCATTTTGATGAGGATTTCATAGTATCTATGATATCTAAGATAAAATAGCATTTCCCTAACTGAACCGAACCCCTACATAACCAAGGCTATTTCTGGCAGCTACTGGGCGGGGCTGCCTCGCTGAAATCACAGTCAGGTTGCACACTGTAGGTGCCGATCACTTCCGTACTTTTTGGATGGGACCTGCTTGAGTACATTGGCCACTAGAGCAAACGCTACTTGAGGCCAGGTATAGTATTTTTGATTGCCGATTTCCCCTGTCCTGACTTTCATCCCTGAATAATTCATAGGTGCACGCCACAGACCACAAGGCTGGAAGAGGGAGTTCCAAAGTGTGGGTATTTATCTAATGGATAACCTATCAAGATAGATTAATTTGTTTTTTTATTAAATGAATCTGTGTTTTTGTATTCGTAAAGATATATTGCATTTTGTAATTGAAAATTTAATAACTTTGGATCCAATTAAGATATTGGAAAATAGATTTCAGATATATCATCACCTTTGTCGCTCCTACAGGGAAGGAGTACAAGAATGCTTGTACCATATGAAGTTACCTTGATATAAGTTGGTATTTAAATGAAATGGACATAGAAATAGTATAATATAACATATGTGTAAGCTATCACTGTAGGGTGTGAGGAAATTATTTCCACACAAAACCTACACAAACCAGTCTATTGAAAGTGGATAGGTTCCCAGCACTATCGTAATATAGTTAGACATAATTCTTTTTTTGTATATACATAGGTACATGTTAAGGCTTACCATAACATATTTTATTCATGTACTCTGCTAGAATAACGTCCAGCCATTCGTATTAGATGAATGTGAATGACTGTGCTATGATTTTATCACCCATTTACTAACATATCAAATGAAAAATGGAGTTGTATATATCCCATTGACAATAGGTATGCGTATCCATCACCAAAAATCTTTAATAACTTGATCGTTAAATTAGATTAAAAGAAACAATTCTTATAGTGCTTGGCTATAGAGGCGTGATATCTAATGGAACTTTTAAATGCATCAGGTTACTATCTTCCATTGTAGCGTATTATGCTTTCTAATAAGGTTGAGGTTGATATGTTACATGAAAAAGTCTTTTTAAACCTTTGAAATTTCTATTACTGTGCACTAAAAAAAGAAAGTTTAAAAAGTCGCTCCTTATTTTGTGTCTGACGGTGTTATGCCTGAGCTATAAGCTTTACTTTTACTCTACAACCTTCTGACAGTAGATGTCCTAGTCGATGTCATCTCCAATCCAATATAAATCTATTGTGTATCCACAAGTGATGTTTGTGTAATACACTTATATACATTGCTATATCATAGTCAAGCATAAAGAATACACATATAACTATAGAGAGCGATGATATAGCCTATGTTAATTTGCTCTGAATTAGGAGAAGGCTACCTGGAACCAATAAATCTATATTATTAAAAAAACCACTATAATAATAGGAATCTCAAGATCAAAACCCATCACATTGACCCCATTTTTTAAGTTTCTACATCCCTATTGTGACCAGTTATATTAGTTTCTATGCAAATAGATTAGTTATTCACATTATCTGTGTTTCTTAGTACCAAAATTGACTGCATTGAGACAGAAATTATGCAGAGGCTCCTTCTATCTTGATGTTTACTGTACTATAGTAATGTAGTCAATGGGATGTTTACCTGCTCTAGTTGCTCGTCTGTTCACATGGGGGCAAGGTGCTCTGACAAGACACGTGAGTTGTCTTTGAGATAGGCAGCCCTCATGGCATGCACAGCAGACTGGAGCAAAACTAGTTATCCCTGACTGGCTGTTGTTTCAATAGCCATTCACAGCACATAGCTTGCAAACTCAGCCTGCAGCTAGATGCCACATGCCATGTGTATTATATATATAAGAAATTCCAGTTGTCATTCAAATCTGTTAAGTTTCTTGACCCATAGCAGTACATTATACGAGTTCTTACGCCCTTCTCATAAGGTATATCCTTGCATAGGATAGGCCCTAGACTTTAAAATGGGTTATACATTTAGGGTTAATTGTTTGATATTCTTTTATGTACTGAAACATCTGACACTCATGTTATGGATCAATGATCATGTACCACTTTGCATGTGTATTCATTTCCTTTCTCTGTTAACAGAGTACCTCTCTCAAATGAACTATAGTTAGGTGACTACATCACATCTCCATAGTTACAGTTTTTGTTATTCACAACCCTCAAAAATCCATATTGACTGACGGAATAAATGCATGTTGTTAGATCAACTTCAAATTAGAGTTCGTTTTAGATCTGAAGCTACATCAAACTTAAGATTTATTCCTTTATTACCTACAATTCAGTTGTTGACAAACAAGATGTATATCACAGGAACAAGCCAATATGTTATTATGATTCTTCATCAAGAATTCATATGATGACAAACAAAACGTCTTCAACTGCATATTAAGATGGTTGTTGCATTATTGCCTGAAGCCATTTACAATATAGTGATAGGAGGAATTGGAATTTTGGCTAACACATTAGTCATTATTGTAATCATCCATGGATCTTTACAGAAGTCTGTTTTTATGAGACTGCTAATAGCTCTGGCTGTTGCAGATAATTTAGCTCTATTGTCTAGACTTCTGCTTTTTGATGGGGTTCAGGGATTCCTAATACCTACATCACTATGGGCTTGCCGAATGGAGCTTTACGGATTCTGGTCTGTAAGCATGATATCCTCCTGGCTTCTTATACTTATATCTACAGAACGTATGATAGCCACTGTCTGGCCACTTCAAGTCCACATATATTGCAGCATCAAGAGGAGTAACATGGTGATTTCAGGCATGGTTATTGTTGCATTTATTGTTAACATGCCATCTCTCTTTACATGTTCCACAGCAATTGTAAACAATGGGGTTGTGTGTAGGATGAATGGATCAAATCCATCTCTTGATATAGTGTACCAACTATTATTGTCAATATTGTACAGTGTCAGCCCATTTTTCATCATGCTCATCCAAAATGTGATAACAATGAAAAAGATTCATTCCCAGAGCTTATTTAGAGCTAGAATCCAAGGCCAGACAAATAGAGTATCAATGAGGTCATCATCCTTAGAAATCATGACATTTACAACATGTTTTGTTTTTCTGATAACAACTTTTCCTGCAAGTTGTTATGTATTAATTCGCACACTCTATTGCATTTCAAATAAGTCATTACCGATAGATTATGATTTAGAAAAGGCAATAGTCAATTTAGGTGCCATTAATCACAGTGTTAACTTCTTCCTGTATTGCATAACTGGCTCCATCTTTAGAAGAAAATTGATAAGGCTTCTAAGATGCCAACCCTAAGAACTATCTCCTCGTCAAACTCAAGAACAATTGCAGACAGTTCAAGATATAGCATAGTAAACTGGATATCAGCCCTTACTTTCTAACAACTTTACCAGAAGATAGAGGCATCTATCAATAGTATGTAAGAAGAAATTTTAAGATTTAGCACACCAAGCTTGATGTTTGTTAAATTCTCATTATATTTTACATCATGCTCTTCATGATATGATGTTTTGTATATTCAGCGGTTATCAATAATAAACACTGTAATCTTGAAATAAGGGTGGAAACTAAGAGTATAGTTCCCATTGTCATATTTCAATATCAAACGACGCTATGATACTCCACCTTTTATAATGAAACACCAATCTGTCAACGTTTTTGTCCTATTTGTCCTGTTATGTAACTCCCTATATATACTTTTGGGGTGTATATAGTCATACGTTGTGTGGTACTTTTAAAAGATCCAACTGTTGTTATAAATAGAGATTTCACTTATCAAGACAAAGTATATGTTGTAGGGATTTTTCTTACATTCGCCCAATAAAGGAGGAATAGGCTCAGTTGCTGGGTTTCATGCCCTGTTCTTTCATAGCATACAGTCAAAGTAGGTTGTCTATGTAGATAGATAAAGTACACTACTATACCTCAGGATAATAACCGATAAGTAGGGTTTTAACTTCACATTTCCATACATCCTCGTTTATAATATGGTTGGACTAAAAATTAGGCAAATAATGTATCCGAGTATATCTCTATCATCCGTTTTTTCTGAATGAGTTAACCCAACATTGATATCAAAGCTATATACCCCTAGAAAAAAATGGAGAGTCATGAAGACATACCAACCATCAATCAACGTAATGGTAAAGTTATCCTGACTAGGGAATGGATTATCCTTGTATAAAAGATCCATCTTGATGTAAACTTTTAAATGTGAATTAAATAAGGAGACTGGAGTGAGGTAAAACAAGGTTTATTACTAGTAAGGCGCGTAATACAGCTGTGGGACCCCTGTGGAAGAGAGTTCCTTAGAACTGCAGCTGGTGCCACATAGTGGGGTTGTGGTTACTAATTTCATCATTTTCAATAATCAACAAATGTAACTAAATATTTAAGGTATTTCGCCTCTAACACTGCTGTTATGTATTACATACCATAATATACATATTACCTCTAGTTAAATTGATAAATGAGGTTTCTCTTTGTAAATTTGAATAATCTAAGACACCTATATAGGTTTCCCCATCTAGAATCCTTTTGGGTATGTGGAGGACAGTTTGTAAGATGTGGGTCAAACCTGTTAAACACTTTTCGGCCCCCTTAAATAATCTAGTGTCCCACATAAAGATCCTTTTTCTGTATGCCATAGACAGCCAGAGACGATGTGGATCAACTTTATTCAACACTTATAGACGACCTTATGGATGTCTGATTCTGTCTTAGCAAATAAACTTAAATATTATCAAATGATAACCCTTATACAAAGGCACGGATAAGTGTCTTTATGTAAGATCCTAGATTATTCAATGTCTTTGGACAATCTGGCTAAGATCCTTGGCTAAGACAGGATGCATCAAGGTGATCAAGGTTGTCTTTATAGATAAATTCCTCGCCGAAACGTTGTACCAGCTGCACCAATAAAAGCCAATCACCAAACCAAATCTGGGAAGTTGTTGAGTTGTACTTGTTCTTTTTACTCTGATTTTTATAGTTAAGTGCAAACCGACCTAGGACCTCTCTTACAGGCATAACTCTCCTAAGACCCCGTTGTTAAACTCCCCCCTGGCCCCTCTGCAAGCTATGAGAACTGTAGGCGGAGGTGTCCACCACACCCCCAGTCAACGCCTGCAAAACACAGGTCGTAAATAGAAGTTAGTAGTCAATCTACTAGCTTCCTCCATCTATAACACCCCATCTCCTTCATCAGGGAAAGTAACAAAAGTGATGACCGTCTCACTGAAACTTCCTCAGCCATATCAACGTCACTGTCAAAACCATAGGCGCATGGGTTCAATAAAAATAAGTAATCCGTACAGAGCCTCCTTGGTGCCTGTTTACATAAACCGTAAAAGGCAAGGTTTTATTTTCGAGCGCTATCTAGGAAAACCCTATGAGATACAGTTAGCCATAGAGTCACTCTAGAGACACAAACAGACCCAATACCAAATGGACGAGTATAGGTAATGTGAACATTAACACCTGACGAGGAATAACTAACCAAAGAGAAATGTTAGTGATGATGGAGTAAGCACACTTCACTTAAAATTATAAAATGGTATTGAAAACCCTCAATAATGTTATCATTTTGGTCGAAATGTTTGTTTATTTGTTAGAAATGTTGCAAAATGTGGTCGCCAAATGTTCAATGATAAAGAAACCTCTGAAAAAATATTCCATGTTGTGTTTTTCTTCTGTCCTTAACCATGTGATCTTAACCTGAAAAATCCAAATATCTACATCCTAAACCATGTGATGCAAACATGTGTCGACCTACATACTACTAGTTTCAGACTCTTGACCAATCAGAATGCTCCATTTCCATGACATCACAATTTACCCAAATTTTGATGTATTCATCCCCGAAAAGTAGGTTAATCTATGCATAAGTTACCATAGATGATACTAGCTCCGGTCTCTTGACCAAACAGAACGCTTCATTTCTGTGAGACCACAGCAATTCCGTTCTGCAAGTTGGTCAACCGGACGCTGCACCTTAAATCATATGTGCTTAATGGTAGGTTTAAACCATCACCCCGGCAGTCCCGGCAACCCCAAATGCTGTCGCCCTAACTCGACTTGTAAGTCGTTATATCTCAGCTTGGTTGTGAATCTTAAGTGGAGTTGATTGTGGGGAGGTTGCTGGGACTGCCGGAGAGAGTTTCTGGCTGTCAAAAAATCTGCCATGGCAGTCCTGGCAAACCCCCGTGGTGTTTGACCGTGGTGACTGCCATAAGTGGTCGTAATTGGACTTAGTCCGTAGTAGGTCGTAGGGATTGTGAATCGTAAGTCAACTTGATTTACGGATAGCATTAGGCCTATGGGGTCGTAGGTTGTCGTAGGTCATCCAGATATTCATTGAACTTCCAACAGTCACAGGCAGAGAATACATTGAATAAGATACATGCTAACCACCGGAGAAGGTGAACAACTGTATATGGTTGTGAACAGAGAAGTTTGATGAATGTTTTTTTAAAAAAAAATTTTATGAAACATATTCACTTTTGTTTTAAAATAGTGAAGTATGGGAAGGAACACAAGTATTTTGTATTATATATATATATATATATATATATATATATATATGTAGGCATCTCTGTGAAACCCCAACAGATGTAGACTGGAACTGCTATAATTTGGCACAAGTTGACTTATGGCAACGGGAAACTGCTGCAACTCTTAACTCGACTTAAGTTGACGGGATATTTGGGGCAGAGCAGAGAAAAACCAATAAAAAATCATAAAAGTCTTATCTGGTTGGGACTGCCGTAAGTCGACTTATTATGATGGGAAACTTCTGTAATCCATCAGGCTCACATCATAAGTGGTCGTCAGTCGTCTTGGACGTACCCTAGCCGTACCGTCGCCTTGTCTACGGCAAAGATCAAGTCGATCTACGTCCAAATTAGCTCGACTTAAGTTGACTGGATGTAGGGGGCAGAGCAGGCAAAAACCATAAAAATACCATTAAAATACCATAAAAACACCAAGTCGAGTTATGATTCTGCCAAAATTCATTGCCGGGACGATGGTGTAAACCTAGCATAAAGACACCTAGTATACTACTGGCAGCCATATTGATCATGACCAAGGAATTTCCCTAGTGAAGGGTTATGCTGGAAAAGCTTGGCCTGTTATATAAGGGGAAAGTGCATGCCTGTTTCTCAATAGAGAAATTGGAATGAAACACTAGATGATAATGAAAGTAACAAAGACAATCATAACTGCAACCACATTCATCCATAAACATTCGCCAGAAGAAAATGCAATGTACCTATACAAAAATATTTCTAACCGAAAAAAGTCCCCACAGGACCTACAGGTGAAATGTGAGGGACCCCGTGGGTCCAACACAACACAACACCTAATGGGAAAAGACTTTTTAAAAACACACATGATATTGATGATCATGAAGCCATCATCAAGGAAACAATCTGTTTTGTATGACATACATACCTCACTCTTATAAGAAATCATGCTTTGAATTTGCACCGATTCCATAGATTATATCAAAATAGACTAACAAAGGTGTTTTCCTGCAGTTGCACTTCTCTCAAAGCAGGGACATCTGAGGTACCCCTCAAAAGGAAGCCCGAATTTTACTCCTTCTTCCTTCCAGTAAGATCAGTGGAAAGAACTGTCATATTTTGCTTGATGGTTAACCTAGTAATTGACCAGCACCTCAGCTCAGTGCAACATAGCTATCTCAAATCTAAAGGGACCTGGATGCAGTATAAGTATTTGTCAATGACTTGTACTTAGCCAGGGTTCATAAAAAATTACGACTATGACTGGAATATAGTTTGTGAAAGTGTTTGAGAAACAAAAAAATATTGAATAGGTTTATGATATTTTTCAATTCCATAATGTATTTGAAATAACCTCCATGAAAAATAAAACAGATGAAAATTGCTATTGGCAATGGCCCGTTTAAAAAAGACTAAAAAAGAAACAAAAAGCTTTTAGTAAGGGAGAGTTTGTAGTGCCAAATGGAACAGCAAACAGGGATTTATTTATCTAATATTTGCTTTCTTATCTTCTCCTCTGCATTAGTTCACCATTATCTTTCTCACATGCAGAAAACATATAGGGGTATATGCATAGATACATACAACATATGGATATTGGTGGACTGAAAAGACAAGACATCAATATGTGAATTTGTATACTTTACAATAAAGAAGATCGACCGTTAGGTTGATTTCATCAAATATAAGGTGCATGCATTTGCTCACCCTAATGGATAGTCAAACACACCCATCTATCATTTTTCTCATGGTTATTGTGTTCTCTGTAATTGGATACACTAGACCAACAACCGAGAAAATTCATATCATTATAGTGAAAAATCAATGAAAATGAAAATTCTGGTCTTGCATTTCAGATTTTCGGTAGCAAACGGAAGGGATATGCTGCTTTGATCTGATGTAATTTGACAACATGGAAAACCTAACTTTCATATCAAATATTACTTCTGACAACTTGTCATACTTTGGGACGGAGAATAGCAGCAGTACTTTGAAACTAGAATCTGGATTAACACTTTTTCAATCCTTAACCATCATCATCTTAGGTGCAATTGGTGTGATTGCAAACAACCTCATTATCTTGGTCATTGTGCGTGGATCTCTCATACAGAAGAATGTCTTTATGAAGCTACTTGCAGTCTTGGCGGTTGTGGACAATTTAGCTGTATGCAGTGTTATACTGCTTCAAGACGTGATCTACAGCTATCTGCCATTTGCATCATCACTACGACTGTGTCAACTATTGATATTGATGTCCGGCTTTGGGCCTTTGATGTCCTCATGGTTGATTTTACTTATATCCACCGAACGAATGATTGCAGCAGTCTACCCTTTGAAAATCCACATATACTGCTCTCAAAAACGTACAAATATTGCGATAGCCCTTATGAGTATTGCTGGTTTTGTCGCCTCTATTCCTTTCTGTATCAATTGCACCATACCTAGCATAGATACGCCCTCAATATGCAAATCAAATATAACAGACTTCTACATTGGCATAGCATATCAACTAATATTTCTACTTCTATACTGTATCATACCTTTATGTATGATGTGTATCTTGAACAGTATCACAATAAGACGGATTTGCCATCAGAACATATTCAGACAAAACAATCAAAGTAATACAAATGCAAGGACATTATTGACTAGGAATATGTCATCGTCTGTAGCAACAATAATTACAGTGTGTTTAGTGTTTGCGATCACCACTCTGCCCCAGTTTTATTTCTTCATTAGCGCCATCATCAAACTTGTTACTAACAACCATTCATTTACAAATCAAACAGTTTCTTTCTTGGCAGTCTTATTTGATCAATGCAACCACTGCAGTAACTTCTTTTTGTATTGTGTCACAGGGTCAGTCTTCAGAAAAGCCCTTTCAGAATGTTTACCAAAGAAAAAGTCACAAAATTTACAAACAAGACGCCATGCTCTACAAGGAGCCATTCAACAAAATGAAAACCAAATATAAAGGGCTGTAGAAGTAAAATAGATTATTGATCCTTGCAGAGGTATATTTTCAAGAGGTTTCTTGCAGCACTCTCAGTAGCAGACGACATGCATAAATGCAAGCATATAGATTCACATGCAAGTGTGACACTATTAGACTATGAACCCTAACCATGGTATGCCATGGTAACTGAATGTTATGCGCAAAAAAAGCTATTTGCTTGCTGCATTTGACTGGTTGGGAAAAATGTCTCCAGCCGTTGAGGGCGTCATCTTCTGATATTGTTGGTTCCTGTACCCAATCTACAGAGGCATGAAACTATAGGAGGCCCTATCCAAAAAGACCCAGTCTCTTGACAATATAAGAGACTTCAAACGGGCCATCAATAACACTATGGACTAAAATACGGCTACTATTAATACGGCTACTTCTAGAGTGGAAGATCTAACCTTTGTGTTAGAATTGTATGTTTGAAAATTTAAAAAAAAACTCACAAAAAAAATCCAGTTGGATCTCGCCGAGAGGTAGTCAACTGAGGGTTAGTCAACTTGTAATACTGAAATGACGTGCCTAAATTAACTACAACCTGATATTCGTTAATCAAAATGAACATTCTTTAAAACATAGAACTGTGAACTTGTAGGAATTATCCACCTCATATCATAGCATTATCACCTAGGATTATAGAGCACAGCGAGCTCATCTAGAGTTGAGAACTGGTAATGTACAATTGGAATAATCCCCCCCCCCCCCCCCCCGAGGCAGAAATTCTAATAAACTCTACAACAACACCAAATTCTGTACATGACTGATGCGGATGAGACAGTAACAGAAGGAGCAGAATCTGATGCCGAGGATTTAACAGCTATTGGAGGCAACTGCTGTCAGGTTGAATGAACAGTACGCTTTTTCAAGACACCGCTACAAATATGCAATAGAGGGGCCTTGGTCACCAACGTTGACATAGATCTACATGTACTTCACGTTTTTCACTGAGCTCTTCAAGGAGAAGTAGGTCTTCCTTCTCAAGATGTAGCTCCAGAAGAGGGGTAGGCAAAAATGATTCAGAGAAGCTACCTCAGTCGTAGAGAAACTATGAACACATTGGAATAACTAAAATACCTATGATTGTATAGTACAAATTAAGAAGGTTCTTTTTGCCGTACGGACCCTCATGGTTTCAGCTTTACAGTTGACTGAAAGAACGGCATTCATATTGATATCTAGATGAGATAATGAAATGAAATGAGATGAGATATCGAACAATTCAATCCATCTTAATTCGCATAAGCCTCCGGCATTTGTTCTACTGCTCGAACGGTGGAGTTTTTTTTAACCCTTTTATTTGTGAGTTGACCATTTTATTAGTGACTATTTCGTTAGGGCTATCCAAAAGCTTGTCGGGTAAGGTTTGCATGTTCTCCTGTATAAAAATGGATTTGGTTTTTCGTAGAGCTGGTTTAGCGTTATTGGTTACCCATGGGCTCTGCTCAGGGGTGGTCATTGCACCCCCTGGTGTCCCCCTCTAGTCGCGCATCACGGGCGCCCCTCCTGCCACCTCGCGGCTTTCACACGTGCGTCCACTCGCCCCTCTCCTACCCCTCACTCCTGCTCTACACTCCGTACAGTACACACGTACTACACTTTTTCATCCCACCCACCCACAACCCTTTTCTCTTTTTTCCTACTCACGTAGGACTATTTTTATTATCATATATATTCATAACAATATTCTATTGTTATCATCATAATTAACTACATACATTCTTGTCAATTATATTATTGTATTATTTATTATTGTACTTCATATTGATAACATTAAATTCATATGTCGTCCAATAAGGTCGACATAAACATTTTACTACATTTTACTACTTTTAAAATTCAATAAAATTTTATTCTCCCAGCTCCTGCTTCTCTCCTTTCATCCAGGGATGGGGGAATGTACTAGTCTACGTGCAGACTCGCAGTCGGTGGGTAGTTTGGATTTTTCGCCCTTTTAAGCGCCTTATCTTTTGTTTAATCAATGAGATCAGTTACCTGTTCACCTTTAGTATTCCTTTATCTCTTATGGTCATGTTCCGTAGTGGGCAACGTGTGTCTAAATAGGTATCTATTTTTACTTCTATAAGATCTCATGTTATGTCATTGTCTATGAATTCGTAGAGGTCAGCCCAGTTTACATTAGTAAAGTGATTTTGATATGTTCTGTCTTCAGCCTAGGGTTATAACTTATAAGTTCTAGTTTCATTCTAAACATTATTCGTAGTATTTTGTTTTGTTGTGACTATCAGTAACGTGTTCTGAATTGTCATCAAAGATAGAGTCAAGAAGAATACCACTCCTGTAAATTTGTATGGCAACCTCTGGTGTGATTAGATTTCTCATTCGAGTGTGCCACCTTTAATAACTGCTTGTCTATTTTCAGTAAACTTTAATTTCTTATCAATAATTAGGCCAAGATGAGTAACAGTGTTTTGTTCTTTTGAGTGCGCAGTCAATTATATACAATAGTGGGGGTTCACCAGAATCATGGTTAACACACTGTAGCCATTGTGTCTCTTACCATTGCGTCGGTATAGAGCACAATATCACTGTTTATGTGGTTTGATTTATTAACTAAATAAATGATACAGATTGGTATCTATCTGTAGTGTGGAAGCAGAACCTCAGAAATGAAGAAAAATAATACAAACACATTCACAGCGTCATACGCATATGTCTGGGTACTAGTGTCAGTGTATACTCCTAGGGGTCAGGTCACCACAGATCAATTATGATAATCTAAAATTCGAATCATTTAGATAAAGAGCGCCGCTGTAAAGGAGTAGGGCAATTATAAAATATGTTGGTGAAAGACAGAAATGGGTGTCATATTAACTAAAACTATCAATACGTTGCCAATAGTAGTGTGCTTTAGTTGTTGATGTTGTTGTGGTGTGTAGCTCAAAGGTACTAGAAATATGTAATGAGAGTAATCTTTCCAAGACCCAATTTATTTCGATGTCACAATATCTTAATGATTTTGGTAGAAATATTTGCACATGCGGTAAGAAATACTGGGACAATACAATACATTTCTAATCACTGGGAAAAAATTGAGATTCAATATAAACCACACCAGAAGTTTGAAGTGCCGTTCTAAAAAAGTAGTGCATTGTGGGCAATAAGTTTAATCGATTTGTATCTCTTAAGGGTAACCTATCTCTCATCAACTCGCTACTTATTTCGATTATGATGTACAGTGCCTGAAAAGTCAATAAGTAATAATATCACTATGGAACAGCTATATTTTCAACGGCAGAATTCCAATGGAAGACCCAATGCCATTTCCTTAAAACTTTCACAGACCATACTAAATTTGGTACACATTGAGGCAGTAAAGATATAGGTTATTTCACTTGTTTTGAGAGCATGAGAGAAAACCATATTGGCCTGTTGAATCTGTTGGGTGAGGATGAACGAAATGCAACTTTACATTTACCCATTTGTCCTTGAGCTTCCAGCCCATTCACTTTGAAGTTTAAACCTCTCTCTTGACAAACCTATGATGACAGACTTTTTTCAAAATTGCGTCGGCCAGGAATCGAACCAGGATCGACTGCTTGGAAGGCAACCATGCTAACCGTTACACCACTGACGCAACTGCAAGACCTCTCACTCAAGGTTGCGGGATTCCATCAATCGAGATATTCATGATCCATACCTTTGAAGGCATATATGACAATTTCCCTTTGAAGGCAAAACCCATGTTGATTTCCTTGAAATTGAATATGACAATCTCCAAAAGTTGCAGAATAAAAAGCTGAACTTAGGAATGGGGCCGAGTTAGTTAGACCCTATGCCATTTCCTTCAAACTTTCACAGACCATACTAAATTTGGTACACATTGAGGCAGTAAAGAGTATAGGTTACTTCACTTGTTTTGAGAGAATGAGAGAAAACCATATTGGCCTGTTGAATCTGTTGGGTGAGGATGAACAAAATGCAACTTTACATTTACCCATTTGTCCTTGAGCTTCCAGCCCATTCACTTTGAAGTTTAAACCTCTCTCTTGACAAAACTATGATGACAGATTTTTTTCAAAACTGCGTCGGCCGGGAATCGAACCCGGATCGACTGCTTGGAAGGCAACCATGCTAACCGTTACACCACCGACGCAACTGCAAGACCTCTCACTCAAGGTTGCGGGATTCCATCAATCGAGATATTCATGATCCATACCTTTGAAGGCATATATGACAATTTCCCTTTGAAGGCAAAATCCATGTTGATTTCCTTGAAATTGAATAAGACAATCACCAAATCGATATCATTATAATGTCATATTTGAACATCTTTATTTTGAAATTAGAATTCCCATAGGAGACCCTATCCCATTTCCTTCAAACTTTCACGGACCGTACTAAATTTGGTACACATTGAGGCAGTTAAGAGTACAGGTTACTTCACTTGTTTTGAGAGAATGAGAGAAAACCATATTGGCCTGTTGAATCTGTTGGGTGAGGATGAACGAAATGCAACTTTACATTTACCAATTTGTCCTTGAGCTTCCAGCCCATTCACTTTTAAGTTTAAACCTCTCTCTTGACAAAACTATGATGACAAACTTTTTTCAAAATTGCGTCGGCCAGGAATCGAACCCGGATCGACTGCTTGGAAGGCAACCATGCTAACCGTTACACCACCGACGCAACTGCAAGACCTCTCACTCAAGGTTGCGGGATTCCATCAATCGAGATATTCATGATCCATACCTTTGAAGGCATATATGACAATTTCCCTTTGAAGGCAAAACCCATGTTGATTTCCTTGAAATTGAATATGACAATCTCCAAAAGTTGCAGAATAAAAAGCTGAACTTAGGAATGGGGCCGAGTTAGTTAGACCCTATGCCATTTCCTTCAAACTTTCACAGACCATACTAAATTTGGTACACATTGAGGCAGTAAAGAGTATAGGTTACTTCACTTGTTTTGAGAGAATGAGAGAAAACCATATTGGCCTGTTGAATCTGTTGGGTGAGGATGAACGAAATGCAACTTTACATTTACCCATTTGTCCTTGAGCTTCCAGCCCATTCACTTTGAAGTTTAAACCTCTCTCTTGACAAACCTATGATGACAGACTTTTTTCAAAATTGCGTCGGCCAGGAATCGAACCCGGATCGACTGCTTGGAAGGCAACCATGCTAACCGTTACACCACCGACGCAACTGCAAGACCTCTCACTCAAGGTTGCGGGATTCCATCAATCGAGATATTCATGATCCATACCTTTGAAGGCATATATGACAATTTCCCTTTGAAGGCAAAACCCATGTTGATTTCCTTGAAATTGAATATGACAATCTCCAAAAGTTGCAGAATAAAAAGCTGAACTTAGGAATGGGGCCGAGTTAGTTAGACCCTATGCCATTTCCTTCAAACTTTCACAGACCATACTAAATTTGGTACACATTGAGGCAGTAAAGAGTATAGGTTACTTCACTTGTTTTGAGAGAATGAGAGAAAACCATATTGGCCTGTTGAATCTGTTGGGTGAGGATGAACAAAATGCAACTTTACATTTACCCATTTGTCCTTGAGCTTCCAGCCCATTCACTTTGAAGTTTAAACCTCTCTCTTGACAAAACTATGATGACAGATTTTTTTCAAAACTGCGTCGGCCGGGAATCGAACCCGGATCGACTGCTTGGAAGGCAACCATGCTAACCGTTACACCACCGACGCAACTGCAAGACCTCTCACTCAAGGTTGCGGGATTCCATCAATCGAGATATTCATGATCCATACCTTTGAAGGCATATATGACAATTTCCCTTTGAAGGCAAAATCCATGTTGATTTCCTTGAAATTGAATAAGACAATCACCAAATCGATATCATTATAATGTCATATTTGAACATCTTTATTTTGAAATTAGAATTCCCATAGGAGACCCTATCCCATTTCCTTCAAACTTTCACGGACCGTACTAAATTTGGTACACATTGAGGCAGTTAAGAGTACAGGTTACTTCACTTGTTTTGAGAGAATGAGAGAAAACCATATTGGCCTGTTGAATCTGTTGGGTGAGGATGAACGAAATGCAACTTTACATTTACCAATTTGTCCTTGAGCTTCCAGCCCATTCACTTTTAAGTTTAAACCTCTCTCTTGACAAAACTATGATGACAAACTTTTTTCAAAATTGCGTCGGCCAGGAATCGAACCCGGATCGACTGCTTGGAAGGCAACCATGCTAACCGTTACACCACCGACGCAACTGCAAGACCTCTCACTCAAGGTTGCGGGATTCCATCAATCGAGATATTCATGATCCATACCTTTGAAGGCATATATGACAATTTCCCTTTGAAGGCAAAACCCATGTTGATTTCCTTGAAATTGAATATGACAATCTCCAAAAGTTGCAGAATAAAAAGCTGAACTTAGGAATGGGGCCGAGTTAGTTAGACCCTATGCCATTTCCTTCAAACTTTCACAGACCATACTAAATTTGGTACACATTGAGGCAGTAAAGAGTATAGGTTACTTCACTTGTTTTGAGAGAATGAGAGAAAACCATATTGGCCTGTTGAATCTGTTGGGTGAGGATGAACGAAATGCAACTTTAGATTTACCAATTTGTCCTTGAGCTTCCAGCCCATTCACTTTGAAGTTTAAACCTCTCTCTTGACAAAACTATGATGACAGATTTTTTTCAAAACTGCGTCGGCCGGGAATCGAACCCGGATCGACTGCTTGGAAGGCAACCATGCTAACCGTTACACCACCGACGCAACTGCAAGACCTCTCACTCAAGGTTGCGGGATTCCATCAATCGAGATATTCATGATCCATACCTTTGAAGGCATATATGACAATTTTCCTTTGAAGGCAAAACCCATGTTGATTTCCTTGAAATTGAATATGACAATCACCAAAAGTTGCAGAATACAAAAGCTGAAACTAGGAATGGGGCCGAGTTAGTTTTTGATTTTGAAATCGATGTCATAATAATATTATATTGGAACATCAATTCTATTTTTGAAATTAGAATTCCCATAGGAGACCCTATGCCATTTCCTTCAAATTTTCACAGACCATACTAAATTTGGTACACATTGAGGCAGTAAAGAGTATAGGTTACTTCACTTGTTTTGAGAGAATGAGAGAAAACCATATTGGCCTGTTGAATCTGTTGGGTGAGGATGAACAAAATGCAACTTTACATTTACCCATTTGTCCTTGAGCTTCCAGCCCATTCACTTTGAAGTTTAAACCTCTCTCTTGACAAAACTATGATGACAGATTTTTTTCAAAACTGCGTCGGCCGGGAATCGAACCCGGATCGACTGCTTGGAAGGCAACCATGCTAACCGTTACACCACCGACGCAACTGCAAGACCTCTCACTCAAGGTTGCGGGATTCCATCAATCGAGATATTCATGATCCATACCTTTGAAGGCATATATGACAATTTTCCTTTGAAGGCAAAACCCATGTTGATTTCCTTGAAATTGAATATGACAATCACCAAATCGATATCATTTTAATATAATATTTGAACATCTTTATTTTGAAATTAGAATTGCCATAGGAGACCCTATCACATTTCCTTCAAAGTTTTACGGACCGTACTAAATTCGGTACACATTGAGGCAGTAAAGAGTATAGGTTACTTCACTTGTTTTGAGAGAATGAGAGAAAACCATATTGGCCTGTTGAATCTGTTGGGTGAGGATGAACGAAATGCAACTTTACATTTACCAATTTGTCCTTGAGCTTCCAGCCCATTCACTTTGAAGTTTAAACCTCTCTCTTGACAAAACTATGATGACAGATTTTTTTCAAAACTGCGTCGGCCGGGAATCGAACCCGGATCGACTGCTTGGAAGGCAACCATGCTAACCGTTACACCACCGACGCAACTGCAAGACCTCTCACTCAAGGTTGCGGGATTCCATCAATCGAGATATTCATGATCCATACCGTTGAAGGCATATATGACAATTTTCCTTTGAAGGCAAAACCCATGTTGATTTCCTTGAAATTGAATATGACAATCACCAAAAGTTGCAGAATACAAAAGCTAAAACTAGGAATGGGGCCGAGTTAGTTTTTGATTTTGAGATCAATGTCATAATAATATTATATTGGAACATCAATTCTATTTTTGAAATTAGAATTCCCATAGAAGACCCTATGCCATTTCCTTCAAATTTACACAGACCATACTAAATTTGGTACACATTGAGGCAGTAAAGAGTATAGGTTACTTCACTTGTTTTGAGAGAATGAGAGAAAACCATATTGGCCTGTTGAATCTGTTGGGTGAGGATGAACGAAATGCAACTTTACATTTACCCATTTGTCCTTGAGCTTCCAGCCCATTCACTTTGAAGTTTAAACCTCTCTCTTGACAAAACTATGATGACAGATTTTTTTCAAAACTGCGTCGGCCGGGGATCGAACCCGGATCGACTGCTTGGAAGGCAACCATGCTAACCGTTACACCACCGACGCAACTGCAAGACCTCTCACTCAAGGTTGCAGGATTCCATCAATTGAGATATTCATGATCCATACTTTTTAAGGCATATATGACAATTTTCCTTTGAAGGCAAAACCCATGTTGATTTCCTTGAAATTGAATATGACAATCACCAAATCGATATCATTATAATATCATATTTGAACATCTTTATTTTGAAATTAGAATTCCCATAGGAGACCCTATCACATTTCCTTCAAAGTTTCACGGACCGTACTAAATTTGGTACACATTGAGGCAGTAAAGAGTATAGGTTACTTCACTTGTTTTGAGAGAATGAGAGAAAACCATATTGGCCTGTTGAATCTGTTGGGTGAGGATGAACGAAATGCAACTTTACATTTACCAATTTGTCCTTGAGCTTCCAGCCCATTGACTTTGAAGTTTAAACATCTCTCTTGACAAAACTATGATGACAGATTTTTTTCAAAACTGCGTCGGCCGGGAATCGAACCCGGATCGACTGCTTGGAAGGCAACCATGCTAATTACACCACCGACGCAACTGCAAGACCTCTCACTCAAGGTTGCGGGATTCCATCAATCGAGATATTCATGATCCATACTTTTTAAGGCATATATGACAATTTTCCTTTGAGGGCAAAACCCATGTTGATTTCCTTGAAATTGAATATGACAATCACCAAAAGTTGCAGAAGACAAAAGCTGAACTTAGGAATGGGGCCGAGTTAGTTTTTGATTTTGAAATCGATATCATTATAATGTCATATTGGAACATCAATTCTATTTTTGAAATTAGAATTCCCATAGGAGACCCTATGCCATTTCCTTCAAATTTTCACAGACCATACTAAATTTGGTACACATTGAGGCAGTAAAGAGTATAGGTTACTTCACTTGTTTTGAGAGAATGAGAGAAAACCATATTGGCCTGTTGAATATGTTGGCTGAGGATGAACGAAATGCAACTTTACAATAACTAATTTGTCCTTGAGCTTCCAGCCCATTCACTTTGAAGTTTAAACCTCTCTCTTGACAAAACTATGATGACAGATTTTTTTCAAAACTGCGTCGGCCGGGAATCGAACCCGGATTGACTGCTTGGAAGGCAACCATGCTAAACGTTACACCATCGACGCAACTGCAAGACCTCTCACTCAAGGTTGCTGGATTCCATCAATCGAGATATTCATGATCCATACCTTTGAAGGCATATATGACAATTTTCCTTTGAAGGCAAAACCCATGTTGATTTCCTTGAAATTGAATATGACAATCACCAAAAGTTGCAGAATACAAAAGCTGAAACAAGGAATGGGGCCGAGTTATTTTTTGATTTTGAGATCGATGTCATAATAATATTATATTGGAACATCAATTCTATTTTTGAAATTAGAATTCCCATAGGAGACCCTATGCCATTTCCTTCAAATTTTCACAGACCATACTAAATTTGGTACACACTGAGGCAGTAAAGAGTATAGGTTACTTCACTTGTTTTGAGAGAATGAGAGAAAACCATATTGGCCTGTTGAATCTGTTGGGTGAGGATGAACAAAATGCAACTTTACATTTACCCATTTGTCCTTGAGCTTCCAGTCCATTCTCTTTGAAGTTTAAAACTCTCTCTTGACAAAACTATGATGACAGATTTTTTTCAAAACTGCGTCAGCCCGGAACCGAACCCGGATCGACTGCTTGGAAGGCAACCATGCTAACCGTTACACCACCGACGCAACTGCAAGACCTCTCACTCAAGGTTGCAGGATTCCATCAATTGAGATATTCATGATCCATACTTTTTAAGGCATATATGACAATTTTCCTTTGAAGGCAAAACCCATGTTGATTTCCTTGAAATTGAATATGACAATCACCAAATCGATATCATTTTAATATAATATTTGAACATCTTTATTTTGAAATTAGAATTGCCATAGGAGACCCTATCACATTTCCTTCAAAGTTTTACGGACCGTACTAAATTCGGTACACATTGAGGCAGTAAAGAGTATAGGTTACTTCACTTGTTTTGAGAGAATGAGAGAAAACCATATTGGCCTGTTGAATCTGTTGGGTGAGGATGAACGAAATGCAACTTTACATTTACCAATTTGTCCTTGAGCTTCCAGCCCATTCACTTTGAAGTTTAAACCTCTCTCTTGACAAAACTATGATGACAGATTTTTTTCAAAACTGCGTCGGCCGGGAATCGAACCCGGATCGACTGCTTGGAAGGCAACCATGCTAACCGTTACACCACCGACGCAACTGCAAGACCTCTCACTCAAGGTTGCGGGATTCCATCAATCGAGATATTCATGATCCATACCGTTGAAGGCATATATGACAATTTTCCTTTGAAGGCAAAACCCATGTTGATTTCCTTGAAATTGAATATGACAATCACCAAAAGTTGCAGAATACAAAAGCTGAAACAAGGAATGGGGCCGAGTTATTTTTTGATTTTGAGATCGATGTCATAATAATATTATATTGGAACATCAATTCTATTTTTGAAATTAGAATTCCCATAGGAGACCCTATGCCATTTCCTTCAAATTTTCACAGACCATACTAAATTTGGTACACACTGAGGCAGTAAAGAGTATAGGTTACTTCACTTGTTTTGAGAGAATGAGAGAAAACCATATTGGCCTGTTGAATCTGTTGGGTGAGGATGAACGAAATGCAACTTTACATTTACCCATTTGTCCTTGAGCTTCCAGTCCATTCTCTTTGAAGTTTAAAACTCTCTCTTGACAAAACTATGATGACAGATTTTTTTCAAAACTGCGTCAGCCCGGAACCGAACCCGGATCGACTGCTTGGAAGGCAACCATGCTAACCGTTACACCACCGACGCAACTGCAAGACCTCTCACTCAAGGTTGCAGGATTCCATCAATTGAGATATTCATGATCCATACTTTTTAAGGCATATATGACAATTTTCCTTTGAAGGCAAAACCCATGTTGATTTCCTTGAAATTGAATATGACAATCACCAAATCGATATCATTATAATATCATATTTGAACATCTTTATTTTGAAATTAGAATTCCCATAGGAGATCCTATCACATTTCCTTCAAAGTTTCACGGACCGTACTAAATTTGGTACACATTGAGGCAGTAAAGAGTATAGGTTACTTCACTTGTTTTGAGAGAATGAGAGAAAACCATATTGGCCTGTTGAATCTGTTGGGTGAGGATGAACGAAATGCAACTTTACATTTACCAATTTGTCCTTGAGCTTCCAGCCCATTGACTTTGAAGTTTAAACATCTCTCTTGACAAAACTATGATGACAGATTTTTTTCAAAACTGCGTCGGCCGGGAATCGAACCCGGATCGACTGCTTGGAAGGCAACCATGCTAACCGTTACACCACCGACGCAACTGCAAGACCTCTCACTCAAGGTTGCGGGATTCCATCAATCGAGATATTCATGATCCATACCTTTGAAGGCATATATGACAATTTTCCTTTGAAGGCAAAACCCATGTTGATTTCCTTGAAATTGAATATGACAATCACCAAAAGTTGCAGAATACAAAAGCTGAAACTAGGAATGGGGCCGAGTTAGTTTTTGATTTTGAAATCGATGTCATAATAATATTATATTGGAACATTAATTCTATTTTTGAAATTAGAATTCCCATAGGAGACCCTATGCCATTTCCTTCAAATTTACACAGACCATACTAAATTTGGTACACATTGAGGCAGTAAAGAGTATAGGTTACTTCACTTGTTTTGAGAGAATGAGAGAAAACCATATTGGCCTGTTGAATCTGTTGGGTGAGGATGAACAAAATGCAACTTTACATTTACCCATTTGTCCTTGAGCTTCCAGTCCATTCACTTTGAAGTTTGAAACTCTCTCTTGACAAAACTATGATGACAGATTTTTTTCAAAACTGCGTCTGCCGGGAATCGAACCCGGATCGACTGCTTGGAAGGCAACCATGCTAACCGTTACACCACCGACGCAACTGCAAGACCTCTCACTCAAGGTTGCTGGATTCCATCAATCGAGATATTCATGATCCATACCTTTGAAGGCATATATGACAATTTTCCTTTGAAGGCAAAACCCATGTTGATTTCCTTGAAATTGAATATGACAATCACCAAAAGTTGCAGAATACAAAAGCTGAAACTAGGAATGGGGCCGAGTTAGTTTTTGATTTTGAGATCAATGTCATAATAATATTATATTGGAACATTAATTCTATTTTTGAAATTAGAATTCCCATAGGAGACCCTATGCCATTTCCTTCAAATTTACACAGACCATACTAAATTTGGTACACATTGAGGCAGTAAAGAGTATAGGTTACTTCACTTGTTTTGAGAGAATGAGAGAAAACCATATTGGCCTGTTGAATCTGTTGGGTGAGGATGAACAAAATGCAACTTTACATTTACCCATTTGTCCTTGAGCTTCCAGCCCATTCACTTTGAAGTTTAAACCTCTCTCTTGACAAAACTATGATGACAGATTTTTTTCAAAACTGCGTCGGCCGGGAATCGAACCCGGATCGACTGCTTGGAAGGCAACCATGCTAACCGTTACACCACCGACGCAACTGCAAGACCTCTCACTCAAGGTTGCAGGATTCCATCAATTGAGATATTCATGATCCATACTTTTTAAGGCATATATGACAATTTTCCTTTGAAGGCAAAACCCATGTTGATTTCCTTGAAATTGAATATGACAATCACCAAATCGATATCATTATAATATCATATTTGAACATCTTTATTTTGAAATTAGAATTCCCATAGGAGATCCTTTCACATTTCCTTCAAAGTTTCACGGACCGTACTAAATTTGGTACACATTGAGGCAGTAAAGAGTATAGGTTACTTCACTTGTTTTGAGAGAATGAGAGAAAACCATATTGGCCTGTTGAATCTGTTGGGTGAGGATGAACGAAATGCAACTTTACATTTACCAATTTATCCTTGAGCTTCCAGCCCATTCACTTTGAAGTTTGAAACTCTCTCTTGACAAAACTATGATGACAGATTTTTTTCAAAACTGCGTCGGCCGGGAATCGAACCCGGATCGACTGCTTGGAAGGCAACCATGCTAACCGTTACACCACCGACGCAACTGCAAGACCTCTCACTCAAGGTTGCGGGATTCCATCAATCGAGATATTCATGATCCATACCTTTGAAGGCATATATGACAATTTTCCTTTGAAGGCAAAACCCATGTTGATTTCCTTAAAATTGAATATGACAATCTCCAAAAGTTGCAGAATACAAAAGCTGAACTTAGGAATGGGGCCGAGTTAGTTAGACCCTATGCCATTTCCTTCAAAGTTTCACGGACCGTACTAAATTTGGTACACATTGAGGCAGTAAAGAGTATAGGTTACTTCACTTGTTTTGAGAGAATGAGAGAAAACCATATTGGCCTGTTGAATCTGTTGGGTGAGGATGAACGAAATGCAACTTTACAATAACTAATTTGTCCTTGAGCTTCCAGCCCATTCACTTTGAAGTTTAAAACTCTCTCTTGACAAAACTATGATGACAGATTTTTTTCAAAACTGCGTCGGCCGGGAATCGAACCCGGATCGACTGCTTGGAAGGCAACCATGCTAACCGTTACACCACCGACGCAACTGCAAGACCTCTCACTCAAGGTTGCGGGATTCCATCAATCGAGATATTCATGATCCATACCTTTGAAGGCATATATGACAATTTTCCTTTGAAGGCAAAACCCATGTTGATTTCCTTGAAATTGAATATGACAATCTCCAAAAGTTGCAGAATACAAAAGCTGAAACTAGAAATGGGGCCGAGTCACTTTTTGATTTTGAAATCGATATCATTACACTATCATATTTGAACATCTTTATTTTGAAATTAGAATTCCCATAGGAGACCCTATGCCATTTCCTTCAAACTTTTACGGACCATACTAAATTTGGTACACATTGAGGCAGTAAAGAGTATAGGTTACTTCACTTGTTTTGAGAGAATGAGAGAAAACCATATTGGCCTGTTGAATCTGTTGGGTGAGGATGAACGAAATGCAACTTTACATTTACCAATTTGTCCTTGATCTTCCAGCCTATTGACTTTGAAGTTTAATCCTCTCTCTTGACAAACCTATGATGACAGATTTTTTCCAAAACTGCGTCGGCCGGGAATCGAACCCGGATCGACTGCTTGGAAGGCAACCATGCTAACCGTTACACCACCGACGCAACTGCAAGACCTCTCACTCAAGGTTGCGGGATTCGATCAATCGAGATATTCATGATCCATACCTTTGAAGGCATATATGACAATTTCCCTTTGAAGGCAAAATCCATGTTGATTTCCTTGAAATTGAATATGACAATCTCCAAAAGTTGCAGAATACAAAAGTTGAAACTAGGAATAAGGCCGAGTTAGTTTTTTATTTTGAAATCGATATCATTATAATATCATATTGGAACATCTTTATTTTGAAATTAGAATTCCCATAGGAGACCCTATGCCATTTCCTTCAAACTTTCACAGACCATACTAAATTTGGTACACATTGAGGCAGTAAAGAGTATAGGTTACTTCACTTGTTTTGAGAGAATGAGAGAAAACCATATTGGCCTGTTGAATCTGTTGGGTGAGGATGAACAAAATGCAACTTTACATCTACCCATTTGTCCTTGAGCTTCCAGCCCATTCACTTTGAAGTTTAAACCTCTCTCTTGACAAAACTATGATGACAGATTTTTTTGCAAAACTGCTTCGGCCGGGAATCGAACCCGGATCGACTGCTTGGAAGGCAACCATGCTAACCGTTACACCACCGACGCAACTGCAAGACCTCTCACTCAAGGTTGCAGGATTCCATCAATTGAGATATTCATGATCCATACTTTTTAAGGCATATATGGTCAATTCTCCCAGATCGTGATCGATACCCACGTACGGTGACCAAAAATTCAAACTAGTTATATCTTGATAAAAGAAGTGGAAATATATAGTAGGAGACAATACATTACATGGGTAAATGTTGGGAACACTAATCTTTATTGGAAATTATTTTTTTAGCTGAATAATTTTAACCTTGTAACCTATATGTCACCGTACGTGGTCAAGTGGGTTCAATGAGGTCTTAGGGTAAATATTGGTTGTTACTTTTTAGCAGAATCAGATTTTCATTATCAGAAAATGAATCTCTAATCATATTGAGAAAATTAAAGTTGATTAATATTATTTAGAACATAATGCCCATGTATAAAAAGACATGTATGTTTCTTGGCATTAACATGCCTGAAGTCCTTGCAAATTGCAGATGTTAATGGTTCCATAATACTCTATTTATCTATGAAATATTATTCATTAATATTGTAATTCTTTTTCCTTACATAAGCAAAACCTAATAATTTCTGCCCACGTACGGTGACCAAATAAAGTTCACCACCCATGTTCATTTAGCTGTGGTATATTTGATGGCAGAATTAATTTATACACTAGAGATGATATATAAACTGTGTATACTCCTCCTTTGTTTGGTGGATTAAAAGGTACCAAAAAAAGTACTATTCTATAATTTGTGTACCTTTTAATGTGGCTTGCCCATGTACGGTGACATAGCCTTCACCACTGATTTTATACACCTAGACTACATGTATATTTCCCCATTTAAACATTCATTATGTTTTATAAGTTCTGCAACACATTTGTGGGTATGACACATTCAAGATAGACAAATATCTATAGTTACATAACTATAAGAGGTGTTCAAAATCTGGTTATACAGGTTTCACCTATGAATTTTTAGCTAAAAATGCCTATTTTAGGGGTTTACCAATTTTCTTTCAAGATATAGATACATGAAAGTGGGGTTCCCCTAACAGATCTGTCATTTCTACATACTCTAATATTGTTTCTGATATCCTAAAACGATATTTACATATAAAAACGACTCTTTGAATTATTGGTCACCGTACGTGGGCATCGATCACGATCTGGGAGAATTTTTTTTTGATTTTGAAATCGATGTCATAAAAATATTATATTGGAACATTAATTCTATTTTTGAAATTAGAATTCCCATAGGAGACCCTATGCCATTTCTTTCAAATTTTCACAGACCATACTAAATTTGGTACACATTGAGGCAGTAAAGAGTATAGGTTACTTCACTTGTTTTGAGAGAATGAGAGAAAACCATATTGGCCTGTTGAATCTGTTGGGTGAGGATGAACAAAATGCAACTTTACATTTACCCATTTGTTCTTGAGCTTCCAGTCCATTCACTTTGAAGTTTAAACCTCTCTCTTGACAAAACTATGATGACAGATTTTTTTCAAAACTGCGTCGGCCGGGAATCGAACCCGGATCGACTGCTTGGAAGGCAACCATGCTAACCGTTACACCACCGACGCGACTGCAAGACCTCTCACTCAAGGTTGCGGGATTCGATCAATCGAGATATTCATGATCCATACCTTTGAAGGCATATATGACAATTTTCCTTTGAAGGCAAAACCCATGTTGATTTCCTTGAAATTGAATATGACAATCACCAAAAGTTGCAGAATACAAAAGCTGAACTTAGGAATGGGGCCGAGTTAGTTTTTGATTTTGAAATCGATATCATTATAATGTCATATTGGAACATCAATTCTATTTTTGAAATTAGAATTCCCATAGGAGACCCTATGCCATTTCCTTCAAATTTTCACAGACCATACTAAATTTGGTACACATTGAGGCAGTAAAGAGTATAGGTTACTTCACTTGTTTTGAGAGAATGAGAGAAAACCATATTGGCCTGTTGAATCTGTTGGCTGAGGATGAACGAAATGCAACTTTACAATAACTAATTTGTCCTTGAGCTTCCAGCCCATTCACTTAGAAGTTTAAACCTCTCTCTTGACAAAACTATGATGACAGATTTTTTTCAAAACTGCGTCGGCCGGGAATCGAACCCGGATCGACTGCTTGGAAGGCAACCATGCTAACCGTTACACCACCGACGCAACTGCAAGACCTCTCACTCAAGGTTGCGGGATTCCATCAATCGAGATATTCATGATCCATACCTTTGAAGGCATATATGACAATTTTCCTTTGAAGGCAAAACCCATGTTGATTTCCTTGAAATTGAATATGACAATCTCCAAAAGTTGCAGAATACAAAAGCTGAAACTAGAAATGGGGCCGAGTCACTTTTTGATTTTGAAATCGATATCATTACAATATCATATTTGAACATCTTTATTTTGAAATTAGAATTCCCATAGGAGACCCTTTGCCATTTCCTTCAAACTTTTACGGACCATACTAAATTTGGTACACATTGAGGCAGTAAAGAGTATAGGTTACTTTACTTGTTTTGAGAGAATGAGAGAAAACCATATTGGCCTGTTGAATCTGTTGGGTGAGGATGAACGAAATGCAACTTTACATTTACCCATTTGTCCTTGAGCTCCCAGCCCATTCACTTTGAAGTTTAAACCTCTCTCTTGACAAAACTATGATGACAGATTTTTTTTAAAAACTGCGTCGGCCGGGAATCGAACCCGGATCGACTGCTTGGAAGGCAACCATGCTAACCGTTACACCACCGACGCAACTGCAAGACCTCTCACTCAAGGTTGCAGGATTCCATCAATTGAGATATTCATGATCCATACTTTTTAAGGCATATATGACAATTTTCCTTTGAAGGCAAAACCCATGTTGATTTCCTTGAAATTGAATATGACAATCACCAAATCGATATCATTATAATATCATATTTGAACATCTTTATTTTGAAATTAGAATTCCCATAGGAGATCCTATCACATTTCCTTCAAAGTTTCACGGACCGTACTAAATTTGGTACACATTGAGGCAGTAAAGAGTATAGGTTACTTCACTTGTTTTGAGAGAATGAGAGAAAACCATATTGGCCTGTTGAATCTGTTGGGTGAGGATGAACGAAATGCAACTTTACATTTACCAATTTGTCCTTGAGCTTCCAGCCCATTCACTTTGAAGTTTAAACATCTCTCTTGACAAAACTATGATGACAGATTTTTTCTCAAAATTGCGTCGGCCGGGAATCGAACCCGGATCGACTGATTGGAAGGCAACCATGCTAACCGTTACACCACCGACGCAACTGCAAGACCTCTCACTCAAGGTTGCGGGATTCCATCAATCGAGATATTCATGATCCATACCTTTGAAGGCATATATGACAATTTTCCTTTGAAGGCAAAACCCATGTTGATTTCCTTGAAATTGAATATGACAATCACCAAAAGTTGCAGAATACAAAAGCTGAAACTAGAAATGGGGCCGAGTCACTTTTTGATTTTGAAATCGATGTCATAATAATATTATATTGGAACATTAATTCTATTTTTGAAATTAGAATTCCCATAGGAGACCCTATGCCATTTCCTTCAAATTTACACAGACCATACTAAATTTGGTACACATTGAGGCAGTAAAGAGTATAGGTTACTTCACTTGTTTTGAGGGAATGAGAGAAAACCATATTGGCCTGTTGAATCTGTTGGGTGAGGATGAACAAAATGCAACTTTACATTTACCCATTTGTCCTTGAGCTTCCAGTCCATTCACTTTGAAGTTTGAAACTCTCTCTTGACAAAACTATGATGACAGATTTTTTTCAAAACTGCGTTGGCCGGGAATCGAACCCGGATCGACTGCTTGGAAGGCAACCATGCTAACCGTTACACCACCGACGCAACTGCAAGACCTCTCACTCAAGGTTGCTGGATTCCATCAATCGAGATATTCATGATCCATACCTTTGAAGGCATATATGACAATTTTCCTTTGAAGGCAAAACCCATGTTGATTTCCTTGAAATTGAATATGACAATCACCAAAAGTTGCAGAATACAAAAGCTGAAACTAGGAATGGGGCCGAGTTAGTTTTTGATTTTGAAATCGATGTCATAATAATATTATATTGGAACATCAATTCTATTTTTGAAATTAGAATTCCCATAGGAGACCCTATGCCATTTCCTTCAAATTTACACAGACCATACTAAATTTGGTACACATTGAGGCAGTAAAGAGTATAGGTTACTTCACTTGTTTTGAGAGAATGAGAGAAAACCATATTGGCCTGTTGAATCTGTTGGGTGAGGATGAACAAAATGCAACTTTACATTTACCCATTTGTCCTTGAGCTTCCAGCCCATTCACTTTGAAGTTTAAACCTCTCTCTTGACAAAACTATGATGACAGATTTTTTTCAAAACTGCGTCGGCCAGGAATCGAACCCGGATCGACTGCTTGGAAGGCAACCATGCTAACCGTTACACCACCGACGCAACTGCAAGACCTCTCACTCAAGGTTGCAGGATTCCATCAATTGAGATATTCATGATCCATACTTTTTAAGGCATATATGACAATTTTCCTTTGAAGGCAAAACCCATGTTGATTTCCTTGAAATTGAATATGACAATCACCAAAAGTTGCAGAATACAAAAGCTGAACTTAGGAATGGGGCCGAGTTAGTTTTTGATTTTGAAATCGATATCATTATAATGTCATATTGGAACATCAATTCTATTTTTGAAATTAGAATTCCCATAGGAGACCCTATGCCATTTCCTTCAAACTTTCACAGACCATACTAAATTTGGTACACATTGAGGCAGTAAAGAGTATAGGTTACTTCACTTGTTTTGAGAGAATGAGAGAAAACCATATTGGCCTGTTGAATCTGTTGGCTGAGGATGAATGAAATGCAACTTTACATTTACCCATTTGTCCTTGAGCTTCCAGCCCATTCACTTTGAAGTTTAAACCTCTCTCTTGACAAAACTATGATGACAGATTTTTTTCAAAACTGCGGCGGCCGGGAATCGAACCCGGATCGACTGCTTGGAAGGCAACCATGCTAACCGTTACACCACCGACGCAACTGCAAGACCTCTCACTCAAGGTTGCTGGATTCCATCAATCGAGATATTCATGATCCATACCTTTGAAGGCATATATGACAATTTTCCTTTGAAGGCAAAACCCATGTTGATTTCCTTGAAATTGAATATGACAATCACCAAAAGTTGCAGAATACAAAAGCTGAAACTAGGAATGGGGCCGAGTTAGTTTTTGATTTTGAGATCGATGTCATAATAATATTATATTGGAACATCAATTCTATTTTTGAAATTAGAATTCCCATAGGAGACCCTATGCCATTTCCTTCAAATTTACACAGACCATACTAAATTTGGTACACATTGAGGCAGTAAAGAGTATAGGTTACTTCACTTGTTTTGAGAGAATGAGAGAAAACCATATTGGCCTGTTGAATCTGTTGGGTGAGGATGAACAAAATGCAACTTTACATTTACCCATTTGTCCTTGAGCTTCCAGCCCATTCACTTTGAAGTTTAAAGCTCTCTCTTGACAAAACTATGATGACAGATTTTTTTCAAAACTGCGTCGGCCGGGAATCGAACCCGGATCGACTGCTTGGAAGGCAACCATGCTAACCGTTACACCACCGACGCAACTGCAAGACCTCTCACTCAAGGTTGCTGGATTCCATCAATCGAGATATTCATGATCCATACCTTTGAAGGCATATATGACAATTTTCCTTTGAAGGCAAAACCCATGTTGATTTCCTTGAAATTGAATATGACAATCACCAAAAGTTGCAGAATACAAAAGCTGAAACTAGGAATGGGGCCGAGTTAGTTTTTGATTTTGAGATCGATGTCATAATAATATTATATTGGAACATCAATTCTATTTTTGAAATTAGAATTCCCATAGGAGACCCTATGCCATTTCCTTCAAATTTTCACAGACCATACTAAATTTGGTACACATTGAGGCAGTAAAGAGTATAGGTTACTTCACTTGTTTTGAGAGAATGAGAGAAAACCATATTGGCCTGTTGAATCTGTTGGGTGAGGATGAACGAAATGCAACTTTACATTTACCCATTTGTCCTTGAGCTTCCAGCCCATTCACTTTGAAGTTTAAACCTCTCTCTTGACAAAACTATGACAGATTTTTTTCAAAACTGCGTCGGCCGGGAATCGAACCCGGATCGACTGCTTGGAAGGCAACCATGCTAACCGTTACACCACCGACGCAACTGCAAGACCTCTCACTCAAGGTTGCTGGATTCCATCAATCGAGATATTCATGATCCATACCTTTGAAGGCATATATGACAATTTTCCTTTGAAGGCAAAACCCATGTTGATTTCCTTGAAATTGAATATGACAATCACCAAAAGTTGCAGAATACAAAAGCTGAAACAAGGAATGGGGCCGAGTTAGTTTTTGATTTTGAGATCAATGTCATAATAATATTATATTGGAACATCAATTCTATTTTTGAAATTAGAATTCCCATAGGAGACCCTATGCCATTTCCTTCAAATTTACACAGACCATACTTAATTTGGTACACATTGAGGCAGTAAAGAGTATAGGTTACTTCACTTGTTTTGAGAGAATGAGAGAAAACCATATTGGCCTGTTGAATCTGTTGGGTGAGGATGAACAAAATGCAACTTTACATTTACCCATTTGTCCTTGAGCTTCCAGTCCATTCACTTTGAAGTTTGAAACTCTCTCTTGACAAAACTATGATGACAGATTATTTTTCAAAACTGCGTCGGCCGGGAATCGAACCCGGATCGACTGCTTGGAAGGCAACCATGCTAACCGTTACACCACCGACGCAACTGCAAGACCTCTCACTCAAGGTTGCTGGATTCCATCAATCGAGATATTCATGATCCATACCTTTGAAGGCATATATGACAATTTTCCTTTGAAGGCAAAACCCATGTTGATTTCCTTGAAATTGAATATGACAATCACCAAAAGTTGCAGAATACAAAAGCTGAAACTAGGAATGGGGCCGAGTTAGTTTTTGATTTTGAGATCGATGTCATAATAATTTTATATTGGAACATCAATTCTATTTTTGAAATTAGAATTCCCATAGGAGACCCTATGCCATTTCCTTCAAATTTTCACAGACCATACTAAATTTGGTACACATTGAGGCAGTAAAGAGTATAGGTTACTTCACTTGTTTTGAGAGAATGAGAGAAAACCATATTGGCCTGTTGAATCTGTTGGGTGAGGATGAACGAAATGCAACTTTACATTTACCCATTTGTCCTTGAGCTTCCAGCCCATTCACTTTGAAGTTTAAACCTCTCTCTTGACAAAACTATGACAGATTTTTTTCAAAACTGCGTCGGCCGGGAATCGAACCCGGATCGACTGCTTGGAAGGCAACCATGCTAACCGTTACACCACCGACGCAACTGCAAGGCCTCTCACTCAAGGTTGCGGGATTCCATCAATCGAGATATTCATGATCCATACCTTTGAAGGCATATATGACAATTTTCCTTTGAAGGCAAAACCCATGTTGATTTCCTTGAAATTGAATATGACAATCACCAAAAGTTGCAGAATACAAAAGCTGAAACTAGGAATGGGGCCGAGTTAGTTTTTGATTTTGAAATCGATGTCATAATAATATTATATTGGAACATCAATTCTATTTTTGAAATTAGAATTCCCATAGGAGACCCTATGCCATTTCCTTCAAATTTACACAGACCATACTAAATTTGGTACACATTGAGGCAGTAAAGAGTATAGGTTACTTCACTTGTTTTGAGAGAATGAGAGAAAACCATATTGGCCTGTTGAATCTGTTGGGTGAGGATGAACAAAATGCAACTTTACATTTACCCATTTGTCCTTGAGCTTCCAGTCCATTCACTTTGAAGTTTAAAACTCTCCCTTGACAAAACTATGATGACAGATTTTTTTCAAAACTGCGTCGGCCGGGAATCGAACCCGGATCGACTGCTTGGAAGGCAACCATGCTAACCGTTGCACCACCGACGCAACTGCAAGACCTCTCACTCAAGGTTGCGGGATTCCATCAATCGAGATATTCATGATCCATACCTTTGAAGGCATATATGACAATTTTCCTTTGAAGGCAAAACCCATGTTGATTTCCTTGAAATTGAATATGACAATCACCAAAAGTTGCAGAATACAAAAGCTGAAACTAGGAATGGGGCCGAGTTAGTTTTTGATTTTGAGATCGATGTCATAATAATATTATATTGGAACATCAATTCTATTTTTGAAATTAGAATTTCCATAGGAGACCCTATGCCATTTCCTTCAAATTTTCACGGACCATACTAAATTTGGTACACATTGAGGCAGTAAAGAGTATAGGTTACTTCACTTGTTTTGAGAGAATGAGAGAAAACCATATTGGCCTGTTGAATCTGTTGGGTGAGGATGAACGAAATGCAACTTTACATTTACCCATTTGTCCTTGAGCTTCCAGCCCATTCACTTTGAAGTTTAAACCTCTCTCTTGACAAAACTATGATGACAGATTTTTTTCAAAACTGCGTCGGCCAAATCGAACCCGGATCGACTGCTTGGAAGGCAACCATGCTAACCGTTACACCACCGACGCAACTGCAAGACCTCTCACTCAAGGTTGCGGGATTCGATCAATCGAGATATTCATGATCCATACCTTTGAAGGCATATATGACAATTTTCCTTTGAAGGCAAAACCCATGTTGATTTCCTTGAAATTGAATATGACAATCACCAAAAGTTGCAGAATACAAAAGCTGAACTTAGGAATGGGGCCGAGTTAGTTTTTGATTTTGAAATCGATATCATTATAATGTCATATTGGAACATCAATTCTATTTTTGAAATTAGAATTCCCATAGGAGACCCTATGCCATTTCCTTCAAATTTTCACAGACCATACTAAATTTGGTACACATTGAGGCAGTAAAGAGTATAGGTTACTTCACTTGTTTTGAGAGAATGAGAGAAAACCATATTGGCCTGTTGAATCTGTTGGCTGAGGATGAACGAAATGCAACTTTACAATAACTAATTTGTCCTTGAGCTTCCAGCCCATTCACTTAGAAGTTTAAACCTCTCTCTTGACAAAACTATTATGACAGATTTTTTTTCAAAACTGAGACTGCCGGGAATCGAACCCGGATCGACTGCTTGGAAGGCAACCATGCTAACCGTTACACCACCGACGCAACTGCAAGACCTCTCACTCAATGTTGCGGGATTCCATCAATCAAGATATTCATGATCCATACCTTTGAGGGCATATATGACAATTTTCCTTTGAAGGCAAAACCCATGTTAATTTCCTTGAAATTGAATATGACAATCACCAAAAGTTGCAGAATACAAAAGCTGAACTTAGGAATGGGGCCGAGTTAGTTTTTGATTTTGAAATCGATATCATTATAATGTCATATTGGAACATCAATTCTATTTTTGAAATTAGAATTCCCATAGGAGACCCTATGCCATTTCCTTCAAACTTTCACAGACCATACTAAATTTGGTACACATTGAGGCAGTAAAGAGTATAGGTTACTTCACTTGTTTTGAGAGAATGAGAGAAAACCATATTGGCCTGTTGAATCTGTTGGGTGAGGATGAACAAAATGCAACTTTACATTTACCCATTTGTCCTTGAGCTTCCAGTCCATTCACTTTGAAGTTTAAAACTCTCCCTTGACAAAACTATGATGACAGATTTTTTTCAAAACTGCGTCGGCCGGGAATCGAACCCGGATCGACTGCTTGGAAGGCAACCATGCTAACCGTTACACCACCGACGCAACTGCAAGACCTCTCACTCAAGGTTGCGGGATTCCATCAATCGAGATATTCATGATCCATACCTTTGAAGGCATATATGACAATTTTCCTTTGAAGGCAAAACCCATGTTGATTTCCTTGAAATTGAATATGACAATCACCAAAAGTTGCAGAATACAAAAGCTGAAACTAGGAATGGGGCCGAGTTAGTTTTTGATTTTGAGATCGATGTCATAATAATATTATATTGGAACATCAATTCTATTTTTGAAATTAGAATTTCCATAGGAGACCCTATGCCATTTCCTTCAAATTTTCACGGACCATACTAAATTTGGTACACATTGAGGCAGTAAAGAGTATAGGTTACTTCACTTGTTTTGAGAGAATGAGAGAAAACCATATTGGCCTGTTGAATCTGTTGGGTGAGGATGAACGAAATGCAACTTTACATTTACCCATTTGTCCTTGAGCTTCCAGCCCATTCACTTTGAAGTTTAAAGCTCTCTCTTGACAAAACTATGATGACAGATTTTTTTCAAAACTGCGTCGGCCGGGAATCGAACCCGGATCGACTGCTTGGAAGGCAACCATGCTAACCGTTACACCACCGACGCAACTGCAAGTCCTCTCACTCAAGGTTGCAGGATTCCATCAATTGAGATATTCATGATCCATACTTTTTAAGGCATATATGACAATTTTCCTTTGAAGGCAAAACCCATGTTGATTTCCTTGAAATTGAATATGACAATCACCAAATCGATATCATTATAATATCATATTTGAACATCTTTATTTTGAAATTTGAATTCCGATAGGAGACCCTTTCACATTTCCTTCAAAGTTTCACGGACCGTTCTAAATTTGGTACACATTGAGGCAGTAAAGAGTATAGCTTACTTCACTTGTTTTGAGAGAATGAGAGAAAACCATATTGGCCTGTTGAATCTGTTGGGTGAGGATGAACGAAATGCAACTTTACATTTACCAATTTGTCCTTGAGCTTCCAGCCCATTCACTTTGAAGTTTAAACATATCTCTTGACAAAACTATGATGACAGATTTTTTTCAAAACTGCGTCGGCCGGGAATCGAACCCGGATCGACTGCTTGGAAGGCAACCATGCTAACCGTTACACCACCGACGCAACTGCAAGACCTCTCACTCAAGGTTGCGGGATTCCATCAATCGAGATATTCATGATCCATACCTTTGAAGGCATATATGACAATTTTCCTTTGAAGGCAAAACCCATGTTGATTTCCTTGAAATTGAATATGACAATCACCAAAAGTTGCAGAATACAAAAGCTGAACTTAGGAATGGGGACGAGTTAGTTTTTGATTTTGAAATCGATATCATTATAATGTCATATTGGAACATCAATTCTAATTTTGAAATTAGAATTCCCATAGGAGACCCTATGCCATTTCCTTCAAACTTTTACAGACCATACTAAATTTGGTACACATTGAGGCAGTAAAGAGTATAGGTTACTTCACTTGTTTTGAGAGAATGAGAGAAAACCATATTGGCCTGTTGAATCTGTTGGGTGAGGATGAACGAAATGCAACTTTACATTTACCAATTTGTCCTTGATCTTCCAGCCTATTCACTTTGAAGTTTAATCCTCTCTCTTGACAAACCTATGATGATAGATTTTTTTCAAAAATGCGTCGGCCGGGAAATACCCGGATCGACTGCTTGGAAGGCAACCATGCTAACCGTTACACCACCGACGCAACTGCAAGACCTCTCACTCAAGGTTGCAGGATTCCATCAATTGAGATATTCATGATCCATACTTTTTAAGGCATATATGACAATTTTCCTTTGAAGGCAAAACCCATGTTGATTTCCTTGAAATTGAATATGACAATCACCAAATCGATATCATTATAATATCATATTTGAACATCTTTATTTTGAAATTAGAATTCCGATAGGAGACCCTATCACATTTCCTTCAAAGTTTCACGGACCGTACTAAATTTGGTACACATTGAGGCAGTAAAGAGTATAGGTTTCTTCACTTGTTTTGAGAGAATGAGAGAAAACCATATTGGCCTGTTGAATCTGTTGGCTGAGGATGAACGAAATGCAACTTTACAATAACTAATTTGTCCTTGAGCTTCCAGCCCATTCACTTTGAAGTTTAAAACTCTCTCTTGACAAAACTATGATGACAGATTTTTTTCAAAACTGCGTCGGCCGGGAATCGAACCGGATCGACTGCTTGGAAGGCAACCATGCTAACCGTTACACCACCAACGCAACTGCAAGACCTCTCACTCAAGGTTGCAGGATTCCATCAATCGAGATATTCATGATCCATACCTTTGAAGGCATATATGACAATTTTCCTTTGAAGGCAAAACCCATGTTGATTTCCTTGAAATTGAATATGACAATCTCCAAAAGTTGCAGAATACAAAAGCTGAAACAAGAAATGGGGCCGAGTCACTTTTTGATTTTGAAATCGATATCATTAAAATATCATATTGGAACATCTTTATTTTGAAATTAGAATTCCCATAGGAGACCCTATGCCATTTCCTTCAAACTTTCACAGACCATACTAAATTTGGTACACATTGAGGCAGTAAAGAGTATTTGTTACTTCACTTGTTTTGAGAGAATGAGAGAAAACCATATTGGCCTGTTGAATCTGTTGGGTGAGGATGAACGAAATGCAACTTTACATTTACCCGTTTGTCCTTGAGCTTCCAGCCCATTCACTTTGAAGTTTAAACCTCTCTTGACAAAACTATGATGACAGATTTTTTTCAAAACTGCGTCGGCCGGGAATCGAACCCGGATCGACTGCTTGGAAGGCAACCATGCTAACCGTTACACCACCGACACAACTGCAAGACCTCTCACTGAAGGTTGCAGGATTCCATCAATTAAGATATCCATGATCCATACTTTTTAAGGCATATATGACAATTTTCCTTTGAAGGCAAAACCCATGTTGATTTCCTTGAAATTGAATATGACAATCACCAAAAGTTGCAGAATACAAAAGCTGAACTTAGGAATGGGGCCGAGTTAGTTTTTGATTTTGAAATCGATATCATTATAATGTCATATTGGAACATCAATTCTATTTTTGAAATTAGAATTCCCATAGGAGACCCTATGCCATTTCCTTCAAACTTTCACAGACCATACTAAATTTGGTACACATTGAGGCACTAAAGAGTATAGGTTACTTCACTTGTTTTGAGAGAATGAGAGAAAACCATATTGGCCTGTTGAATCTGTTGGCTGAGGATGAACGAAATGCAACTTTACAATAACTAATTTGTCCTTGAGCTTCCAGCCTATTCACTTTGAAGTTTAAAACTCTCTCTTGACAAAACTATGATGACAGATTTTTTTCAAAACTGCGTCGGCCGGGAATCGAACCCGGATCGACTGCTTGGAAGGCAACCATGCTAACCGTTACACCACCGACGCAACTGCAAGGCCTCTCACTCAAGGTTGCTGGATTCCATCAATCGAGATATTCATGATCCATACCTTTGAAGGCATATATGACAATTTTCCTTTGAAGGCAAAACCCGTGTTGATATCCTTGAAATTGAATATGACAATCACCAAAAATTGCAGAATACAAAAGCTGAAACTAGGAATGGGGCTGAGTTAGTTTTTGATTTTGAAATCGATGTCATAATAATATTATATTGGAACATCAATTCTATTTTTGAAATTAGAATTCCCATAGGAGACCCTATGCCATTTCCTTCAAATTTTCACAGACCATACTAAATTTGGTACACATTGAGGCAGTAAAGAGTATAGGTTACTTCACTTGTTTTGAGAGAATGAGAGAAAACCATATTGGCCTGTTGAATCTGTTGGGTGAGGATGAACAAAATGCAACTTTACATTTACCCATTTGTCCTTGAGCTTCCAGCCCATTCACTTTGAAGTTTAAACCTCTCTCTTGACAAAACTATGATGACAGATTTTTTTCAAAACTGCGTCGGCCGGGAATCGAACCCGGATCGACTGCTTGGAAGGCAACCATGCTAACCGTTACACCACCGACGCAACTGCAAGACCTCTCACTCAAGGTTGCGGGATTCAATCAATCGAGATATTCATGATCCATACCTTTGAAGGCATATATGACAATTTTCCTTTGAAGGCAAAACCCATGTTGATTTCCTTGAAATTGAATATGACAATCTCCAAAAGTTGCAGAATACAAAAGCTGAACTTAGGAATGGGGCCGAGTTAGTTAGACCCTATGCCATTTCCTTCAAACTTTCACAGACCATACTAAATTTGGTACACATTGAGGCAGTAAAGAGTATAGGTTACTTCACTTGTTTTGAGAGAATGAGAGAAAACCATATTGGCCTGTTGAATCTGTTGGGTGAGGATGAACGAAATGCAACTTTACATTTACCAATTTGTCCTTGAGCTTACAGCCCATTCACTTTGAAGTTTAAACCTCTCTCTTGACAAAACTATGATGACAGATTTTTTTCAAAACTGCGTCGGCCTGGAATCGAACCCGGATCGACTGCTTGGAAGGCAACCATGCTAACCGTTACACCACCGACGCAACTGCAAGACCTCTCACTCAAGGTTGCGGGATTCCATCAATCGAGATATTCATGATCCATACCTTTGAAGGCATATATGACAATTTTCCTTTGAAGGCAAAACCCGTGTTGATTTCCTTGAAATTGAATATGACAATCACCAAAAGTTGCAGAATACAAAAGCTGAACTTAGGAATGGGGCCGAGTTAGTTTTTGATTTTGAAATCGATATCATTATAATGTCATATTGGAACATCAATTCTATTTTTGAAATTAGAATTCCCATAGGAGACCCTATGCCATTTCCTTCAAACTTTCACAGACCATACTAAATTTGGTACACATTGAGGCAGTAAAGAGTATAGGTTACTTCACTTGTTTTGAGAGAATGAGAGAAAACCATATTGGCCTGTTGAATCTGTTGGCTGAGGATGAACGAAATGCAACTTTACAATAACTAATTTGTCCTTGAGCTTCCAGCCCATTCACTTTGAAGTTTAAAACTCTCTCTTGACAAAACTATGATGACAGATTTTTTTCAAAACTGCGTCGGCCGGGAATCGAACCGGATCGACTGCTTGGAAGGCAACCATGCTAACCGTTACACCACCGACACAACTGCAAGACCTCTCACTCAAGGTTGCGGGATTTCATCAATCGAGATATTCATGATCCATACCTTTGAAGGCATATATGACAATTTTCCTTTGAAGGCAAAACCCATGTTGATTTCCTTGAAATTGAATATGACAATCACCAAAAGTTGCAGAATACAAAAGCTGAACTTAGGAATGGGGCCGAGTTAGTTTTTGATTTTGAAATTGATATCATTATAATGTCATATTGGAACATCAATTCTATTTTTGAAATTAGAATTCCCATAGGAGACCCTATGCCATTTCCTTCAAATTTTCACAGACCATACTAAATTTGGTACACATTGAGGCAGTAAAGAGTATAGGTTACTTCACTTGTTTTGAGAGAATGAGAGAAAACCATATTGGCCTGTTGAATCTGTTGGCTGAGGATGAACGAAATGCAACTTTACAATAACTAATTTGTCCTTGAGCTTCCAGCCCATTCACTTAGAAGTTTAAACCTCTCTCTTGACAAAACTATTATGACAGATTTTTTTCAAAACTGCGTCGGCCGGGAATCGAACCCGGATCGACTGCTTGGAAGGCAACCATGCTAACCGTTACACCACCGACGCAACTGCAAGACCTCTCACTCAAGGTTGCAGGATTCCATCAATCAAGATATTCATGATCCATACCTTTGAGGGCATATATGACAATTTTCCTTTGAAGGCAAAACCCATGTTGATTTCCTTGAAATTGAATATGACAATCACCAAAAGTTGCAGAATACAAAAGCTGAACTTAGGAATGGGGCCGAGTTAGTTTTTGATTTTGAAATCGATATCATTATAATGTCATATTGGAACATCAATTCTATTTTTGAAATTAGAATTCCCATAGGAGACCCTATGCCATTTCCTTCAAACTTTCACAGACCATACTAAATTTGGTACACATTGAGGCAGTAAAGAGTATAGGTTACTTCACTTGTTTTGAGAGAATGAGAGAAAACCATATTGGCCTGTTGAATCTGTTGGCTGAGGATGAACGAAATGCAACTTTACATTTACCCATTTGTCCTTGAGCTTCCAGCCCATTCACTTTGAAGTTTAAACCTCTCTCTTGACAAACCTATGATGACAGATTTTTTTCAAAACTGCGTCGGCCGGGAATCGAACCCGGATCGACTGCTTGGAAGGCAACCATGCTAACCGTTACACCACCGACGCAACTGCAAGACCTCTCACTCAAGGTTGCTGGATTCCATCAATCGAGATATTCATGATCCATACCTTTGAAGGCATATATGACAATTTTCCTTTGAAGGCAAAACCCATGTTGATTTCCTTGAAATTGAATATGACAATCACCAAAAGTTGCAGAATACAAAAGCTGAAACTAGGAATGGGGCCGAGTTAGTTTTTGATTTTGAGATCGATGTCATAATAATATTATATTGGAACATCAATTCTATTTTTGAAATTAGAATTTCCATAGGAGACCCTATGCCATTTCCTTCAAATTTTCACGGACCATACTAAATTTGGTACACATTGAGGCAGTAAAGAGTATAGGTTACTTCACTTGTTTTGAGAGAATGAGAGAAAACCATATTGGCCTGTTGAATCTGTTGGGTGAGGATGAACGAAATGCAACTTTACATTTACCCATTTGTCCTTGAGCTTCTAGCCCATTCACTTTGAAGTTTAAACCTCTCTCTTGACAAAACTATGATGACAGATTTTTTTCAAACTGCGTCGGCCGGGAATCGAACCCGGATCGACTGCTTGGAAGGCAACCATGCTAACCGTTACACCACCGACGCAACTGCAAGACCTCTCACTCAAGGTTGCGGGATTCCATCAATTGAGATATTCATGATCCATACTTTTTAAGGCATATATGACAATTTTCCTTTGAAGGCAAAACCCATGTTGATTTCCTTGAAATTGAATATGACAATCACCAAATCGATATCATTATAATATCATATTTGAACATCTTTATTTTGAAATTAGAATTCCGATAGGAGACCCTATCACATTTCCTTCAAAGTTTCACGGACCGTACTAAATTTGGTACACATTGAGGCAGTAAAGAGTATAGGTTACTTCACTTGTTTTGAGAGAATGAGAGAAAACCATATTTGCCTGTTGAATCTGTTGGGTGAGGATGAACGAAATGCAACTTTACATTTACCAATTTGTCCTTGAGCTTCCAGCCCATTCATTTTGAAGTTTAAACATATCTCTTGACAAAACTATGATGACAGATTTTTTTCAAAACTGCGTCGGCCGGGAATCGAACCCGGATCGACTGCTTGGAAGGCAACCATGCTAACCGTTACACCACCGACGCAACTGCAAGACCTCTCACTCAAGGTTGCGGGATTCCATCAATCGAGATATTCATGATCCATACCTTTGAAGGCATATATGACAATTTTCCTTTGAAGGCAAAACCCATGTTGATTTCCTTGAAATTGAATATGACAATCACCAAAAGTTGCAGAATACAAAAGCTGAACTTAGGAATGGGGACGAGTTAGTTTTTGATTTTGAAATCGATATCATTATAATGTCATATTGGAACATCAATTCTAATTTTGAAATTAGAATTCCCATAGGAGACCCTATGCCATTTCCTTCAAACTTTCACAGACCATACTAAATTTGGTACACATTGAGGCAGTAAAGAGTATAGGTTACTTCACTTGTTTTGAGAGAATGAGAGAAAACCATATTGGCCTGTTGAATCTGTTGGCTGAGGATGAACGAAATGCAACTTTACATTTACCCATTTGTCCTTGAGCTTCCAGCCCATTCACTTTGAAGTTTAAAGCTCTCTCTTGACAAAACTATGATGACAGATTTTTTTCAAAACTGCGTCGGCCGGGAATCGAACCCGGATCGACTGCTTGGAAGGCAACCATGCTAACCGTTACACCACCGACGCAACTGCAAGACCTCTCACTCAAGGTTGCTGGATTCCATCAATCGAGATATTCATGATCCATACCTTTGAAGGCATATATGACAATTTTCCTTTGAAGGCAAAACCCATGTTGATTTCCTTGAAATTGAATATGACAATCACCAAAAGTTGCAGAATACAAAAGCTGAAACAAGGAATGGGGCCGAGTTAGTTTTTGATTTTGAGATCGATGTCATAATAATATTATATTGGAACATCAATTCTATTTTTGAAATTAGAATTCCCATAGGAGACCCTATGCCATTTCCTTCAAATTTACACAGACCATACTAAATTTGGTACACATTGAGGCAGTAAAGAGTATAGGTTACTTCACTTGTTTTGAGAGAATGAGAGAAAACCATATTGGCCTGTTGAATCTGTTGGGTGAGTATGAACGAAATGCAACTTTACATTTACCCATTTGTCCTTGAGCTTCCAGCCCATTCACTTTGAAGTTTAAACCTCTCTCTTGACAAAACTATGATGACAGATTTTTTTCAAAACTGCGTCGGCCGGAAATCGAACACGGATCGACTGCTTGGAAGGCAACCATGCTAACTGTTACACCACCGACGCAACTGCAAGACCTCTCACTCAAGGTTGCGGGATTCAATCAATCGAGATATTCATGATCCATACCTTTGAAGGCATATATGACAATTTTCCTTTGAAGGCAAAACCCATGTTGATTTCCTTGAAATTGAATATGACAATCTCCAAAAGTTGCAGAATACAAAAGCTGAACTTAGGAATGGGGCCGAGTTAGTTAGACCCTATGCCATTTCCTTCAAACTTTCACAGACCATACTAAATTTGGTACACATTGAGGCAGTAAAGAGTATAGGTTACTTCACTTGTTTTGAGAGAATGAGAGAAAACCATATTGGCCTGTTGAATCTGTTGGCTGAGGATGAACGAAATGCAACTTTACATTTACCCATTTGTCCTTGAGCTTCCAGCCCATTCACTTTGAAGTTTAAACCTCTCTCTTGACAAAACTATGATGACAGATTTTTTTCAAAACTGCGTCGGCCGGGAATCGAACCCGGATCGACTGCTTGGAAGGCAACCATGCTAATCATTACACCACCGACGCAACTGCAAGACCTCTCACTCAAGGTTGCGGGATTCCATCAATCGAGATGTTCATGATCCATACCTTTAAAGGCATATATGACAATTTTCCTTTGAAGGCAAAACCCATGTTGATTTCCTTGAAATTGAATATGACAATCACCAAATCGATATCATTTTAATATCATATTTGAACATCTTTATTTTGAAATTAGAATTCCCATAGGAGACCCTATGCCATTTCCTTCAAAGTTTCACGGACCGTACTAAATTCGGTACACATTGAGGCAGTAAAGAGTATAGGTTACTTCACTTGTTTTGAGAGAATGAGAGAAAACCATATTGGCCTGTTGAATCTGTTGGGTGAGGATGAACAAAATGCAACTTTACATTTACCCATTTGTCCTTGAGCTTCCAGTCCATTCACTTTGAAGTTTGAAACTCTCTCTTGACAAAACTATGATGACAGATTTTTTTTCAAAACTGCGTCGGCCGGGAATCGAACCCGGATCGACTGCTTGGAAGGCAACCATGCTAACCGTTACACCACCGACGCAACTGCAAGACCTCTCACTCAAGGTTGCTGGATTCCATCAATCGAGATATTCATGATCCATACCTTTGAAGGCATATATGACAATTTTCCTTTGAAGGCAAAACCCATGTTGATTTCCTTGAAATTGAATATGACAATCACCAAAAGTTGCAGAATACAAAAGCTGAAACTAGGAATGGGGCCGAGTTAGTTTTTGATTTTGAGATCGATGTCATAATAATTTTATATTGGAACATCAATTCTATTTTTGAAATTAGAATTCCCATAGGAGACCCTATGCCATTTCCTTCAAATTTTCACAGACCATACTAAATTTGGTACACATTGAGGCAGTAAAGAGTATAGGTTACTTCACTTGTTTTGAGAGAATGAGAGAAAACCATATTGGCCTGTTGAATCTGTTGGGTGAGGATGAACGAAATGCAACTTTACATTTACCCATTTGTCCTTGAGCTTCCAGTCCATTCACTTTGAAGTTTGAAACTCTCTCTTGACAAAACTATGATGACAGATTTTTTTCAAAACTGCGTCGGCCGGGAATCGAACCCGGATCGACTGCTTGGAAGGCAACCATGCTAACCGTTGCACCACCGACGCAACTGCAAGACCTCTCACTCAAGGTTGCGGGATTCCATCAATCGAGATATTCATGATCCATACCTTTGAAGGCATATATGACAATTTTCCTTTGAAGGCAAAACCCATGTTGATTTCCTTGAAATTGAATATGACAATCACCAAAAGTTGCAGAATACAAAAGCTGAAACTAGGAATGGGGCCGAGTTAGTTTTTGATTTTGAGATCGATGTCATAATAATATTATATTGGAACATCAATTCTATTTTTGAAATTAGAATTTCCATAGGAGACCCTATGCCATTTCCTTCAAATTTTCACGGACCATACTAAATTTGGTACACATTGAGGCAGTAAAGAGTATAGGTTACTTCACTTGTTTTGAGAGAATGAGAGAAAACCATATTGGCCTGTTGAATCTGTTGGGTGAGGATGAACGAAATGCAACTTTACATTTACCCATTTGTCCTTGAGCTTCCAGCCCATTCACTTTGAAGTTTAAACCTCTCTCTTGACAAAACTATGATGACAGATTTTTTTCAAAACTGCGTCGGCCGGGAATCGAACCCGGATCGACTGCTTGGAAGGCAACCATGCTAACCGTTACACCACCGACGCAACTGCAAGACCTCTCACTCAAGGTTGCGGGATTCGATCAATCGAGATATTCATGATCCATACCTTTGAAGGCATATATGACAATTTTCCTTTGAAGGCAAAACCCATGTTGATTTCCTTGAAATTGAATATGACAATCACCAAAAGTTGCAGAATACAAAAGCTGAACTTAGGAATGGGGCCGAGTTAGTTTTTGATTTTGAAATCGATATCATTATAATGTCATATTGGAACATCAATTCTATTTTTGAAATTAGAATTCCCATAGGAGACCCTATGCCATTTCCTTCAAATTTTCACAGACCATACTAAATTTGGTACACATTGAGGCAGTAAAGAGTATAGGTTACTTCACTTGTTTTGAGAGAATGAGAGAAAACCATATTGGCCTGTTGAATCTGTTGGCTGAGGATGAACGAAATGCAACTTTACAATAACTAATTTGTCCTTGAGCTTACAGCCCATTCACTTAGAAGTTTAAACCTCTCTCTTGACAAAACTATTATGACAGATTTTTTTCAAAACTGCGTCGGCCGGGAATCGAACCCGGATCGACTGCTTGGAAGGCAACCATGCTAACCGTTACACCACCGACGCAACTGCAAGACCTCTCACTCAAGGTTGCGGGATTCCATCAATCAAGATATTCATGATCCATACCTTTGAGGGCATATATGACAATTTTCCTTTGAAGGCAAAACCCATGTTGATTTCCTTGAAATTGAATATGACAATCACCAAAAGTTGCAGAATACAAAAGCTGAACTTAGGAATGGGGCCGAGTTAGTTTTTGATTTTGAAATCGATATCATTATAATGTCATATTGGAACATCAATTCTATTTTTGAAATTAGAATTCCCATAGGAGACCCTATGCCATTTCCTTCAAACTTTCACAGACCATACTAAATTTGGTACACATTGAGGCAGTAAAGAGTATAGGTTACTTCACTTGTTTTGAGAGAATGAGAGAAAACCATATTGGCCTGTTGAATCTGTTGGCTGAGGATGAACGAAATGCAACTTTACATTTACCCATTTGTCCTTGAGCTTCCAGCCCATTCACTTTGAAGTTTAAAGCTCTCTCTTGACAAAACTATGATGACAGATTTTTTTCAAAACTGCGTCGGCCGGGAATCGAACCCGGATCGACTGCTTGGAAGGCAACCATGCTAACCTTTACACCACCGACGCAACTGCAAGACCTCTCACTCAAGGTTGCTGGATTCCATCAATCGAGATATTCATGATCCATACCTTTGAAGGCATATATGACAATTTTCCTTTGAAGGCAAAACCCATGTTGATTTCCTTGAAATTGAATATGACAATCACCAAAAGTTGCAGAATACAAAAGCTGAAACTAGGGATGGGGCCGAGTTAGTTTTTGATTTTGAGATCGATGTCATAATAATATTATATTGGAACATCAATTCTATTTTTGAAATTAGAATTCCCATAGGAGACCCTATGCCATTTCCTTCAAATTTACACAGACCATACTAAATTTGGTACACATTGAGGCAGTAAAGAGTATAGGTTACTTCACTTGTTTTGAGAGAATGAGAGAAAACCATATTGGCCTGTTGAATCTGTTGGGTGAGGATGAACAAAATGCAACTTTACATTTACCCATTTGTCCTTGAGCTTCCAGTCCATTCACTTTGAAGTTTGAAACTCTCTCTTGACAAAACTATGATGACAGATTTTTTTCAAAACTGCGTCGGCCGGGAATCGAACCCGGATCGACTGCTTGGAAGGCAACCATGCTAACCGTTACACCACCGACGCAACTGCAAGACCTCTCACTCAAGGTTGCTGGATTCCATCAATCGAGATATTCATGATCCATACCTTTGAAGGCATATATGACAATTTTCCTTTGAAGGCAAAACCCATGTTGATTTCCTTGAAATTGAATATGACAATCACCAAAAGTTGCAGAATACAAAAGCTGAAACTAGGAATGGGGCCGAGTTAGTTTTTGATTTTGAGATCGATGTCATAATAATATTATATTGGAACATCAATTCTATTTTTGAAATTAGAATTCCCATAGGAGACCCTATGCCATTTCCTTCAAATTTTCACAGACCATACTAAATTTGGTACACATTGAGGCAGTAAAGAGTATAGGTTACTTCACTTGTTTTGAGAGAATGAGAGAAAACTATATTGGCCTGTTGAATCTGTTGGGTGAGGATGAACGAAATGCAACTTTACATTTACCCATTTGTCCTTGAGCTTCCAGCCCATTCACTTTGAAGTTTAAACCTCTCTCTTGACAAAACTATGACAGATTTTTTTCAAAACTGCGTCGGCCGGGAATCGAACCCGGATCGACTGCTTGGAAGGCAACCATGCTAACCGTTACACCACCGACGCAACTGTAAGACCTCTCACTCAAGGTTGCGGGATTCCATCAATCGAGATATTCACGATCCATACCTTTGAAGGCATATATGACAATTTTCCTTTGAAGGCAAAACCCATGTTGATTTCCTTGAAATTGAATATGACAATCTCCAAAAGTTGCAGAATACAAAAGCTGAAACTAGGAATGGGGCCGAGTTAGTTTTTGATTTTGAAATTGATGTCATAATAATATTATATTGGAACATTAATTCTATTTTTGAAATTAGAATTCCCATAGGAGACCCTATGCCATTTCCTTCAAATTTACACAGACCATACTAAATTTTGTACACATTGAGGCAGTAAAGAGTATAGGTTACTTCACTTGTTTTGAGAGAATGAGAGAAAACCATATTGGCCTGTTGAATCTGTTGGGTGAGGATGAACAAAATGCAACTTTACATTTACCCATTTGTCCTTGAGCTTCCAGTCCATTCACTTTGAAGTTTAAAACTCTCCCTTGACAAAACTATGATGACAGATTTTTTTCAAAACTGCGTCGGCCGGGAATCGAACCCGGATCGACTGCTTGGAAGGCAACCATGCTAACCGTTACACCACCGACGCAACTGCAAGACCTCTCACTCAAGGTTGCGGGATTCCATCAATCGAGATATTCATGATCCATACCTTTGAAGGCATATATGACAATTTTCCTTTGAAGGCAAAACCCATGTTGATTTCCTTGAAATTGAATATGACAATCACCAAAAGTTGCAGAATACAAAAGCTGAAACTAGGAATGGGGCCGAGTTAGTTTTTGATTTTGAAATCGATATCATTATAATGTCATATTGGAACATCAATTCTATTTTTGAAATTAGAATTCCCATAGGAGACCCTATGCCATTTCCTTCAAATTTTCACAGACCATACTAAATTTGGTACACATTGAGGCAGTAAAGAGTATAGGTTACTTCACTTGTTTTGAGAGAATGAGAGAAAACCATATTGGCCTGTTGAATCTGTTGGCTGAGGATGAACGAAATGCAACTTTACAATAACTAATTTGTCCTTGAGCTTCCAGCCCATTCACTTAGAAGTTTAAACCTCTCTCTTGACAAAACTATTATGACAGATTTTTTTCAAAACTGCGTCGGCCGGGAATCGAACCCGGATCGACTGCTTGGAAGGCAACCATGCTAACCGTTACACCACCGACGCAACTGCAAGACCTCTCACTCAAGGTTGCGGGATTCCATCAATCAAGATATTCATGATCCATACCTTTGAGGGCATATATGACAATTTTCCTTCGAAGGCAAAACCCATGTTGATTTCCTTGAAATTGAATATGACAATCACCAAAAGTTGCAGAATACAAAAGCTGAACTTAGGAATGGGGCCGAGTTAGTTTTTGATTTTGAAATCGATATCATTATAATGTCATATTGGAACATCAATTCTATTTTTGAAATTAGAATTCCCATAGGAGACCCTATGCCATTTCCTTCAAACTTTCACAGACCATACTAAATTTGGTACACATTGAGGCAGTAAAGAGTATAGGTTACTTCACTTGTTTTGAGAGAATGAGAGAAAACCATATTGGCCTGTTGAATCTGTTGGCTGAGGATGAACGAAATGCAACTTTACATTTACCCATTTGTCCTTGAGCTTCCAGCCCATTCACTTTGAAGTTTAAAGCTCTCTCTTGACAAAACTATGATGACAGATTTTTTTCAAAACTGCGTCGGCCAGGATCGAACCCGGATCGACTGCTTGGAAGGCAACCATGCTAACCGTTACACCACCGACGCAACTGCAAGACCTCTCACTCAAGGTTCCTGGATTCCATCAATCGAGATATTCATGATCCATACCTTTGAAGGCATATATGACAATTTTCCTTTGAAGGCAAAACCCATGTTGATTTCCTTGAAATTGAATATGACAATCACCAAAAGTTGCAGAATACAAAAGCTGAAACTAGGAATGGGGCCGAGTTAGTTTTTGATTTTGAGATCGATGTCATAATAATATTATATTGGAACATCAATTCTATTTTTGAAATTAGAATTCCCATAGGAGACCCTATGCCATTTCCTTCAAATTTTCACAGACCATACTAAATTTGGTACACATTGAGGCAGTAAAGAGTATAGGTTACTTCACTTGTTTTGAGAGAATGAGAGAAAACCATATTGGCCTGTTGAATCTGTTGGCTGAGGATGAACGAAATGCAACTTTACAATAACTAATTTGTCCTTGAGCTTCCAGCCCATTCACTTAGAAGTTTAAACCTCTCTCTTGACAAAACTATTATGACAGATTTTTTTCAAAACTGCGTCGGCCGGGAATCGAACCCGGATCGACTGCTTGGAAGGCAACCATGCTAACCGTTACACCACCGACGCAACTGCAAGACCTCTCACTCAAGGTTGCGGGATTCCATCAATCAAGATATTCATGATCCATACCTTTGAGGGCATATATGACAATTTTCCTTCGAAGGCAAAACCCATGTTGATTTCCTTGAAATTGAATATGACAATCACCAAAAGTTGCAGAATACAAAAGCTGAACTTAGGAATGGGGCCGAGTTAGTTTTTGATTTTGAAATCGATATCATAATAATATTATATTGGAACATCAATTCTATTTTTGAAATTAGAATTCCCATAGGAGACCCTATGCCATTTCCTTCAAATTTACACAGACCATACTAAATTTGGTACACATTGAGGCAGTAAAGAGTATAGGTTACTTCACTTGTTTTGAGAGAATGAGAGAAAACCATATTGGCCTGTTGAATCTGTTGGGTGAGGATGAACAAAATGCAACTTTACATTTACCCATTTGTCCTTGAGCTTCCAGTCCATTCACTTTGAAGTTTGAAACTCTCTCTTGACAAAACTATGATGACAGATTTTTTTCAAAACTGCGTCGGCCGGGAATCGAACCCGGATCGACTGCTTGGAAGGCAACCATGCTAACCGTTACACCACCGACGCAACTGCAAGACCTCTCACTCAAGGTTGCTGGATTCCATCAATCGAGATATTCATGATCCATACCTTTGAAGGCATATATGACAATTTTCCTTTGAAGGCAAAACCCATGTTGATTTCCTTGAAATTGAATATGACAATCACCAAAAGTTGCAGAATACAAAAGCTGAAACTAGGAATGGGGCCGAGTTAGTTTTTGATTTTGAGATCGATGTCATAATAATATTATATTGGAACATCAATTCTATTTTTGAAATTAGAATTCCCATAGGAGACCCTATGCCATTTCCTTCAAATTTTCACAGACCATACTAAATTTGGTACACATTGAGGCAGTAAAGAGTATAGGTTACTTCACTTGTTTTGAGAGAATGAGAGAAAACTATATTGGCCTGTTGAATCTGTTGGGTGAGGATGAACGAAATGCAACTTTACATTTACCCATTTGTCCTTGAGCTTCCAGCCCATTCACTTTGAAGTTTAAACCTCTCTCTTGACAAAACTATGACAGATTTTTTTCAAAACTGCGTCGGCCGGGAATCGAACCCGGATCGACTGCTTGGAAGGCAACCATGCTAACCGTTACACCACCGACGCAACTGCAAGACCTCTCACTCAAGGTTGTGGGATTCCATCAATCGAGATATTCATGATCCATACCTTTGAAGGCATATATGACAATTTTCCTTTGAAGGCAAAACCCATGTTGATTTCCTTGAAATTGAATATGACAATCACCAAAAGTTGCAGAATACAAAAGCTGAACTTAGGAATGGGGCCAAGTTAGTTTTTGATTTTGAAATCGATATCATTATAATGTCATATTGGAACATCAATTCTATTTTTGAAATTAGAATTCCCATAGGAGACCCTATGCCATTTCCTTCAAATTTTCACAGACCATACTAAATTTGGTACACATTGAGGCAGTAAAGAGTATAGGTTACTTCACTTGTTTTGAGAGAATGAGAGAAAACCATATTGGCCTGTTGAATCTGTTGGCTGAGGATGAACGAAATGCAACTTTACATTTACCCATTTGTCCTTGAGCTTCCAGCCCATTCACTTTGAAGTTTAAAGCTCTCTCTTGACAAAACTATGATGACAGATTTTTTTCAAAACTGCGTCGGCCGGGAATCGAACCCGGATCGACTGCTTGGAAGGCAACCATGCCAACCGTTACACCACCGACGCAACTGCAAGACCTCTCACTCAAGGTTGCTGGATTCCATCAATCGAGATATTCATGATCCATACCTTTGAAGGCATATATGACAATTTTCCTTTGAAGGCAAAACCCATGTTGATTTCCTTGAAATTGAATATGACAATCACCAAAAGTTGCAGAATACAAAAGCTGAAACTAGGAATGGGGCCGAGTTAGTTTTTGATTTTGAGATCGATGTCATAATAATATTATATTGGAACATCAATTCTATTTTTGAAATTAGAATTCCCATAGGAGACCCTATGCCATTTCCTTCAAATTTTCACAGACCATACTAAATTTGGTACACATTGAGGCAGTAAAGAGTATAGGTTACTTCACTTGTTTTGAGAGAATGAGAGAAAACCATATTGGCCTGTTGAATCTGTTGGGTGAGGATGAACGAAATGCAACTTTACATTTACCCATTTGTCCTTGAGCTTCCAGCCCATTCACTTTGAAGTTTAAACCTCTCTCTTGACAAAACTATGACAGATTTTTTTCAAAACTGCGTCGGCCGGGAATCGAACCCGGATCGACTGCTTGGAAGGCAACCATGCTAACCGTTACACCACCGACGCAACTGCAAGACCTCTCACTCAAAGTTGCGGGATTCCATCAATCGAGATATTCATGATCCATACCTTTGAAGGCATATATGACAATTTTCCTTTGAAGGCAAAACCCATGTTGATTTCCTTGAAATTGAATATGACAATCACCAAAAGTTGCAGAATACAAAAGCTGAAACTAGGAATGGGGCCGAGTTAGTTTTTGATTTTGAAATCGATGTCATAATAATATTATATTGGAACATTAATTCTATTTTTGAAATTAGAATTCCCATAGGAGACCCTATGCCATTTCCTTCAAATTTACACAGACCATACTAAATTTGGTACACATTGAGGCAGTAAAGAGTATAGGTTACTTCACTTGTTTTGAGAGAATGAGAGAAAACCATATTGGCCTGTTGAATCTGTTGGGTGAGGATGAACAAAATGCAACTTTACATTTACCCATTTGTCCTTGAGCTTCCAGTCCATTCACTTTGAAGTTTAAAACTCTCCCTTGACAAAACTATGATGACAGATTTTTTTCAAAACTGCGTCGGCCGGGAATCGAACCCGGATCGACTGCTTGGAAGGCAACCATGCTAACCGTTACACCACCGACGCAACTGCAAGACCTCTCACTCAAGGTTGCGGGATTCCATCAATCGAGATATTCATGATCCATACCTTTGAAGGCATATATGACAATTTTCCTTTGAAGGCAAAACCCATGTTGATTTCCTTGAAATTGAATATGACAATCACCAAAAGTTGCAGAATACAAAAGCTGAAACTAGGAATGGGGCCGAGTTAGTTTTTGATTTTGAGATCGATGTCATAATAATATTATATTGGAACATCAATTCTATTTTTGAAATTAGAATTTCCATAGGAGACCCTATGCCATTTCCTTCAAATTTTCACGGACCATACTAAATTTGGTACACATTGAGGCAGTAAAGAGTATAGGTTACTTCACTTGTTTTGAGAGAATGAGAGAAAACCATATTGGCCTGTTGAATCTGTTGGGTGAGGATGAACGAAATGCAACTTTACATTTACCCATTTGTCCTTGAGCTTCCAGCCCATTCACTTTGAAGTTTAAAGCTCTCTCTTGACAAAACTATGATGACAGATTTTTTTCAAAACTGCGTCGGCCGGGAATCGAACCCGGATCGACTGCTTGGAAGGCAACCATGCTAACCGTTACACCACCGACGCAACTGCAAGACCTCTCACTCAAGGTTGCAGGATTCCATCAATTGAGATATTCATGATCCATACTTTTTAAGGCATATATGACAATTTTCCTTTGAAGGCAAAACCCATGTTGATTTCCTTGAAATTGAATATGACAATCACCAAATCGATATCATTATAATATCATATTTGAACATCTTTATTTTGAAATTAGAATTCCGATAGGAGACCCTATCACATTTCCTTCAAAGTTTCACGGACCGTACTAAATTTGGTACACATTGAGGCAGTAAAGAGTATAGCTTACTTCACTTGTTTTGAGAGAATGAGAGAAAACCATATTGGCCTGTTGAATCTGTTGGGTGAGGATGAACGAAATGCAACTTTACATTTACCAATTTGTCCTTGAGCTTCCAGCCCATTCACTTTGAAGTTTAAACATATCTCTTGACAAAACTATGATGACAGATTTTTTTCAAAACTGCGTCGGCCGGGAATCGAACCCGGATCGACTGCTTGGAAGGCAACCATGCTAACCGTTACACCACCGACGCAACTGCAAGACCTCTCACTCAAGGTTGCGGGATTCCATCAATCGAGATATTCATGATCCATACCTTTGAAGGCATATATGACAATTTTCCTTTGAAGGCAAAACCCATGTTGATTTCCTTGAAATTGAATATGACAATCACCAAAAGTTGCAGAATACAAAAGCTGAACTTAGGAATGGGGACGAGTTAGTTTTTGATTTTGAAATCGATATCATTATAATGTCATATTGGAACATCAATTCTAATTTTGAAATTAGAATTCCCATAGGAGACCCTATGCCATTTCCTTCAAACTTTTACAGACCATACTAAATTTGGTACACATTGAGGCAGTAAAGAGTATAGGTTACTTCACTTGTTTTGAGAGAATGAGAGAAAACCATATTGGCCTGTTGAATCTGTTGGGTAAGGATGAACGAAATGCAACTTTACATTTACCAATTTGTCCTTGATCTTCCAGCCTATTCACTTTGAAGTTTAATCCTCTCTCTTGACAAACCTATGATGATAGATTTTTTTCAAAAATGCGTCGGCCGGGAAATACCCGGATCGACTGCTTGGAAGGCAACCATGCTAACCGTTACACCACCGACGCAACTGCAAGACCTCTCACTCAAGGTTGCAGGATTCCATCAATTGAGATATTCATGATCCATACTTTTTAAGGCATATATGACAATTTTCCTTTGAAGGCAAAACCCATGTTGATTTCCTTGAAATTGAATATGACAATCACCAAATCGATATCATTATAATATCATATTTGAACATCTTTATTTTGAAATTAGAATTCCGATAGGAGACCCTATCACATTTCCTTCAAAGTTTCACGGACCGTACTAAATTTGGTACACATTGAGGCAGTAAAGAGTATAGGTTTCTTCACTTGTTTTGAGAGAATGAGAGAAAACCATATTGGCCTGTTGAATCTGTTGGGTGAGGATGAACGAAATGCAACTAAACAATAACTATTTTGTCCTTGAGCTTCCAGCCCATTCACTTTGAAGTTTAAAACTCTCTCTTGACAAAACTATGATGACAGATTTTTTTCAAAACTGGTTGGCCGGGAATCGAACCCGGATCGACTGCTTGGAAGGCAACCATGCAAACCGTTACACCACCAATGCAACTGCAAGACCTCTCACTCAAGGTTGCAGGATTCCATCAATCGAGATATTCATGATCCATACCTTTGAAGGCATATATGACAATTTTCCTTTGAAGGCAAAACCCATGTTGATTTCCTTGAAATTGAATATGACAATCTCCAAAAGTTGCAGAATACAAAAGCTGAAACAAGAAATGGGGCCGAGTCACTTTTTGATTTTGAAATCGAGATCATTACAATATCATATTGGAACATCTTTATTTTGAAATTAGAATTCCCATAGGAGACCCTATGCCATTTCCTTCAAACTTTCACAAACCATACTAAATTTGGTACACATTGAGGCAGTAAAGAGTATAGGTTACTTCACTTGTTTTGAGAGAATGAGAGAAAACCATATTGGCCTGTTGAATCTGTTGGGTGAGGATCAATGAAATGCAACTTTACATTTACCCAATTGTCCTTGAGCTTCCAGCCCATTCACTTTGAAGTTTAAACCTCTCTCTTGAGAAAACTATGATGACAGATTTTTTTCAAAGCTGCGTCGGCCGGGAATCGAACCCGGATCGACTGCTTGGAAGGCAACCATGCTAACCGTTACACCACCGACGCAACTGGAAGACCTCTCACTCAAGGTTGCGGGATTCCATCAATCGAGATATTCATGAATCATACCTTTGAAGGCATATATGACAATTTTCCTTTGAAGGCAAAACCCATGTTGATTTCCTTGAAATTGAATATGACAATCACCAAAAGTTACAGAATACAAAAGCTGAACTTAGGAATGGGGCCGAGTTAGTTTTTTATTTTGAAATCGATATCATTATAATGTCATACTGGAAAATCAATTCTATTTTTGAAATTAGAATTCCCATAGGAGACCCTATGCCATTTCCTTCAAACTTTCACAGACCATACTAAATTTGGTACACATTGAGGCAGTAAAGAGTAATGGTTACTTCACTTGTTTTGAGAGAATGAGAGAAAACCATATTGGCCTGTTGAATCTGTTGGGTGAGGATAAACGAAATGCAACTTTACATTAACCAATTTGTCCTTGATCTTCTAGCCTATTCACTTTGAAGTTTAATCCTCTCTCTTGACAAACCTATGATGACAGATTTTTTTCAAAAATGCGTCGGCCGGGAATCGAACCCGGATTTACTGCTTGGAAGGCAACCATGCTAACCGTTACACCACCGACGCAACTGCAAGACCTGTCACTCAAGGTTGCGGGATTCCATCATTCGAGATATTCATGATCCATACCTTTGAAGGCATATATGACAATTTCCCTTTGAAGGCAAAACCCATGTTGATTTCCTTGAAATTGAATATGACAATCTCCAAAAGTTGCAGAATACAAAAGTTGAAACTAGGAATAAGGCCGAGTTAGTTTTTGATTTTGAAATCGAGATCATTACAATATCATATTGGAACATCTTTATTTTGAAATTAGAATTCCCATAGGAGACCCTATGCCATTTCCTTCAAACTTTCACAAACCATACTAAATTTGGTACACATTGAGGCAGTAAAGAGTATAGGTTACTTCACTTGTTTTGAGAGAATGAGAGAAAACCATATTGGCCTGTTGAATCTGTTGGGTGAGGATCAATGAAATGCAACTTTACATTTACCCAATTGTCCTTGAGCTTCCAGCCCATTCACTTTGAAGTTTAAACCTCTCTCTTGAGAAAACTATGATGACAGATTTTTTTCAAAGCTGCGTCGGCCGGGAATCGAACCCGGATCGACTGCTTGGAAGGCAACCATGCTAACCGTTACACCACCGACGCAACTGCAAGACCTCTCACTCAAGGTTGCGGGATTCCATCAATCGAGATATTCATGAATCATACCTTTGAAGGCATATATGACAATTTTCCTTTGAAGGCAAAACCCATGTTGATTTCCTTGAAATTGAATATGACAATCACCAAAAGTTACAGAATACAAAAGCTGAACTTAGGAATGGGGCCGAGTTAGTTTTTGATTTTGAAATCGATATCATTATAATGTCATACTGGAAAATCAATTCTATTTTTGAAATTAGAATTCCCATAGGAGACCCTATGCCATTTCCTTCAAACTTTCACAGACCATACTAAATTTGGTACACATTGAGGCAGTAAAGAGTAATGGTTACTTCACTTGTTTTGAGAGAATGAGAGAAAACCATATTGGCCTGTTGAATCTGTTGGGTGAGGATAAACGAAATGCAACTTTACATTTACCAATTTGTCCTTGATCTTCTAGCCTATTCACTTTGAAGTTTAATCCTCTCTCTTGACAAACCTATGATGACAGATTTTTTTCAAAAATGCGTCGGCCGGGAATCGAACCCGGATTTACTGCTTGGAAGGCAACCATGCTAACCGTTACACCACCGACGCAACTGCAAGACCTGTCACTCAAGGTTGCGGGATTCCATCATTCGAGATATTCATGATCCATACCTTTGAAGGCATATATGACAATTTCCCTTTGAAGGCAAAACCCATGTTGATTTCCTTGAAATTGAATATGACAATCTCCAAAAGTTGCAGAATACAAAAGTTGAAACTAGGAATAAGGCCGAGTTAGTTTTTGATTTTGAAATCGATATCATTAAAATATCATATTGGAACATCTTTATTTTGAAATTAGAATTCCCATAGGAGACCCTATGCCATTTCCTTCAAACTTTCACAGACCATACTAAATTTGGTACACATTGAGGCAGTAAAGAGTATTTGTTACTTCACTTGTTTTGAGAGAATGAGAGAAAACCATATTGGCCTGTTGAATCTGTTGGGTGAGGATGAACGAAATGCAACTTTACATTTACCCGTTTGTCCTTGAGCTTCCAGCCCATTCACTTTGAAGTTTAAACCTCTCTTGACAAAACTATGATGACAGATTTTTTTCAAAACTGCGTCGGCCGGGAATCGAACCCGGATCGACTGCTTGGAAGGCAACCATGCTAACCGTTACACCACCGACACAACTGCAAGACCTCTCACTGAAGGTTGCAGGATTCCATCAATTAAGATATCCATGATCCATACTTTTTAAGGCATATATGACAATTTTCCTTTGAAGGCAAAACCCATGTTGATTTCCTTGAAATTGAATATGACAATCACCAAAAGTTGCAGAATACAAAAGCTGAACTTAGGAATGGGGCCGAGTTAGTTTTTGATTTTGAAATCGATATCATTATAATGTCATATTGGAACATCAATTCTATTTTTGAAATTAGAATTCCCATAGGAGACCCTATGCCATTTCCTTCAAACTTTCACAGACCATACTAAATTTGGTACACATTGAGGCACTAAAGAGTATAGGTTACTTCACTTGTTTTGAGAGAATGAGAGAAAACCATATTGGCCTGTTGAATCTGTTGGCTGAGGATGAACGAAATGCAACTTTACAATAACTAATTTGTCCTTGAGCTTCCAGCCTATTCACTTTGAAGTTTAAAACTCTCTCTTGACAAAACTATGATGACAGATTTTTTTCAAAACTGCGTCGGCCGGGAATCGAACCCGGATCGACTGCTTGGAAGGCAACCATGCTAACCGTTACACCACCGACGCAACTGCAAGGCCTCTCACTCAAGGTTGCTGGATTCCATCAATCGAGATATTCATGATCCATACCTTTGAAGGCATATATGACAATTTTCCTTTGAAGGCAAAACCCGTGTTGATATCCTTGAAATTGAATATGACAATCACCAAAAATTGCAGAATACAAAAGCTGAAACTAGGAATGGGGCTGAGTTAGTTTTTGATTTTGAAATCGATGTCATAATAATATTATATTGGAACATCAATTCTATTTTTGAAATTAGAATTCCCATAGGAGACCCTATGCCATTTCCTTCAAATTTTCACAGACCATACTAAATTTGGTACACATTGAGGCAGTAAAGAGTATAGGTTACTTCACTTGTTTTGAGAGAATGAGAGAAAACCATATTGGCCTGTTGAATCTGTTGGGTGAGGATGAACAAAATGCAACTTTACATTTACCCATTTGTCCTTGAGCTTCCAGCCCATTCACTTTGAAGTTTAAACCTCTCTCTTGACAAAACTATGATGACAGATTTTTTTCAAAACTGCGTCGGCCGGGAATCGAACCCGGATCGACTGCTTGGAAGGCAACCATGCTAACCGTTACACCACCGACGCAACTGCAAGACCTCTCACTCAAGGTTGCGGGATTCAATCAATCGAGATATTCATGATCCATACCTTTGAAGGCATATATGACAATTTTCCTTTGAAGGCAAAACCCATGTTGATTTCCTTGAAATTGAATATGACAATCTCCAAAAGTTGCAGAATACAAAAGCTGAACTTAGGAATGGGGCTGAGTTAGTTAGACCCTATGCCATTTCCTTCAAACTTTCACAGACCATACTAAATTTGGTACACATTGAGGCAGTAAAGAGTATAGGTTACTTAACTTGTTTTGAGAGAATGAGAGAAAACCATATTGGCCTGTTGAATCTGTTGGGTGAGGATGAACGAAATGCAACTTTACATTTACCAATTTGTCCTTGAGCTTACAGCCCATTCACTTTGAAGTTTAAACCTCTCTCTTGACAAAACTATGATGACAAATTTTTTTCAAAACTGCGTCGGCCTGGAATCGAACCCGGATCGACTGCTTGGAAGGCAACCATGCTAACCGTTACACCACCGACGCAACTGCAAGACCTTTCACTCAAGGTTGCGGGATTCCATCAATCGAGATATTCATGATCCATACGTTTGAAGGCATATATGACAATTTTCCTTTGAAGGCAAAACCCGTGTTGATTTCCTTGAAATTGAATATGACAATCACCAAAAGTTGCAGAATACAAAAGCTGAACTTAGGAATGGGGCCGAGTTAGTTTTTGATTTTGAAATCGATATCATTATAATGTCATATTGGAACATCAACTCTATTTTTGAAATTAGAATTCCCATAGGAGACCCTATGCCATTTCCTTCAAACTTTCACAGACCATACTAAATTTGGTACACATTGAGGCACTAAAGAGTATAGGTTACTTCACTTGTTTTGAGAGAATGAGAGAAAACCATATTGGCCTGTTGAATCTGTTGGCTGAGGATGAACGAAATGCAACTTTACAATAACTAATTTGTCCTTGAGCTTCCAGCCCATTCACTTTGAAGTTTAAAACTCTCTCTTGACAAAACTATGATGACAGATTTTTTTCAAAACTGCGTCGGCCGGGAATCGAACCGGATCGACTGCTTGGAAGGCAACCATGCTAACCGTTACACCACCGACGCAACTGCAAGACCTCTCACTCAAGGTTGCAGGATTCCATCAATCAAGATATTCATGATCCATACCTTTGAGGGCATATATGACAATTTTCCTTTGAAGGCAAAACCCATGTTGATTTCCTTGAAATTGAATATGACAATCACCAAAAGTTGCAGAATACAAAAGCTGAACTTAGGAATGGGGCCGAGTTAGTTTTTGATTTTGAAATCGATATCATTATAATGTCATATTGGAACATCAATTCTATTTTTGAAATTAGAATTCCCATAGGAGACCCTATGCCATTTCCTTCAAACTTTCACAGACCATACTAAATTTGGTACACATTGAGGCAGTAAAGAGTATAGGTTACTTCACTTGTTTTGAGAGAATGAGAGAAAACCATATTGGCCTGTTGAATCTGTTGGCTGAGGATGAACGAAATGCAACTTTACATTTACCCATTTGTCCTTGAGCTTCCAGCCCATTCACTTTGAAGTTTAAACCTCTCTCTTGACAAACCTATGATGACAGATTTTTTTCAAAACTGCGTCGGCCGGGAATCGAACCCGGATCGACTGCTTGGAAGGCAACCATGCTAACCGTTACACCACCGACGCAACTGCAAGACCTCTCACTCAAGGTTGCTGGATTCCATCAATCGAGATATTCATGATCCATACCTTTGAAGGCATATATGACAATTTTCCTTTGAAGGCAAAACCCATGTTGATTTCCTTGAAATTGAATATGACAATCACCAAAAGTTGCAGAATACAAAAGCTGAAACTAGGAATGGGGCCGAGTTAGTTTTTGATTTTGAGATCGATGTCATAATAATATTATATTGGAACATCAATTCTATTTTTGAAATTAGAATTTCCATAGGAGACCCTATGCCATTTCCTTCAAATTTTCACGGACCATACTAAATTTGGTACACATTGAGGCAGTAAAGAGTATAGGTTACTTCACTTGTTTTGAGAGAATGAGAGAAAACCATATTGGCCTGTTGAATCTGTTGGCTGAGGATGAACGAAATGCAACTTTACATTTACCCATTTGTCCTTGAGCTTCTAGCCCATTCACTTTGAAGTTTAAACCTCTCTCTTGACAAAACTATGATGACAGATTTTTTTCAAACTGCGTCGGCCGGGAATCGAACCCGGATCGACTGCTTGGAAGGCAACCATGCTAACCGTTACACCACCGACGCAACTGCAAGACCTCTCACTCAAGGTTGCGGGATTCCATCAATTGAGATATTCATGATCCATACTTTTTAAGGCATATATGACAATTTTCCTTTGAAGGCAAAACCCATGTTGATTTCCTTGAAATTGAATATGACAATCACCAAATCGATATCATTATAATATCATATTTGAACATCTTTATTTTGAAATTAGAATTCCGATAGGAGACCCTATCACATTTCCTTCAAAGTTTCACGGACCGTACTAAATTTGGTACACATTGAGGCAGTAAAGAGTATAGGTTACTTCACTTGTTTTGAGAGAATGAGAGAAAACCATATTTGCCTGTTGAATCTGTTGGGTGAGGATGAACGAAATGCAACTTTACATTTACCAATTTGTCCTTGAGCTTCCAGCCCATTCATTTTGAAGTTTAAACATATCTCTTGACAAAACTATGATGACAGATTTTTTTCAAAACTGCGTCGGCCGGGAATCGAACCCGGATCGACTGCTTGGAAGGCAACCATGCTAACCGTTACACCACCGACGCAACTGCAAGACCTCTCACTCAAGGTTGCGGGATTCCATCAATCGAGATGTTCATGATCCATACCTTTGAAGGCATATATGACAATTTTCCTTTGAAGGCAAAACCCATGTTGATTTCCTTGAAATTGAATATGACAATCACCAAATCGATATCATTTTAATATCATATTTGAACATCTTTATTTTGAAATTAGAATTCCCATAGGAGACCCTATGCCATTTCCTTCAAAGTTTTACGGACCGTACTAAATTCGGTACACATTGAGGCAGTATAAAGTATAGGTTACTTCACTTGTTTTGAGAGAATGAGAGAAAACCATATTGGCCTGTTGAATCTGTTGGGTGAGGATGAACAAAATGCAACTTTACATTTACCTATTTGTCCTTGAGCTTCCAGCCCATTCACTTTGAAGTTTAAAGCTCTCTCTTGACAAAACTATGATGACAGATTTTTTTCAAAACTGCGTCGGCCGGGAATCGAACCCGGATCGACTGCTTGGAAGGCAACCATGCTAACCGTTACACCACCGACGCAACTGCAAGACCTCTCACTCAAGGTTGCGGGATTCAATCAATCGAGATATTCATGATCCATACCTTTGAAGGCATATATGACAATTTTCCTTTGAAGGCAAAACCCATGTTGATTTCCTTGAAATTGAATATGACAATCTCCAAAAGTTGCAGAATACAAAAGCTGAACTTAGGAATGGGGCCGAGTTAGTTAGACCCTATGCCATTTCCTTCAAACTTTCACAGACCATACTAAATTTGGTACACATTGAGGCAGTAAAGAGTATAGGTTACTTCACTTGTTTTGAGACAATGAGAGAAAACCATATCGGCCTGTTGAATCTACAAACACGATATCCACTTGTGTGTTCATTGGTTACTCATGGCCTATGGTCGCATGTGCGCCCCCTGTGGTGTCTTCACCGGACACCACTCTCCTGACCGCTATTCCGGTATCCTTCCCTCTCCCTCATTCTCCCTTTTCTTTTTTCCTCCACACCTCTTCCTACATCACCTAACCTCGTAGGCCTTTTTTCTTATATTTCATCATATCATATATGAAATATAATTGACTCACTATTCTATTAGTCAATTATCATTTCATATATTATCAATTATTAATCTACATAATTTCATATAAAATTTGCCCAAGTATGGCCTCTTCCTTTTTCATTCAGGGATGGGGGTAATGATGTCTATGATACTGATGTTGCTGCGGCAGCGCTCCACAAAGGAGTGAGGATGGCGGTGTGGAGAACACTATTCATGCTCCAACTTGGCCCACCAGAGACCCACCGGGGGGTAAAACATGAAAGCAACTACATTTGGATCATAGGACACAAGCCTTGCCACAACATTGGACACGTAGTGGGCTGGGATAATAAGAATGTGACAGAAAGGTGAGGGGCGTGAGGCACCGCATCGGAATTTGTCAGGTGACCTGGGATGTGGACCCATCCATAGTGGAACGGTGCTTGAAATGTACTGCGCCCACCTCATGTATACGATCTCGGAACGGTGCGCCCCGGTTTCCACAGTGGGACATCATGGAACTAAAACTGCATCGAGAATCGGTTAAATACATATACGCCATGAGTCTGGATGAGCCGCAATCGTCACTCGGCTTCACCTCGCTGACGATTGCAGCCTATCCAAACTCATATCTTGTCTTTCATCTGAAATCCTGGCCGCTCATTGGTCAACCGCCTATGTCGTCATCTCGCATTCACTCCGCAACGACCGTGGTAGAGTATTTTCACTTGACAGGGGTTATCGATTTTTACCCTAAAGTTATTCCTTTAGCTAAAGTGGGATTCACACGATGGGATTCATGTACCTCACAGGGTGTCTTTCTGAGACAAATCTTGCTGAGAATCTGTACTCGAACATAATTTTTTCGTCTAAATTATAGAGATTTATTTCCCTGAGACATGTCTTCCTCCCTGTAATTGTTGAAGACATTTCCCCCTAAAAAGGAACAAAAGCGCATGAGATTTTGAGCCCTGTGAGGTTCATGAATCCCATCGTGTGAATCCCACTTTAACTTGTACCGGGGGTGAAATAACATGACAAAACTCAACTAGGATCGAGTTGAGCCACAGTAAAAAGATGAGTGTCAGATGGTGCTTTGCAGTGCGGGATGCGACTACAAGTAATTATCTCCTATGGCTTTTCACCTCACCAGGTCACCTCTTGGCGCTCAATAGATGTGATCGCAATTCCTATTGGTCAAACCGTTGTGTATTCGGATTGGATAGACCTATATATAATACAGTGTGTCCGTGGGAGGGAGGTGTCGACCCCGATCCGCACACGGCTGGGAGTGTTCCCTGCATTGGACTGACCATTTCTGGTTCAGTGGAGTGGGGTCATTCTATGTAGGGGGGGGGGGGGGGTAGGGGTGATTTTTTTGATTTTTTTATTTGAAAACAAACAACATACACTGTCGTCCGTAGACGTTCTTCCCAGCGATGGCTTTGAGTCAACTGCCATCATCCTGAATTTGGGGATATATATAGAGAGAGTGGTTTCGAAACTTACTGTTCCTCGTCTGGCTAGCACTCAATTGGAGCTGCACGGTTTTTTTTATAATGACACATTTATCAGCTTGTATGGGCGATATTACTTGATTTTTTTATATTTAAGAATTGAGTAGGCTGCTGTCGCGACCCTGTCATCTATATTCTTTTTGCGGGAGAATTGCATCTCGATGCACCATCCCAAAAAGAATTTTGAAACCAAAGTAAACGGGCTGCCGGGAGCACCGTGAACATATATACGTAGCATTAATCTGGTAATCCATCCCAATAAGAATTGAGATAACGTTATTGTACAACAGTTTCATTGTGTGCCTATGAAGATAACATTGTATTAATGACCCTTTCTATCATGCGTCGAACGTGTCCCCAGGTAAGTACACGAACGAGTACAGTCATACCCTGGATGTACATTGCCTATATAAAGTGTTGCTAACTAGCGGGGCAGTGGGATGCTACTCTCCATGGTTGGATGATTCTCCATGGTTTGGTGAAGAGAGAGGGCGCGTGGTGTTATATATACGGTATACGGTGCGTGGGTATGTAGACCACCCGTATACAGTATGCAGCAGCTGCAGGGCTCCTGGCCCGTACGAACACAGACTGGTGTCAGTGTTGTGTGAAACATAGGGCGGGTCACCTCTGGCCGCTAACACACGTTCACTCCCTCTGACTTCGAGCACGCACACACTGATCAACACACACGGATACCACCCGCTATTCCCCATCAGATGTCGGAGGATTAATCAAGATCCACCAACATGTCGTATTCGGAGAGCGAGCAGAGCTCCCTTACCTCCATAGCGGAGCAGGAGAGAAAGATGGAGCGCCAACCGCTAACCCCACCTCCACCCAAAATTACGCCTGCCGACACCTCGAAGCGCCTCATGTCGCTCCTGATCCTGCTCTCCGGGCTCGGCGGCTTCCTCTTCGGCTACGACACCGGGGTGATCGCCGGGGCGCTGCTGCTGCTCAAGGACACCTTCGACCTGTCGCTCACCTGGCAGGAGGTGATCGTGAGCTCGACGACGGCGGCGGCGGCGGTCAGCTCGCTCGTGTGCGGCGTGTTTGTGGTGGACGGGGTTGGCAGACGTACCGTCATCATCAGTGCCAGTGTGGTGTTCGCCGTCGGCGCTCTTCTGCTCGCCGCGGCCGATGATATTGCTGTGCTCCTCATAGGAAGGCTGACCATCGGAGTAGGCATAGGTGAGTTGGGGTTTTGTGCGTAGTTGCACACGCACGCATTGCTTTAGTTCTTTTAGGGAATTGGAATATTTTCTATACGCGCAGCATGCTAGATCATGTTTTACGGAATGAATGAATACGCTGAAACATACATGTGTGTATGTACATATTATATATATATATATATATAATTTATATATATGTGTGTGTGTGTGTGTGTGTATGTATATATATACTGGGGTTACGATTCCTTTCCAGCGAAACTGAACATAAAGCTTCAAAAACATCATGGTGCGAACCGAATCAGATAATTACTTGACTGACAACTTGTAGTTGTAAAAAATACTAAAAATAGCACACAAATTAGACTCACTTATCGTAAAATGTGTGATAAATGCTAATGAAGGTCGTGTTTACATGTTGTTTGTTGTGCATTTTTACACGTACAGGCAGGAATGTACATTTGTTTCATAGACATGTATTTGCATACCGGTCTAGAATCTATCATAATTTTCTCTGAAGCATGAACAATTATGAGAGACAAATCTCAAGAATAACATAAACAGAGAAGTAGATCTGAGTTTATTCTATAAAGGATAGGGCCCTTTTCGATTAACACTAGATTTTGACACACAAATAGAAGATATCTTACAATAAAGATGAATTTCCATGATAGAAAAGAAGATGCAGATTCACATAAATCCCCTTCCCCAGAGGATCAGAAAGGTCATGTACCTTAATAGGCGCAGTTAATTGGACGTTGTGATGTAGGTCAGGTAATCTTTACCACTTCAACAAGACTATAATTTTCTTTGTAGACCATACACCCCTACTCCTGAGCCATATATGATAACGACACGCATCGAGAAATTTACAGGTCTGTGTGGCAACTGATATGTTACTATACTATGGGGCCAGCACTAAGATTAACCTTTTTTGAGGAAGAGCATCTGCGGCACAGCTGTGCGCATAAGGATGAATATAAGTGTCAAAATATACCTCTAGGGGACGGGAATATTTTCGTCTGAACTAATAATCCGAAGCTTTTATCACGTGATATGATAGGTCATCCTTAGATTCTCATTTGTTTTGTCAAAAGAAAATATGATGTCACCCCTACATTCAAGTTTATTTCCTTGATAAACAGTTTCAGGCAAATGATGCCTCAAGATATCATCTGTCCTGGGCCGGGTAATAACTTGAGACATCACCGCCTTCATAGGGTTCAGGAGTACAAATTCGATACGGTAACATGCTTATAATTAGCATATGATTTATTAAGGGCGAGATCGGGTAAGAATAATTACTTGCGTTACTATTGTCAGGAAACCTCCATTATAAAGCTCTGCCATATCGTATTTCCGGGCTTAAGCGTGGGCGTAACATTGCGTTGTTTAGTACGAGTCCGCAGTCTCGGATTTTTTTCTGTATTTCAGAACTGAAATAGAGGGGTTCAGACATTTTCCTTAATTTTTACCTTATTCTTCTTGAAAAAGAGATTTTTTACATTCCTATTATAGGGGCGTTGAAAAAGAATCCAACATTCGCTACCAGTTGTATCGCACAATATCCTGTGCAACCTGCATGTATATAACGAAAGTGAATCATTTTCGTCGATCTAGATAGAACTAAACGTTGTTTAACTTGGCATTTTTTTCAACAGTAGATTTGTTTGGGAGGCTTCATGTGATATACTCTAACTACCCTTTACGATGTCTGAATCTTCTGTGTATTGTAAAGCTCAATGAGATTTTCTACTCTATAAAATAACAAGATGCTCTTTTGTAAACCCACTAGTTGGGTCACTGAGCTAATGACTAAGACAGAAGAGACCTTACCTGGAATAAATTTATTGAGATTTACATTGAACAACGAGATAAATCTGAGAGTAATACAAAATAAGATAATGGTCACAAGCTTTAGAAATAGCTCTATGGAGTAGGAGAATTTGAAAGACAAGTGTTTTTCGTGGTCTGGGTGGGTGGATCTGAGTTCGTTGGCATCCAAGGAGCAAGTGGACGAAAGGAGTGTGTCAGGTGGTATGGTCATAGGACCACTGTGCATGTGACCAGATGGACCATGTAGAGGCCTTACACAGAATGCATTCATTGAGCTTTGCTTATATAAACAACATGATAAATTTGAGAGTAACACAAGATGAGAGAATGGTCATGAGTTATTGAACTAGTCCTACAGAATTTGAGCTCTTGTAGGGTGGGTGGGTAAAATCAAGTTTGTTGGTGTCCCAGGAGAAAGTGGACAGAAGCGGTGTGTGAGGTGGCACTGAGATACAAGTGTGTTGGAGGGTGCAGGCTCCCCCCATGGGCCCTGGGAGGACCGGACGGACCACCGGGGGAGGAGGAGAGAGGCTTGGTAGCCAGAGATTTGGGCAGCAGCAGGGCTTTTTTAGGTCCGAGGGCCCAATGAGTTGACTTGTAGTGAAATGTGAGTGAGCCCCAGTCTGGTGCTGGGGCCAGCAAACAGAACAGAGGTGAAGAAATGATAGAATACATTGTGTACCCGAGGGGCGATGGTGAGTCCGGCGTGAGGCAACACATGCAGTGAGCACCTCTGAGTCATGACTTTATAAAAGATAGGTCAAGATTCCTCTTTTTTTTAAACATCTTCCCTGGGGTAATTACCGAGGTAATTAAGCAGGGTTGAGTCACAGGGCCCGGGGGGGGGGGGGGGGGGAGAGAGACAGAAAAGCTTTTTGAGCTCAGAGCTGGTGAGAGTCCGTGTGCAGAAGAGTAAGTAGACGGGATGTGAACATAGACACAGAGACGACAGTGATGTCAGCGGGTAGGATGACTCTTGGCTGGGACCAGACAAATGGACCATGTGGCCAGCAGGTTTAAAGATGAAGCCATAGAGGTAAAACTTATGGTTTTTTTGTCTGCAGCTGACAAATTATTGCAGGATCAAAACATTTTTCTGAGAGGTTGGGGTGAATTCATCGCTGATAGACTGGTACTCGCCCTGGCATGAGCGGCTGCTGCCATATGGTGGTAAATGGCTAGCTGTGGCAAAGTTGAAGCAGACGTCCATTTGTTTTATTGTTTTTTCTTGGTAATCCGAATCGTGTCCAGCTTTCTTTTGTGGCCTGAGTTTGTGTTGTGATGATTTGTGTGGTTTCCCCCATTTTCTTTGATGTTTCAGACGGATTTTTTAAAGGGGTAAACCTGATTTAGGTCGGAGAGCCACAGGGGGATCCGAGTTTGTTGGTGTGCCAGGAGCAAGTGGACGAAAGTGGTGTTTGGGGAAGGATACGAGGTTCTGAGGATACCCTCTATCTTATGGGCTCACTGAAAACTGTAACTCCTTAAGCAACTGGGCTGTGTATAAATAGCCACTGTTTGGTACTGCCTCACCCAATAGCATTAGTGTGGTTAATGTGCCACATAATCCAGATAATTGAATTATTAAGCTCTGCTGAAATATCAGCTGTCTCGCACCTCATAATCTCCTGCTGGATGCGTGCCATCTCTGTAAGTTGGCGCAGAGTCTTTGGCTTGTGCAGGCGTACAATGCCAGCAAGTGAGGGGGATATGTTGATTATGACGTTGAGCTTTGCTGTCTCACACAGGGTGAAGGTTGTGAAGAGTAGAGCCATGTCGTTGATATATTTGGGGACTGGCTCATCGTCTGGTTGGCGCCTCTCCCTGTACTCCTCCTGCTTCGTCTCACTGTCATCCTCTGCAAAATATTCACAGAAGAGGCAAAATATGGAGTCATGGGTGGTGATCAGGTTTGTGCTGATCACGTGCATCGAGTACTAGTGTGTGGCCTTCTTGCACAGATAGCCCTATATAGTGCAGGCCTGGTCCAATGGCGAGGCATGCACATACACAAGATCCGCGCAGGTCGGGAGGTCTAGGATTCTGTTTTTGAGGCCAGAATGTTCATGTTTGGGGCCGATGCTGCGGGGATTGTCTGAATCATAAACTTAGCGCTGCTGAGGTCCGCCTTCAGTTTGGCATTCTCCGTGGGCAGCCTATTGATCAGCTTCTTCTGTTCTGCCATCTCGGAATGGAGGTTGTCCATTTCTGCCATGTCAGCTTTGTTGTTTTCCCCTGGCTGGTGGACCGTGATTTCCAGCTAAGTGTTGTCAAGTGTGACAGGAGCGTTGTGGAGCAGCAGTAATTTTAGGTATAGCACCACAGTGGTGCTTGTTTCTTCAGACTTCTGGGTAGTGACGTCGTTGCCGACCAGTGGTTGTTGCGGTTGTTGTGTTGCCGCTGGTGGTTGTGACGTGTTTGGTCTATCCTTTCTGTTTGACCATCCAAGGCTTGGCATGTCCAGCATGGGTGTTGCTAAATGTTGGTATTTTTAGCAGTGTTTTTGCCCGCATGTGGGAGATAATACTGGAAGTCTTAGGAGTTCTTCACCACGGGGGTTCTCCACCAGTGTTACTACTGGTTGTATACAGTAAGCTGAATGAATAATTCTAAGGCTTCGTCCTGTTACAATCTTTATTTCTGATAGTATTGCAATGCACTGCGTTGACCGGACTAATGAGAATACATGGAGATCAGGATTATATGCTGACTCTGTGTTTACCGCGTGGGGGCGACCCTGTTGATCATAACCAAGGTGGGTCGCCTCCAGAAGTGTGCCATGCAGCCAGCTTGGTCGGTTAAGCCAATGGATAGTATCTGTATGTTTTTCAAATACCGATATTTTGGATGGTAACAACATATACACATGGATTCAGGGATTCCATCTTACACCCATACCAAATGAAAACCCATAGAATTGAAATATCTTACTCATATAAACTATTAGTGACATCACCTTTTATATCTCCCATATGTCACTTTTATATCTCCCATGCTTTTCATCCACAGTTGTTAATCCATACCAGTATATACATCTATATGTATCTCCTATGTATACCTCCCGCTGCTACCCATGATGTATTTATGGACGCACGTCACAGTGTGACGTACGGAGTATGTGATGATGTGAGTAGGTAACATTTCGCCATTTCTGGTATGCAATAAAACAAAAACAGGCTGACTCTCTTCAGAGATCAAAATACTTGGTGAAATCATCAATCAGATATATGTTCCTCTGCTGTTGGCATCGGGATATATCTAATCAATAATTTCAACGCGTATTTTTGACGTATGACTCCGATAAGTCAGTTTCTGTATATAGCTCATGAAGGATATTTCTTCTATTATATCATAATTGATATTCATTTTATATGTTATTATCCATTTGATGTTTTACATAAGTCACGATCTTCTTCTGGTATCCGAAATCACACTCGTACAACACAATCATTGCATAATTATCATAATTCTCATTATGATCTGCATGGTCGTTTCCTCCGCGTAGATATTACTAAACGTCACCTGCAGGAGGGATTTATTATGTAGCATTATCAATGTAAGACAATATAGGACTTTCCTAACAGAGATCCTGCCCACTACCTACTGAAGCTCCTTGTATCTCTGCACCGACCTGCCTGTTTGGGACAAAATCTGTCCCTCCGCCAGCTATGATTTTGGGGGTATTTTTTGTTCTATTTGTAAATAGAGATGCGCATATCTAGATAAATATAATATACACTCATTTCTGTTATTTTTTATTTCAAACCAGACACAGTGTCTGGGATCACTTTCTTCAGTGGAAAGCACCTCATATGTTATTGGGTTTTTGTTTTGTCAACATGACACATGTGCTCAATCTAAGGGGCAGTCTAATCAACTGTGGATTCACATAATAAAGTAGTTTGAAGCTGAAAAAGAAGCAATTGGATTGTCTGTGAAGCTCATTTAATAATTACACTATTTCACAAGTCATGATATATTTCATGAATTTCATAATTCATGATTCTGAAATGTTAGCTGGTTCCCCCCGTCCTTAGTGGATACTCAGGGAACCAGCACTGGGTTGAGGAGAATACGGCTTTCCGTATTCTCCTCAGTAGCGATGTATAGGCTCTATAGGTTTAGTATGGAGACTCAATATATTATGAATTACAAGAAACCCCTGGGTATCACATGATGTATCTTTCGCCTCGCTTTTCATTGCAAACACTGGTGTGATTTGAAAGTCTGGCCTTTACTAATCGAGGGGTTTTCCCTTACATTTTTGTTCATATCCCTGTTACGCTTTACAGATGACCTGATTGTCATATCTTCCTTCAAGTTGTGGTGTAATGTAATTGAAATTCATCGCTTCTGTGAAGTTTTCCGTTATCCATACATGCACATGTCATACATTTCTAAGCTGTATAACAAGGCGGCTACAGGATGTTCATCTTGATAACAGAACTCAATTATTGACGGCCGTAAGTACGTCACCAGCCATGGGGTTTGACGTTTCACGCAGTATTTCCCATATCGAGAAATGTGACAGTGGACGAAAAAGTGCGTAACGACTAGATGTAGGTATTTGACGTTGGACATTAACAAAATTCAGTTTAAATAGCTTAAATATGTTAAATAATTGATCACTCGCCGAGATCCGCATCGGTGGACACACAGACAGGCTATGTCTATTTCTGCCGAGGCCATGCAGTAAACTATAATTACTGCACACAGGTTCAGTACAAGGTTTATATTGCATCCCCCAGCGCATGAACGGTGAAGTAATTTGTAGAAGTATGTGTACGGGTGTATAATAAATGCAAGATACCTTGGGCTTATTATTATGTTAAACGTAGACCTACAGGGGCATGCTGGTCCGCGATTAGAATGTGAATTATATAATTAGTTATTCTTACGCATAGTTACCCATGCGTTTTCAAGAGTTCATTATAGTACATGTATGTATATCTCTTTGTACAAGCCTCTGCTATGTATGGCATGTCTGCCAATAGAAACTTGACCGTAATAGGTAGCATTCACCGCGCTACCCTGTCATCTTTCATTCATATAGAAACATATATCTCGCCTATGTATAGTGTATGCATGTACCTTATATATCACTATAACATCGCTCAATTATAGGAGGTCGGGATGACATGTATCTAATGATATAGGTAGCTGTAAATTAGCATGGCAATTACCAAACTCGATAATATCGATATAGGATGAATATATATAATGCCTATAGATAGCGTAGATGGACAGGCTGAAACTTTGAATCATATCATGTAGGAAGGTAGGTACCATTGGTGACTCATGGGCTTTGCTCAGGGGTAGTCATTGCCACCTCTGGTGTCCCCCTCTACCGCGTCTCACAGGCGCCCCTCCTGCCCCCTCGCGGCTTTCACACTAACCACGCAGTCACGTGGTCGACCCCGGTCTGGACCCCGGTCTCACTTCTACTCTACCCGCCATACAGTACACACGTACTCTACACTTTTCTCGTCATTTTTGGCACGTGCGCGCAGCCTTTGTTTGCACTCCACGAGTCACAAAGGCCCGCACCCCATCACATCATACGAGGACGGTACAGGGATAACGAGTAGAAGATGCCGAAAACGAGAGCAAGCCCCGAAGCCGGACCGTCAAACGCCCCCGAGGCTGAAGACGGGTCCGAAACGACCGTTAACGAATCGACTACGCAGGGAAGCGCCGAACACGTGGCCTTGGTCTCCGAGCACGGTTCGTCCGTTAAGACCTCTCGTATCGTGGCCCTGGAGGAGAATGTAAAGTCCATCCTCACGGCTATTACAAAGATGTCACGTGAACGGTCGCCATCACGACGGTCAGCATCACGGGCGTCGAGACCGCCAACGGAACCATCTGCGGCGGAAGACAGGACGAGGGACTGGGCCCACGACCAGGCCTCACGGCTTCCACCCCCACGGCAGCTCCGCAACCGATACGTCTCTGAGGACTACATCCAGCGCGAGATTGAACGGGAGACCCTACGGCACGATAGGACGGCCGGTAAGCTTGCAATCGATTTACATACCAACCGTCTTATATCAAAACCATACATGTATATCGACCGTGAGGGTGTGTATACCATAAGCCAGAAGCTCGAGGCCCGGAGCACTCTCGGGCCGCTCGAGTACATCGGAGCGTTCCTCAACATGATGGAGGACCACCGGGCCGTGCGGGAGGAGGACCGCCGCGACCTGTATCGCCACCTCACACAGGTCACCACCGATGCCCAGACACGGCCGTGGGCCGGGGTACGGAGGTGGTCCAACCATGTCTTCGACCAGGTTGAAGCCGGACGCCTGTATTGGTCTGACCACGTGAGGATACAGGACGAGCGCGTCCGGCTCGCCATGACGGCCACGACAACGATCACGAACGGCCAAGACGTCTCGAAGCCCGGGGCACGGGAGTTGCCTTGCCGGGCATTTAACTCAGAGAAGGGGTGCCGCCAACGTAACGGCCACCAGGATGGGGTTATAAAGTGGGTGCATGTGTGCTCTTTTTGCGACTCTGTAGGCAGGATGTGCACGCACTCTATCCACGCGTGTAACAGGAAGCTCGCCTACGGAGTCGGTTACGAGAGCGCTGTACCCACACCGACAGCGGCCCCACGCCGAGCCCCACCGGCCGGACACGTACTGCGGCCAACTCAAGTGCTCCCACAACACCCGAGTTCAAAAAACGCACCCGCCGCGCCCCAGGAGTAGGCGCGGCGCGAGACACCACCCCTGCACTCGGTACGCATGCACTCCCGGGCAGGGGGACGACCGACACCAGCGAGTGCCACACGTATGACGTAACACCTCCCGGGCACGTGACAACAACACCGCGTGTCAAACACGTGGAGCGTGCAAGCGATGACAGCGACCCCGGGGAATACTCTCACCGCTGACAGCTATAAGGGAGTGGAGGAGCAATTGCCTCGGCAATTACCCCGGGGAGAAATTGATATGGTGACCACACCCGACTTCGCCGCACTTAGGGAGGTGTGTGAGACCGGGGTGCCGGTCCCCGGGGTACAGACCGACCCGGCCGCATTCATCGGACACAGGCGGGCCCTCTGGCCCCAGTTCGCCGGGCCCGGGCCGCCGGGACACGCCTACATATACGGCGAGGTGAGGGAAACGGGACTGCCCAACGCTTTGGGCGCACGCATTGAGCTTCCCACGGACCTGAACATTCCGGCGTGGGTCCGGTACCTCTCCGGAATCCCCGGAAAACAAGAACTGCTCGACTTCATCCGGTTCGGGTTTCCCCTCGGGTACCTCGGGCCTGTCAGCGATACACAGGAGGCTCTCAACCACCCCAGTGCCACGGGATTCCCGGAACAAGTCGACAAGTTCATAAGTAAAGAGCACGCACACAGCAACCTTATAGGACCCTTCAACGAGGCACCGTTTTCTCCGTGGTGTCACGTGTCGCCGTTGATGACACGCGAGAAGCGGGGGGGCATTGAGCGTCGTGTCATTACCGACATGACGTATCCCAAGGAGAGCAGTGTCAATGCTTACATTATAAAGAACTCTGTCTTCGGTCAGGAGCGGGAACACGGCCTGCCGACCGTCGACGGCTTCGTCGGCCGCCTGGTGGCCTCGGGGCCCGGTAGTTACATGAGCACCATAGACATTGCCAGAGCGTACAAGAACTTTCGGTGCGATCCGCTGGATTGGCCGTTGCTCTGTTTCGCGTGGAGGGACGGGTACTACTGTGACACGGCGATGCCGTTTGGTGCCCGTGCCTCCTCGTATCATATGCAGTGCGTGGCGGATACCATTGTCCAGATGCTGGGACAAAAGGGTGTGGACGCCGCCATGTACTTGGACGATTTGATAATCCTCTCTCCCAACCGAGGAAAAGCAGCATCGGACTTCGCCATAGCGCGGGGGCTGTTCCGGGAATTGGGCCTCCCCGAGGCCACAGACAAGGCACAGCCCCCGGCACAGGTGGTCACGTGGCTCGGGATCATCTGCAGGACGTACGCGAACACGTTAGAACGGTCGCCAGGAAGCGGTCTCTCACCAAACGCCAACTGCAGTCGGTCCTCGGCAAGATACTTCACGTCTCTAAATGCATACGGCCGGCACAGCCGTTCGTCAGCAAACTGTTGGAGGCACTGAGGGCCATGTCCGGGTACTTCCTTAACATCAACGCCGATATGAGGCAAGACCTGGACTGGTTCCTACGGTTCGCCGACGGCTGGAACGGCCACGCCCTCATCCCTCGAGGCTCACCCACGAAGTGTATCATCGTGGATGCGTGCCTCTCAGGAATCGGCGGGACGGACGGCACGTATTTCTACGCAGGACGGGTGTGCCCGACCGTTGACCCCGTGACATGCATCTCGGAGCTCGAGGCACTTAACACGGTGTACGCCATGAACACGTTCCTCACAGATCGCGACCGTGGTACACGTGTGGAGGTGTTCTGTGACAACCTGGGCACCGTCCAGGCACTCACCAGTGGGAGGGCACGTAATTCGGTCCTGGCTGAATGTGCCCGCCAGGCCTGGATGGTGCAGGCCAAGTTGCAGGTCGAACTCATCTACACCCACGTGCCTGGGGTCCTAAATACTGTAGCCGATGCTCTGAGCAGGGCACATCTGACCTCGAGGGATTATAATACTGCTGCCATGTTCATCGCATACCATTCCCTTACAGAGGTCATACCGTGTACACATGCCTCGTTTATACCAGTCTTGCGTCTTCCATGCAGATCCGGCTCTACTCTCACTCCAGACGAGGGCATCTGTGCGGCAATCAGAGGCACGTGCCCGCGGAACGGTCGCCAACCAGAGGAGCGCCGTCGCCACGTACCTCGCGTTTTGCCGACGGATGCGGGCCTATCCACAGACACCTACAGTCAGCTTCACCACGGCGTACCTCGAATACGTCGCGGAGCACGCCCCCTCGCCGGCAACGGTCGCCAACCAGCTCTCCCATGTGCGGTCGCACCTGCGACTGACGGGGGGCGACGTCACGCCAACCGAGGACTTCCGTGTGAAGCGGGCACTGGAGGCCATGAAACGCAACAAGGACTATCGCCCAAACGTCAAGCCTCCGGTGCCGATGGCGGTCCTCCAGGCCGCCCTCGGGGCCCTAACGGACTCCCCCATGCACATAGTTCTGCGGGCAGCCGTCCTGATCATCTTCTACGCGGCCCTGCGGCAGAGCGAGGTCGCGCCCCCGACGGCGGCCGCACACGATCCAGCGCGACACCTGTCACGCCGAGACGTGGTGGTCATGCCCACCAGCGTGACAGTCCGCGTCAAGGCGGCAAAGAACCTCCAACTGGCGGGGGAGGAGAAAACGGCAACACTCCAGGCGTCGCCGACCCCCGCCACATGTCCGCTGGTAGCTATACGACGGATGCTGGCGGCCGCCCCCACGGCCACCCCCGAGGACCCGTTCCTCATGCTCGAGGACCGAACCACGGTAACCACGCGTATGCTTACCAAGGCATGGAAGCAGCTGCTAGTGGCCGCACGACAGGACTCGAACTACACACTGCACAGCCTTCGCAAGGCAGCGGCAACACAGGCATTCCAGGCCGGGATGCCTGAAATCTCCATACAACAATATGGAGGGTGGAAATCAAATGCCCACCGCTCTTATATCAAAGACGACAACGAGAAAGCTGTGAACCTCGCCCTCCTCAATTCCCTAAACCAAAAGGACTCTTAAATTCTTCCCACCCCCCCCTCTCCTTTTCATTTATTGGCTTCTTGGCCTTTTATTATCATACAATTCTCATTGTATTACCCATAATACAATCCAACATTGTATTTCTATCTTATAATTTTATCATAATTGACTTTTATTCCAATGTCAATTATTCCATGTATTATTACTTACCTCTTATTATCATTACATCTAATATGTCGTCCAGTAAGGTCGACATAAAATTTTATCTACTACTTTACTACATAAAATTCAATAAAATTTTATTTTCCCAGCTACTGCTTTCTACTTTCATCCAGGGGTAGGGTAATGGGTGACTCATGGGCTTTGCTCAGGGGTAGTCATTGCCACCTCTGGTGTCCCCCTCTACCGCGTCTCACAGGCGCCCCTCCTGCCCCCTCGCGGCTTTCACACTAACCACGCAGTCACGTGGTCGACCCCGGTCCGGACCCCGGTCTCACTTCTACTCTAGCCGCCATACAGTACACACATACTCTACACTTTTCTCGTCCCACCCACCCACACCTTCTCTCTTTCTCAACTACTCACGTAGGGCCTTTTATTATCATACAATTCTCATTGTATTACCCATAATACAATCCAACATTGTATTTCTATCTTATAATTTTATCATAATTGACTTTTATTCCAATGTCAATTATTCCATGTATTATTACTTACCTCTTATTATCATTACATCTAATATGTCGTCCAGTAAGGTCGACATAAAATTTTATCTACTACTTTACTACATAAAATTCAATAAAATTTTATTTTCCCAGCTACTGCTTTCTACTTTCATCCAGGGGTAGGGTAATGACTTAGTATTTACTCAGCAAGAGCCTAGAAGCTGACATCTTCAATTGTATTTACGTGGCTAGCCATTTAAATAACTCCTATTTAGATTTGGTCTCGATGGATTGCTTTTCACCCTTCTCCTTTGCTATACTTGATTCCATAACATATTATGAGTTGTTGCTTATACAACATGATAGGAAATGTCTGAATAATCTAATCTTAAGATTAGATAATTTCAAATAACAGTAGAAAATTTAGTTCCATATATAGCCTCACCTGCTAGGAACTTATTATGATATGGTATAAAAATGGTTTGAAGCATGCCAAAACGATATGCATATGTATATCAGTGGTTCAGGATTGTTCATCATTGATCAATGAGCATGCAGCTATGAATAAATAGCAATTACAAGGCTTCATGTATATACATGTGTATATTCATTCTATAAATCATTATCTGTAACCCACTTGCATTCAGTCAACTATTCATTTTTGCAACTAGCATAAGTCTACGGTCCAAACATATCAATCACCAGTAGGACAATGAGGTATTTTTATCTCAAGTGATTGGTCATGGTCAGCTGGGCACACCTCTAAAGTGGGATTCACACGATGGGATTCATGTACCTCACAGGGCTAAAAATCTCATGCGATTTTGTTCCTTTTTAGGGGAAAATGTTTTTAAAATTACAGGGAGGAAAACATGTCTCAGGGAAATGAATCCCTATAATTTAGACGAAGAAATTGTGTTCGAGTACAGAATCTCAGCAGGATTTGTCTTAGAAAAACACCCTGTGAGGTACAAGAATCCCATCGTGTGAATCCCACTTAAAGTGGAATTCACACGTTGGGATTCATGTTCCTCGCAGTGTGTTTGTCTGAGACAAATCCTGCTGAGATTATAAAATCGTACTTAACAATCCCTCTTAACAAGGTACAGAATCCCATGAGAATTTGAGTTGAAGCACATTTTAGGCACTGTATACAAGCACGCTCTAATAAAATGACAATTTAGGTAGGTAAATGAATGAGTGACCATAATCATTGATCATAATAGTTCATTATTTATAGCCAGGGTGAGTACCCATGGAAGAGTGACGGGTGACAGTAGGTAGAAATTAACGTTCTTTAACACAATAAAAAGACACAATAAAAGCAGTACATGAACTGCCCACTGAATTATAGTGCTATACTGTCGACCACCTTGCGACTTAAACCAACAATGGCTCTGTACCCTATAGGTTTGACATGACTTTCTGATTTATTGTTTGCTTTTTGCGTCAGGCCTATCATCGTTAACTGTGCCTGTCTACATCGCGGAGTGCGCCCCGGCGAATGCGAGGGGCAGCCTGGTCAACATCTTCCAGATTAACATCGTCATCGGCATGTTCATATCCGTCGTCATTGACGCTCTCTTCAGCACTAACACTGAGGACGGATGGAGGTGAGTATACACTGATTATCTTAGCCCAGTATAAATGTCCATGGGCTTAACATTAGGAACTCGTTCTCAGCATGCATGCGAGTACAGTAACTCATACTCAATGGGTGATAAACAGATACAGTAGAACTCCGTGTAAGCAGTCACCCTCAGTTCCGGGCCAAAGTGTCCGCTTACACGGGGTTAAAATAAACATCTAATAGACGGGGTTCTACTGTAATTATATCCAGGCCGAGATAAAATTCGAAATATATTCATATTTCATCTGTATCCCCGATAGCCATCTCGTTTGAAGCGCTTCAGAATAGTCACTCGACTCTCGCCTCGTTCATATCCCTGAGCGCTCCAAAATCGATGGAATACACAAACTAAACACTCATCAATTTCTTTCGTACTCTCATCATGTGGATCCTGATTGTTTCCTATCCATGAGGGTAGATCCCATCATCTGAAACATCATAGTAGGCGTATGCCTGCGCGCGGTGTCTGTTAAATGTCTATGCTAACCGACCGTTATATTCACGCTTATGGCTTATCTCAACGTTGTGATAGCGATATAGCACTTTCAGGAGAAATTTTTTTTAAAAGGCTATATTGCATTCAATCTTATAATCGCACCAATCCAGCAATAGCAATATATTGGACGAAACGGGGAAAGATTCATAAGTTCTTTAATCAAATACAAATGGCACCATAGTTAGAACTGATTTGAGATCTTGTGGTGTAGATCGCTATTTGCTGAAGGTATCAGAAGAAGGGGCCGGGGTTCGTAGTGCCACCACACATCGTTATTGAAAATATCAGACTAGGCTAACCTCACCACTTGCACATAAGCGTGGCGCTACGATCGGGTTGCGCTAGTTGCATGTGACTAGGCCCTACTTGCCGAGGACCAGCAACATGCTGCCTTCGAAAACGAGGCGTGATACCTGACCTGGGTCGGCAGCATGGCTTCAGACCCATAAGCACAGATTTAACTAAAAATGTAATTTGTTGTTGTGTCATGAATAACAGGCTGATCTTTATAAATAAAACATTGTGAAAAAGCTAACACTTGGGCCTATTTGTTGGTATAATATCCTATACCTGTGTATTGGCTAGTAAATAAAACCCCCACAAACATGTTACCTTCCTGTTTTCACAGGGCTTTAATGAAAAATCTATCGCGATGATGAAGTACAAGTAACTACAAAGAAGGAATAAACATGGCTCAGATAGGAATAATTCTATAATTTTTAAACTTTACAAATTTCGACAATGTAGTCCAGTTCCTTTTCAAAATAAAAACCTTTGCCTATCTTAATAGAGTGGCCTGGGTTCCTCTTACAGGTACATGTTTGGGTTTTCGGGGCTGCCGGCGCTCATCCAGATGGTGGGTATGTTCTTCATGCCGGAGAGCCCACGGTGGTTGGTGTCGGTCGGACGTTACGACGAGGCCAGAACTGTCCTACAACTCCTCCGAGGGGATGTCGACGTCGAGAAGGAACTTTATGACATTAACTGTTCATTCGAGACGGATAAGGAGATAGCTGAGGGAAATAAAGGTACTGAAAACCAGATTATATTTCCAGTAAATGATCATTTATGTATGTATCTTTTGAGTGATGGAAATGAAGATATTCTGTCATGATAACTATATTATGTACCTTCCATACAGATCAGCGACGGCGGCAGGGCCATCAAGGTCTGAGTTTAAGCTCATTGACAGTTTGTACCCTACTTCTATAACCTGTAAATGAAGCATCATGTAGTTTACCAGTATTTATACTAACAATGCCTTGACTACAATTCTATTAGATTCATAGCTGTGGTGAAGGATGGGGAAACCATGGTCACATATAGTGGGGGGATCAATCCATTGGCTGTTCCTCATTAGGTATCCCTACATTTATATATGTGATTACCCTACTCCTCATATAAATCTCCATAGACTTAGCATGGTATGACTGTATGCCACGGTTATGCCATAAAACATTTATATGCCATTGGTGAAATATGAAGTTAAAACATGTGACAGGGTAGGATAAAAACTTAACATCCCGAAATTTCATGTGATTGTTCACATGCCATTCGTTGTCTTCCACTACACATATCATTCAGCTTCACTTCGCGATACCATTCCACAAAAACAACTCACGCCATATAAACAATCTTATGATATGATATAATGTTTGTCTAGGATTTTGTATTGTGAAATTATACTAGAAATTGGCATTCTGTAAATATGATTTTTTAAATGATTTTAGGTTCTAACACTCAACAGAAAAAAATAACATTTAAGGGGGCTGCATGGTGCTCCATAGTCCCTACCTTTCCCTATACTTGTTTCGACAACTCCCTGTCTTCTCTTTCCAATATAACATTCTCTAGTTCCTTGACCATAAATTCTGGCTTCAGGCCCCGCCCCCTCTAAATGTCCCTATTCCCACTGTTTCTGATTGTTCTTCTTTTGGTTTCCGGATGGCAATTAGTGGATGAGTATGGAGGAGGGGATGGGGACATGAAAATAGTCTGTCATCTCGTTCCTCCCTTACCTATGCCCTACATAGTGCTCACTTCTCACAAATAAGAGTTGTGATATTGCTACATGTTATATATAATATATACATGTTGTAAAGCATTCTTTTAAGTTACTTAGTACCGCTCGGTTAATTGTAAAAAAAGTATCAAAGTGCAGTTAGTTTCAAGTCATCTATCACGTACATACATAGAGAGGTCCTGCGTGCAGACCTATAGAGAAATGCGATTTTAGTAGAAAGTTCTTTGTAGGTGTCAGAAATATCTTAATATGTAATGACATTCTGAAGGCATCGCAAGTCACACTCCCTGTATTGTGTGTACAGGATTATCGTGACCCCATGGGAATTTTCTTTCTTCTTTTGTTTAATAAGACTATTTATAACTGGCCTATATGGCAGAGACAATTAAAGAACTGGGTCGTTTGACAAAGGGCACCCTTACCTTCTGTATTAAGTTTTACTTTTGGGTGGACTGGTTTAGTCAATTTATTTAAAGCATCCCAATTTGACTCTGAAGGTTCTGAAGTGATTGGATAAAATGATGTATCATATTTGTGGGATACCTTTTTTCAGTGCTAATAACTTGTGAATTGGGTAGCAGGATATATTTCCTTCTTCGGTCACTTTGATCCAGCGAGATGATAATGGAGAAAGAGTGAATTTTTCTTAATAATCTAGACCTAGAACACGGTTGATCTCATTATGATAAAGAATCTTACAAGGGAATGTATAAACAACATGACCACTTGGTATTTGAGTGATAGTCAAACCCTGTCTGAGTGAAGGGTTGGATATGTTGTTTATAAAGTTTAACTTGGATCTTAAGGCTTATGAAGGGTGTTCCTGCATGTTTGACATTTAACAAATAATGAAGCTAACTAAGAATTTATCCTCATCGGTGCACAATCTCACCGTAGATTCATCATAGTGACAATGTAGAGCAATGTATATATTCAAACAGGAAGAGCCTCATCTAGCACCTAGAGACATCAGATACCTTCCTTGGTCCTGCTCTTGTGGCTATATATCCAACTGGTGTTTATATTCAAATTGGGAAGGTTCCATGCTCTGAGACATCTCTCTTTGTTCTGGGATAGTGATCAACATCCACTATTAACCATTTCTCTGAATCTTCTGATTTATTCCTCTAGTTCAGGGCTCACAGACCAGTGAACATCCCTTCTCTCCTCTTAGACCTTCACTTTGGATAAAGTCATATAGTCAATTCAAAGTTCTTTATATAAATCCTAATTTATGGGTAGGCTAATCCTGGACATGGAATATAAATAGCAGCTATAGTCGCTTATGTTCTACAATTATATGAATATTACAAACGTTTCCGCCCTCTCAAGTTCCGCGGCCTATGTAGATGCGATAAATATTGAGATCTTGACGACGTATATAACTTCCACCTGGATGCCCATGAGTTACCTAACTACCACAAAGACCACGAATCAAACTACTATCAACCCACAGCATGCTGTTGCCCTGCCTGCGTACCGAAAAGATACCTATAAGATGCATACTCAGCGTCTATTTTGCAACTGTAATTAAAGTAAATTAAATTTCTATTACATGATCAGCTTTACACCATGCTATCTAGCTTTCAGGTTGTATATTGTGGCAAATAAAAGACCGTGTGATTTAATTCAAAACTGGATTAATGCCAGAGTATCTCTCTGCTGCATTGCAATCTTTGTCTCACAAACAAAAACAGCAACAGAAAATATTTTGCAGAAATGTTAAAATTCTAATCATCTCTCATCATATTGTGTCTCTCAGGTTTCAAGGCGGTTGTTAATAGAATGATGCATGACACATACGTGTTGAAAGCTCTTCTCATTGGATGTACCCTCCAGATGCTTCAGCAAGTCATAGGAATCAACACAGTTTTGTAAGCCGTTGCTCTTTAAGATACCCTCTTAAACATTCTCTCCTGGTTATCTAGATTTTCCTTTAGCTCTTGGTTTATTGAATCATAAAGAAGAAACCAACAGGTTTTGGTCAAAGTCATCGTTCTCCACGAGTTTGATGTTGAGTAATATGAACAAGGTGAGAGACGAGTGAATATCATGTAGCATTCACACGAGTTAAAGAACGATGTCTTTGACCAAAACGAGTTGCTTTATACATTTATCTAACCCCTGTACACATTAAAAGAATGGATGGTGCACAGTATGTAGACCATGGAGCACGGACTGCAATAGGCCTACTCATAGGGGCATGGAGAACGAGTTCCCAATGTTAAGTCTATGGGACAAAAATACCAGGGCCGAGATAAACCATGTGAAACATTTTATAGAGTCGTTGCATCTCTTTGCCCGATTGTAATATTCATACGGTTCGGTATGCTTGGCTGTGCGGGGAAGTTATAAATACTCCTGCTTTCAATTGTGATTTGATTGACGCATTCGGCTTCACGCCTTCTGACTCTTGTTGGACGTTTCAGGTATTATAGTGCCACCATTTTCCGCATGGCTGGTGTGACGAACAACACTACCGCCATCTGGCTGGCGGCGGCCACGTCCATGTTCAACGTCATCTTCACATTTGTCAGCCTTTTCCTGGTGGATAGGATTGGAAGACGACCCGCGCTCTTAGTCAGCCTCCTTGGTGAGATATTCATGGATCATACAACAGGAATTAGTTATAACCCATTGAACCATTGCTGTGGATTATAAACAAGCGCTAAAGAAATGTAATACCATACCTTTTGGGCCTCTGATGTATCATAGAATTGTCTCAACTCGTTGACCGTTGGGCTGATCTACCTCAATGGTTTACCATGATCGTTGACCACTTGAATATTGTAAATTCAACTTCAGTCTTCTTTTTCATTGTTGTACGTGACGTGACATCTTCTACCTTCGCCAACTGACAATTAGAAAAGTAATACAAGTTGCATTGAAAACAGTGTATAAATATATATTGATATCAGTTTCTACTTATATATTCTTTTCTACTTATATATTCTTGTAAAGGTTTATAAGACCAAACAAATCACTTGTCAAATTTGTTTCGAATTCAAACACCATACATCATATATAAAAATATATCCTTCTTAATGCCTTAGAAAGGTGGGATTTCATAGAGGTCGTTATACCTATAGTTATTATCTAATACCTTAATGCATTACCTATTTCTGTCTATATGTCCTCAGGTATTTTGTTTAGTTTGGTTCTGATGGCAGTTGGTTTCAAAGTTACGTCCGCAATAACGCCAGACATCACGATGCACTACAACAACACTCATACAAAATATCCAGCATGCAGTACCTACAGGTCAGTGATTGAATATTCTAAACACTACGTCCATATTGCTTTTGTTATCAATGTCATTTTCACCCGTTATCTCTATACTACAGTAAAACCCCTCTTCCGGGACACCCCGCTTAAGGGGTCACCCCGCTTAAAGGGGCAATTTGCTCGGAACGGAAATTTCCCCCTCTATTAAGAGTTTATTTTAACCCCGCTTAAGGGGCCACCCCGCTTAAGGGGCCACCCCGCTTTAGGGGACAGTTTTTCGGTACAGAAATGCATAAAAACTCCTCTTAAGGGGACAGTTTTGGAGGGACATCATGTCAAAAACACTGAAAATCCAGTGACTTTCGGACCCGTTGACCCGGGGTTAGAGGCCCGCTTACAGGTTAGCGGGAGGCGGTTCAGGGCGGGCTGGCGGCTTTGAAGGTGTGGTATTCAGTGAGCCGTTGCGGCTCAGGGCGGCTCACGGTGAGTCGCTTATGTGGCCGCTGATTTTCGCGCCCGCCGAAGGTGCTGGGTATGAGGCCTGCTTACAGGTTAGCGGTGGGCGGTTCAGGGCGGGCTGGCATCTTTGAAGGTGTGGTATTCAGTGAGCCGTCGCGGCTCAGGGCGGCTCATGGTGAGTCGCTTGTGCGGCCGCTGATTTCTCTCAGAAGTTACGGGGGGACATTGACCTGGACAGTTTCTGCACCACCCACAACACCGACATCTGGGACTGTGAAACTGTATATAAATTGTACTGTACATTTACATGTATTATCTATTTATTTTTAATTTATATACATTTATATTCATTTATATTGTATAATTGATATGTATTTGCTTATTTATATATTATTAATAAACCTTTTAACCTAATAACTATCGTTTCCTTCATTTATGTAGGTATTCTCTATTGTATAACCATTGGCTGGCTGAAAACCCCGCTTAAGGGGACAGTTGGCTCGGAACGGAGGGTGTCCCCTTAAGAGGGGTTCTACTGTACTTCCTATTATTTCTAATTGAGATATTTAACTTGGGAAATCCAAATTAGGATAAACTTTATAAGAGAATATTTCGTAAAGGCTGCTCCCTCACGGCAAAGATGCAGTAGGTTTCCTCCATCGTTCGCATTTGATATCGAATGTTTTGTGAAAATGATTTTTTTGACAACTTTCTATATCTAATACTTTTCAAAATACATCATCATATTATAGTGGTCCATATGATATAAATAATTATTCACGGGTTAGAATTACATGTCCCGGTGATCCGTCGATAGCTACCTAACGGTATCACCATTATGTATCCAGCCATCCCCAATGATGCACCATCCGCATTTTTATTTGCCATCAAAGATAATCTAACGCTATAATCCTTTTCTCAACTCATTGACTATGTTAATATTTCAGTTCATGCAGAGATTGCGTAGCTAATATTCATTGCGGCTTCTGTAACCTGGACCCCTCCGCTGTATCATTGAACACCACTTGCTTGCCTATGGACGCATTGACCCTCACACCGGAAACTGACCAACCCACCACCTGTTCTCCTGAGAGTGGCGCCCTCTGGACTGCCAACGTTTGCCCTAGCACGGATGTGTGGATCATTGTATTGGGAATGTCCCTTTATCTGGCGTCTTTCGCAATAGGTACACAATCTGAATGTATTCTACAAATGAACTGGTACATGCATATCGATAAATGGAGATGCTTGATGGAGATTCCTCTTAAAAAAAGAGAGCTGTAACAAAGATATACTCAACCAATGTTCATTGATAATGTTGTTTTTTCTCTCACCAAAACATTGCAGTACTCTTAATAACAATATATCGAAATATATGATACTCAACGATCTTATATATTCAGCATGCATTTCCCATATATTTACCAGAAATATATCTTTGAGGGTAGTATTGGGAAAAAGTCATGCTTGAAAACATAATAAACTGGATTACATGATGTCCTGTGCTGTCGCCTTGCCTGCAGCAAGTCGAATTATTTTATGACGATTATCATTGATATTTTCTGTAGGAATGGGCCCACTCCCTTGGACAATTAACTCCGAGCTTTATCCACTTTGGGCCCGTGGAACTGCCTGTGCTCTGTCGACGGGCACCAACTGGTTCTTTAATTTCCTCGTCTCAATGACCTTCTTGTCGTTAACAGAAACATTCAGCAAATCAGGTACAGTATCATGCAATACGCAGATATTCTATTATATAAAGACATGGTTGGTGTGGCTGATTGGAATCTGTTCAGAGATATTTTGATCAGGAATACTCCCCGAGTTCGAAGAACGAGGTGAAATATCGAGGAACAGATGGAATTCAGTCACACTCGATCACTGTGTCTCTTTATTATCATATACATAGAAATAATCAAAAATGCCATTCTACAACTCAATAAATGATAGAATGAGTGGTCACATGGTACGGAGGGACGTATGATTATTCTTTCGTCACTCAGTGACGAACGGAAACTGTACCCCTGGTCAGTAAAAGTGACACATTCGTCCATAGGTATATAGTAATATATAATGGCAGCAACTATAACTCTCCATATGCTTATATCTATATTTCATCGTATACAAAATTATACTACAAACCATGCTTTTTTATTGCATATCATCTAGACGGTGGTCTTCCATGTTTATACTGATATCCCTTTGAAATCCTTAACTGGAAAACATAAAATGGAGGCTTTCTTTGCAGTGAAAAGTATATAGTCAATATTACTTTTACACATCAAGATGAATGCTAGATTGAATGTCATATTATAATCCTCGTGTATCATGAAGGGTCTTCGGAACATAATAATGACAGAGTTTACGTTATCTTTGTGAAGTTTGCCGTTTATTGATGGTTATAATAATCCATTGTATTCATAGTGTTACATTGATGTATGTATAAAGAAAACTGTATAAAACTTGCAGGTGCATTCTGGTTGTACGGAGTACTTTCGTTGATGGGAATCGGATTTGCATACTTTTGCGTCCCAGAAACAAAGGGTCTCGCATTGGAAAGTATCGAACAACTATTTCTGCCCGGACGGTGGCCATATGAACCACTATAGAAACAGGAGGTATGTATCCAAGTCATTTGAACAAACATAATTATAGAACATTTAGACCACTCCTAGCCTGTACCAGTCATCATGGACGAGACACCTTTTTATATACTTCTAAGGAAAAAATATTAAAGAAATAAGATGTGATATAGATGACCTAAAACCGAAGATGGCATATATATAGAAGTACATGTACATATATACATACCTGAATTACACTTTCTGCCATAAGGAATGGCTAAGTAATTCTAATGACTGATAAAGTCAATGCCGCTCACTTTATGTAACATTGTTCATTTACAAAATATAATTTAAACATATTAATCGGCAGGTATACTTCAAATAAAATAATAATCATAAAGAGGTAAACGTAAGAGGTTTAATCATGTCCGAGGCAGTATTCTATTATTTTCCTGGTGGAATATATAACCACTAATATTGATATAAAACCAATTCTTATGGCTATGGTAACTTTAGACTTGCTTAATTGACTTTATTTCATTTTCAGGTACAATAAGCGTCTGTGGGATGTCGAACAATTCATCTTGAAAAGTAAAACCCCCTGTTCATTTCCTGGATATTGAATATGATGATCTCCGAGTGTTGTAGAACACTAGTTCTTGATTTAGAGATTGATATTCTGATAATATTATGGAATATATAGAATTCCTTAAAAGTTGCCATGTCATTTTCTTCGAACTCTCACAGAATATAGTAAATGTGCAGTATATGTCACCATCCTTGTTTTTGAGAGTATTGAAGTAAACCATATTTTTCGGTATTTTTCTAATGTAAATCAAACATATGGAAATAGGTATGTTTTCCCTATTGGGTTTGCAAACGATAAATTCAACGAAATGTGAATTTGCATATTCGGCATTAGGATGAGACACAAAGATCCAGTTTTTACTGAAAATTGACAGTATTTAAAAATCACCAGGTGGCGCCAAAGTGAATTGTAGGATATACCTATAATGAGGTAAATACCTCTGTTTAGATTTTAGGAAACCAATATCATGGATTTATAAGTAGTATGTGCACCAGCTGGACCTATAGTATTATTTATTTCACCATGGTCCTGATTATTTGTACAAAGTGTTCAATGTCAAAGAGTGGTGCTTTCCTTTTTAAGATTTTAGTATAGAAAGTAATATCTCCTAGAACATCTTATTACATTTTCCCTGCAGATCTTTCGTGCCACTTGGGTTTACTTTTCCACTCAAGAAAGTAGTCCCAGATGCTATGAAACAGGAATGGGTGTATCACATTTACTATATAATATGTGCATCTCTAAATCTCATTGATAAGTAGAATACACAAAAATTCAGAATGCTCAGAAATTATGAGTTAGAAAAAGATGGCATGAGAGACGAATTCTGTCCCAAACGGGTACCTTGATGCAGAGATACAAGCAGGACACAGAATGTATGCATGGAGAGCGATCTTATTGATAAATGAAATAGGCTACACTAATATGTGCAATATCAACACTAAACTAATGAGAGAGTCATATTATATATAGCAAAACGATAGATTGCGCTTGATAAAACACTATTATGTTTTGTTAAATGTGAGTCTAAACTGGCATGTTTATGTAACTAATTAAGTTGCCTCTGCTTGTGTTCATGTAATTAGAATACCTCTTCATAAACATTGGTAGCCAATGAATCTCTGCGATATTTGTATACCATGGTCTACACATTGCCTACTGTGCATAGAGTATTAAACGAGAGAACAACAGTGACCTTACGGTTAGAGATATGCACATTTTAATTCGATTGCAGCGGCTGGTACCAGGTCTATGTGCATGTGTATCAGATTCTGAGTGTTTATATTCTTTGATGAATAAATAGTGGTAGAGCAGATGTGATGATTGATTTCAAGAATCTCGTAAGTGGTCTTCCAAGTGAATACATAAGGATATCCGTGTTTTAACCAACAATAATAAATTATGATATTTTTATGTTTAAATACTTTACTTTTTTCAGGGGCTTGAACATAAGCTAATCTAATATACAAAGTGAGAGGATAACACTACACACTAAAAGTTTTAATCGGGCATGGGAAAGTATATTTCCCGTATATATCATCGGTGCAATTCTTACTTGTCTGTATATATATGTATTCTAGAATTCGCTGTAAATATATGGATAAATGGCATCATATCAAAAGAGATTGTAAATAGATATGTAACAATATCTAAAGCCTGTATGATGTCAGGTGTCACTATGCAACGAAAGACATAATTTCTAATGTCAAGTACGAATGATTAATATGTGCAATTTTATCAAGTCGGTGAACATATAGGCCTACAATATACAATGTACATACGAGGGATTTACCATTCCATATGGGATACATATGGGCATAGCTTTGGTGGTTCAGTTATTACAAGATGCCAGATGTTGTAAGCGTGCTCCTTTATTGCCACCATGCTAGTTTGACAACTTCTATTTTCATATCAAGGCAAGATGAAATATCCTAATATGAAATAAGTTTACACGGATATGGCATTGGTGTTTGTGACTACTGAGCAAGTGGTCTCGGCAATGGCCTCAGGGATGTCAGCAGCCCTTGATAAAAACCCATGAAGTTACGTACAGCCCCCCCCCCCCCCCCTACAACACGACTACACTGAACAAGCTTACTGGGAACTCAAAAACGATGAAAACTCTGTCCCTCTGGGAGTAGGGCTGATACTACAGCCTGTGCTCTTCAACCAGAGTTCTACCTTCCATGTCCTATTGATGTTACACCAAATATGTGCATGGGAGATTGTACTGTGAAGCTGGTTCCTGGTGTTAGCCATACATTCAAAGTGGCTTGTAAGGTAACACAGCAAGGTTTCAGGGATTTCAGGGATTTCAGGGTTTTTATCCATGTATTATCCATTGGCAGCTTGTCAGGGAAAACCCTGAAAATCATGGAAGTAATAATGCACACATTTACAGGGAAGTCAGGTTATGAGGTTCCTGAAACAATAGAGGGGTGACATACACAGGTTCTGTTGCGGCTTTTAAATAGTGCAGGCAACATTTCAGTATTTTATAAAAACCCTGATTTCAGGGATTTCCCTGAACTCTGACATCCGTGGGCCTGGTGCATGCTGGGTCCCGCAAATGATGCCGTGTTACTTAACTGTGATTCTTAAAGGCTTAGATAAGTTGTTAACCCTTGATCCTATTTGTGAATGGTTAGTAGCCTCCCATCTTTGGGGGGAATGGCTGTCGGTCCAATCTGTGGTGGGGTTGCATATGATTTTAGAGTGTTCACACTCTGGGTGTGTGCAGGTACCAGTGGGTATTTGTGCTGCCACCTAGTGTGTGTATATAAGACTGGTATTCAGCCTCTCCACTATGTAGTACATAGTTTCAGGGGTTGGTTCCATAATCAGTTGAATCATTTTGATTTCACTGTCAGTCCCTCGTCTTTGTCATGACAACATGACAAAGTGAGGGGGACTGCTATCTTAGTAGTTTCGACAAGGCTATCTCGTCAGGCTCTCCACTAGAGCTCTGTGTTGTTTTATCTTTTGATAAAAACACGTTACATAGTAATCATATTTCCCTGGCAGATCACTTCAGATGTCACGGAGAGAGTTAGCATGTTACTATATTTTAAGAATCTTTATATCTGATATAAAGTAAGGAGCGAATGAGATTTGTGTATCTTACCACCTGAGCTATGCCCCTATTTTCGTTAATTTGTCAATAAAACTTTAATTTCTTAACTAAATCTTCTGTGTGTTTTTTTTAAAAAGATCACCTTACTTGTATCTGAATGCCGCTACAACGAATAAACACTTGAAATTATAAAATATCTTGTAGGAAACTCCACACTTTGTAAATAGAAGCCTACCTCTCATACAAAGTTATTGGCAGCCACACTTTTATTCCTTATGGTCATTCAATTTTTTCAGGACTGTTGGCTAGGCAATGAAAGATTGTGATATGTAAACAAGGCTATAGTCTGACGCTTACAGAACAATTTTGTTTTGAAAGACTGGATTAAGTGCATTTATAATAAAATGGAATCTTGTGTGTCAAACAAAGGATTCGACTTTAAATGGTTTCTGGCCAGCAGGGGATGTTGTTTATTCTTGTGATTGAAATTCTAGCTTTAGGTACTAGGTGTAAAGGAAACGCTAAATGTGTCGCTTTTCAGGGAAGAGAGTTTAAACGCTCTATTCATGCAGATGATGTTACAGTAATCTTGAATGATGTATACTCATTATACTTTCTACTAGACATACTGGAAAGGTTTTGTCACTACTCCGGTCTAAAATTAATGGAGAGAAATCCTTTGTCCTTCCTATGGGTAACATGGTCAATGATCCCTCAAGAATTGTGTAATCAAATTAGGTGATGTCATTAAGGTTCTTGGTAAAAAAAATCAAGAACAAAATGACAGACGAAGAATGTTTTACTCTTAACAGAGACCTGACAAATGTGATCCACCTGCAATGATTGGAGCAACAAGACTCTCTCTATGAAGGGAAGAATAACAGATATAAAAAATGTTGTTATCCCTATTCTTCTCTTTCCGATTTCTGTGACCCACACTCCAACGAAGGTGTTTAATGAGTTCCTTGAAATTATTACAAAATCTATATGGAATAGCAGGGTTAATAACTCTCCATGCGAGAATATGGAAAATGGAGAGATGAAACTTCTAAATATTGAAATAATGCATCAAGTCTCCTAATTTAAATGGATTAAAAGATTTATTCTAAATGAATTAAAGCATGATAGGTCTCCGCTTTTTATGTAATATAGACGGGAGTTTGCTTGACTTCTTTTTAGAAAAAAGGACAAAGCTTGTTCTTCCCAAAGATTCTCCATTCCCTTGCGATCTGATCAAACTATGGACAAACCTTTATAATACAGTTCCAATGGCAGAACTTAGCAAACAGAATAACAGCCTCTGGAACATCAAATATATTACTATCAGTGGTAAAACTCTATAATGGGGCTCTTGGAAAAACTGCTCAGAAATCGTAGATCTTACCTCCATTAGGCTACAAGCCTCAGATTGGCAATCCGCTTGTACAAGCATTTTTGAAGCTTCTTGAGATCCAATGTTCTATTTTCAACATCATTCCGGCCAAATGTATCTTGAAATGAGATCTATCGCTATCTCCTCACTTTGTTCTTTTTGCCAGGATGTTGACAATGTTTTCCACTTCTTCTATCCATGTAGATGGGTAGAAGAATTTTGGTCAAAGGTGCATAAATGATTACTCAAAATCATGTTTGGATAGCTCCGCTATTCGAACTCGGCGCATATCAATAGCCACCTCTGTGCACCTGCAAAGTTTTATATTTACAAACAGAGATTGTTTTACGAGAATCAGCTATCACTATAATCAATGGAGTATTGATCTCAGAAAGGCTCTGCTTTTCGAAAAATTGTTTTATCTCAAACGTGCCTTATCAATTTGAGAAATGGAAAAACATTTTAGATAATATTTCTTAACCTGATTGTTTACTAGAAGACTCCTATGCTCTTTGCATAAGAAATATAGGTAAACAACTGGGGAAAGGATCTGTATATATTTGTCTTAACTCTCGTGCAACGTCAAATGCATCTTCTATTACCCAGTGGAACCTGCGCTTAATGTAGAAGTACTATTGAACTGCAAGCATGATTGTATAATAATTCAGTGGTAACTACTAAATATACTGTAGATTCTTGGCTGTAAAAATATACCTGATGGATATTGTAAGGCCTGGCACACACCAACACTGATACACCCTGATACACCTCCCGATACACACCAATACAAAATGACCAAATCATAGCCTGTCAGGAGGTCCATATCATAGTGTATCGGTGTGTATCAGGAGGGTGCAAAAAAGAGGTGCTCATGGTCTAGCCTGGAAACCTGGCCTATGTCTCCATATAATAGGCCAGGTAACGCCAATCATATTTTTGGTGCATCATGGGTAACAGTGGGATTGTGTACAGCTAGGCCGTTCATGACCCAACCGTCTTCAGAGCTACGGTCTGTGATGGTCTAAGAGAGCACATCGGTCTGGTCAAGGTCAATCACACGTTGCTCTCATTGGGCGTCATCTATGCTATTGTTGATTGGGGCAGGGAACCAGTCTAATCATAGCCCTGATGTACCTACTGATGCAGACAGTGCATTGATAGAGGGCATAACGTAGCATATAGACAGAGAAGGCACAGTCCATGGGCCGCACACCACTGGAACTGAAGACTTGGTATGAGAGCATGCGGACAAAGCTTGGCAAAATCTGCAAGCTAGTCGTCCAGTCGTTGACGGGTATCGAAGTACTGACAGCTACCCAGAGGTGCATATGGGCATGATTCCAGTTCCTGGTCCTGCATATCATCAGCCTGAAAACTAGGAAAGCTCCTGAACCGTCGACCACTGCCAGTGTTGTGGCCCGGCAACGTCTTGCATGTCAGAAGAGAACCAACTGACAGTCACATCGCCTACAGTGATGCCATCTCCTGGTACTAGGGTGGATCCTGGAACACTGAGGACCATGCTGCAGACAGTGTTGATGGAAGTCGTCAGGCCCCCCCACCTCACAGATTCCCGCTCATGGTTTGTTTGTTTGTTTGGTTTGATTTTACATCCAGTCAACCATTATAGGTCCTTTCCAGACTTTCTCAAGGTTCTTTTACACCGCTAGGGTGGTGATCAAATCTATGCGATGAATTCAGGTAGAAATCTCACCCCTACACATTTACCGAGGTGAGAGTTCTTTTACTTCCCACACCACATAGACATGGTATGAAAAGGATGGCCTTTGTTATAGCAGTAAATCTACCACTGCTGGGGGTGGGACTCGAACCCACAAAGTCTTACAACCTTGGGGTTACAAGTCTGGTGCTCTAACCACTGAGCTAACTCCCCACCCCCTGCTGCTCATGGGCCTTCTTCTGCCTTTGCTGGGTACACAGACAAAAAGCTGACCCACATACAAGAACACCATCGGTTCGATGCAGAGAGGCGCATCATGGCAGTTCTTCAGGAATGCCAGCTCAACAACAGTCGGCAGTTGCCAGCAGCGAGGCTGGCGGATACAGGGAAACAGCAGGTGACGGGTCCAGGGCAACAACAGCTGGTGGGTCAGCAACAACAGCTGGTGGGTCAGCACCAGCACCAGTCTCAGCAGCAGCTGTGTCAGCAGTCAACACAGCAGTGGCAGCCTCCTCCATCACAGTGGCCTGCACATTGTACCGTTGTGAATGTATTAGCAAGGTTGTGAAGGTATTAGCAAGACTATTCTTGGTATCCCAGACACTGTGGGAACGTTTCTAATAGCAGACAAAATATTATAAACATTGAAAATGCTTTTATCAACATGTACTGCATGTTATGAATACCTCTGGCGAATTCTAAAACAATGAGAGGTGATATCACATTCCCCTGCTGCAGTCTTATCTGATGATATGTAAACATTAACTGCTCATGCGCATTGGCCCATTTTCTATGTGGAGACTTGAATATATATACTGGAATAAAGAGGAGGCTTTTGGGCTTCGGATGTGAATGGGACTAGATGTGTCTTGTCTTCTTAAACTCGGGTTTTATGTCACCCTTACCGGCTACCATAATGACGGCGGGACAACATGTCACATTCCAGGCAGGCATGTGGCAGTCAGGGGACAGGCGTTGGGTCCAGCAGCAGTTCCCATCCATGGACATTGCCTGTCCACCATCAACAAAAACACCAGTTCCCACATTCTGCCTCCTGTCCACATCCACATCTACACAACAGCAGTCTGCCTTCGTGGCCCCATAGCTATCCACCTCCATGTGGTGAAGATCTCTCCTTTACCCAGCTTGTAGGATCACCACCATCCTTCTCATCTCTCTTCAGATCCAGCGATGTGCAAAGCCAAATGACCAGCCCCACATCACTTGTGGCCACAATGCCACCTCAAACGATAGGGGAGGCTGACCAGGAGGAGAAATGAACTGGACTGTACATAATCTTTTTTATTTATTATTTATTACATTCTGGTTGTGCCTTGTTTACCTTGTGATTCTCGTTGTGCCCTGCTTACCTTGTCATTCTGGATGTTCCTTGTTTATTACCTTGTGATCAAAGTGATACATGCGTTTTATTTATATCATTTATTGCCACTGGTAATCACTGATGCTGATGTTTGCTACAATGTTTTGTTAGTAAATTTCTAAACTGAGGTTCACTCTCATCATTTTCCCTTATAGAAAGCATGGTAACTGTCGAAATTAATGACTATTCAAATATTATCTATAACTTCGAAATGATACAATCACAACTCAAATTAACTTAAAATTTACTAGAATAGATAAAATTGAAAAAAAACAATAACTTAGCATGAAGTGAAAAGAATCTAAAGACTTAGAATGAATTGACTTAGAATGAATTAAAATGAATTAGAACTCCAACTTGGAAATGAAAAACACTAACAACAGTATTATGGACTATATATGTATAAAGTTTATTACGAAAATGTATATACATAACAAGTGTAAAAGACCCACCACAAGAGATACAGTACACTGACAATACAGAATCCAATACCACCAAAGCGATCCGAGAAATGTAAATACAGATTATAATTTACATAGGTAGTGAGAATCATAATAAGTTATATCATCCTCTCCTGCCACTCCACTGTACCTGCTGGTGGCGCGCGGCGACAGGTTGTACTAATTTGAAACAGAGCACCTCTTGCCTCCACTGGCTGTGAACTACATTATGGTCCAAATCTTTGTGGTCCACCTCGCCGACAGTCAGTGTTGGGTTCCTGATGCGCAGGAGGTTGTGGAGAATTACGGCTGCCTCTATCATATCCCGCGCTGTTTCTGGTTTCTGCTCCAATGTACCAAGGGAGCAGCGGAAGCATTTGGCAAGGATACTGAAAGCTTGTTTGTTTGGGTAGTTTAATGTCCAATTTGTTCAATTAGACTTATACTGAAAGCGTTCTCCACAACCGGCCTACTACGGGAGATGCTGTAGTTGTAGATGCGTTCCTTCATCAAGCCCCTTCTCCCATGGGGCTTCATCATCCAGCTCCTCAGGGCAAAGGCATTGTAACCCAGTATAAAAATAAAGCACCTTCCTCTCCCCGTCAGTGTTGGGGAGAAGAGAGGGAGGCGGCATGCCTATTGTGCCCTCCTCCATCATTTCTGCCAGTTCTGAGTCATGTGCCCTATACCACCAACTTCAGTCCATGTGAAGTGATACTATGCATCAACTAGGGCCATAAGGGGGATGCTGAAGAATCCCTTATAGTTGTAGAAAAGGGGAATTGGACGCCTTGAGCCTTTTACCGTTTGAGCCTCCTGCCAGCGCAAAAACGTGGACGCCTTGAGCCTACCCCGTGGACGCCTTGAGCCTACCTCATTTTAGTTCCGATTAGCGGGTTAGGGTTAGAAAGGGGTTGGGTAAGGGTTAGGGGTTCAGTATATATGACTATAAACCAGTATAAGCACACTTTTCAAAGTTTTTTACATCTACTGATCTAGATGCATAACGAAACCAAAATGGGGTAGGCTCAAGGCGTCCACAGAAAGGCTCAAGGCGTCCAGGGCTCGAATCGTCCCGGGCTCAAGGCGTCCATGAACCTAGAAAAGGGATCCAGTGTGCTGGGTCTTCATGATGGTGATGTGCTTTCCATCAGACTCACCAACAGCATGTGGCATGTACCAACTTTCCTTGAACTTCTTGGCAAGGGCCATCCAATCTTCAGGTCTGTGAGGAACAGCAAACACTTCTTCCTTCCAGTACTCTACGATGGCTCTGCATACCTGTGGGACAATGTTGCTGATCGATGATTTACTGCAACGAAAGTTGTATGCCAATGATGCATAACTGTCACCAGAGGCCAGGTGCCTGAGAGTGAGAGACAATCAAAGCCGATCAATATCTGGCATCCAATCTTTCAATAGCTGGCTCGATACGGTGCAGTATCTCGTCAAAAAGGTCAGGCTCCATTCGAAGGTAGTGGTGGAAGCTGGCCCTATCTCCAAGATGCAGCTTTCTTAAGTGGTGATTCCGCCAGACTAGAAGCTTTATTGGGAAGTTTCTGAAGTCCTTGGAATGTATCAAAGAATATCTTATATGGTGAAATTTCTCGCCCAATAAATCGTATACGCGTCTGAAATTGCCAGAAAAAAATTGGGCGCTTCCACTGCCAGCTATGCTCATTTGAAATTACCCAATTTTCATTTTGGCAAGTTTCGGGTGCTCGGTGGAATCAGCACTTACTCTGCAAAGTGGTGATTTGTCCATATGACTGGCGTGTGGATTCAAACACTGCGATTCCAGCAGTATTCATATATTTATAGAGATATACAGCAATCACGGCTAAAGTGTGAATGGTGGGTGTGATTGCAGTAGTGTTGTTTTTTGACAGATTAAATTGTTGGAACAAACAAGGGTATTGTATCAACTAGTCTGGGCTGTCTCAACTTTAAATTATAGGTGATAATTATCTTGGTTTAAACATGGAAAAAGATAAGCATATAATAGCTAAGCTAGGCTTGCCAATGTACTATTGTGTATTCAGTTCCGGTGTCCCTGTGTTATCTAAAGAATCATTTAGGTGATATGCATGTATGATACATCAAATTGGAGCTGGAATGCCATAGAATACGATGAAATCATTGTTATTTCTCTAAAAATGATTTACATGGGTCTTGGGGAAAGTCAGCCAACCCTGTCTGCGCTCAACTGCTACTTAGCGTAGCAAAAGTCTGCACTTGTGGCCAGTGTAAGTATGGTACTCCCGCCCTGGTGAGTGGGACCAGTATTAGTCGGAAATTATTCAAGAGACAGAGATAATTAACGCTTATCAAATACCGTACCGCGGGTGTCCTGTCCATAGTGTACAAGTTCGTGTTTATAGTATACTGGTCTTTTGTTGAAATCCTCTTTGCAGTGACAGTCGAAATAAAAATTTGCCAGACGAGTGATACAAGCGCCAATATACTTTGGCTGGTACCCGCCTGTGTCTAATCTCCGCCGAGCCCTCTAGCGGATACCCCGGGAACCAGCGTACAATCTACTGCGCCACTCAGGTACCTTTTGGCAAAGTGTCCGAGCGGTGCAGTGTGATACACTACACAAATGAGAGACGTCACCAATACATGTGCACAGACTTGTAAATCGTGCAACTTCCTGCTGAGGCTGCTATGAATGTTTAGGCATCAGCAGAAACAGAAATTGTAAGCTCAGGAGAAAGGCTGTGGTTGTAGATTCTAGATGTCACTTTACCAGGTGAATTTAATCAATCTGAGTAAGTGACCATTGTTCTAAAACACACGGACTTTTACAAAGAGAGGCAACATGGTTGTGGCTACAGACAACCTCCCCATCTGCGATGTTGTATTCGTTGTAGAAGGGACGGCCAACCTCGGTGGCTATTTTGACAGCATGAAAACATCATACATCTTGCCCACACTCGAGTGAGTTTCATCTTCACCTCTTGTAGTTAAGAAAATCTATTTATACTTATGATAGAGATATTAATTCTCATTGCCAGAGTGTACACTATTCAGGCATGCAATTTCTCCGGATTTCAGGGTTTTTTTTACATCCAAGGATCTCGCCCCCTTTAAAGTTTAGGGAACCGGCGTATGATTATCAATATCATTAAGAATATTAAACTTAAAGTGAAATAAAAAGATATTGTAGCACAGACACAACGCGAACACTAGATACAATACATGTAAATTATTTATGGCATGATATATTTTAAATGCCCTGCCACTCTCAGGGTTCCAACACAATATCAACATCTATAGACTATATGTAAAGTCATTACATCTACAACAAACAACACACAACCTACTCAGAATTATGTGACGGAATCACATTTTCCAACAGCTGTAACTCTGGTTCTACAGGGCACCAGCTAATCTTTAACACTCCAAAGCGAGGCGTATTCGCTGGAAGTGAAGCCAGTAACATGTTACGTTTAATACAGCTCACGCCCATGTGCGGTAAACGGCTGAGATGATCATGAGAGAATCATTACGGTATATTTTCAGATATAGATGTAACACTCAGTCAATCAATAGATATTCGCAGTGAACAAGTCTGTTACTAACAGACTTGTTCACTGCGAATATCTATTGATTGAAAAGGTTTCAATATCTGAAAAATGAGATTTTAGATTGGTGTTAGTGGGAATAGAAACCTATAGTTTTCCCTTAGACCTAACTGGTATCCCTGTAAATCATGATAGACGTCAATCACTGAAACAACATAAATAGGCCTATAATAAACAGTAAACTGTTAAAATATCGCTGAGTGAATAAGTCCATGCTGGCAAATTTAATTGCAGATATTTCAATGGAGGACCTCCGGATGAGATAGATTATGGGTGCGACGTAAGTATCAAATGTGTTTCTGTAGCCATAATACCACAGTAGTGAAAGTGGATGTAGTACATTTGATATTTCAAATTGACCAACCAAATAAATGACATTGAAATGTTATTTTCCATCCTGCCAGCTTGAAGGTATTAATCGGCAACCAGTGATATGCAGAGAAACCCTTTTGGGGACAGAATTTTCTTATCATTTATATAAACATTGTTACTAGGAATCTTCTATTTGTATATGTAGTTCGAAATATAGCATATCAATAACTTTGGTAAACATAAATGGCCCCGGAGCCTTCCGAAAATAGGGCGACCCAGCCCTAGTAGTCAAACTCCAGAATAAAGATTATCTACAAAAAAAAAATGTTCTTCTGTACACTGTTTCCATGATACCATAACTTCTCATTCTCATTATTTCGATACAACTGTATAGTATTGTATTATATATTTGCCGGTACTTGTATGAATACACCAAGGTTACCAGTTTGCCGGATTGGCCTTAAAATCTGCCTTGCAGAGGCCTTGAAATATGTACTTTGTTTTTTTTTGTACAAAAAGAATTAGAAGAAAATTGGTGCTACAGTTGCCCACTACAATACCAATATAAAATACACCATTAACAGGATGGCAGTTGTGATATTCTTTTAGATTAGCAATTTGTAATTGGAATGCAGAAGAGCATATAGGCCATATGGCCCTTTAGTAAATATTGAAGTTCGAATACCAACAATAATAGATAATGTAAGCACGGTAATGAAGTTTCGATGTTTTGATACAAAAGATATGCCAGTGCTTGTTATCTGAACTAAAAGTCTATGATATTTTGTCTTTTATTTTGTTACAGTACAGTTGTACATTGTATAGCCTCGTCGTTTTCCGTGCTTCTGACTGCTCTCCTGAACCAGCTGTTACATGTTTTGAACCTACAACATCGACATACAAGTTTATACAAAGCCTTGATGATGTGCCGTATGTATAAGAAACTTCCATGTCAGTCATACAAATACCAGTTAAAAAATTGAATTTACTTAAAAGGGAAAAAAGTAAAGAATCCTGACTCCCTTTAGTGCCTGTGGTTTTCAGAATTAAGAATTCTGATGTCATTAAATATCACAAGATTATCTGATTATGTCAAAAATAGGCTTTTGGGTTATTGAACAACCTATCCTGGTTTCTTTCGTGTTCCAGTTTTAGTGGCTTCGTAAAGTGGAATCCTTACGTCTTATGAATTTGATGAATAATATCCAAAAGAAATTCAAATTAAAAAAATTGAGTGTTTATCATATGTCCGCATGTCCTTCTAAGAATATTACTGCATTGAATTGAGAGCTAATTCAAGATAGATTTCGCATAAGCATTATCTACCTGCAACATTTCATCGCTGGTGTTCTACAGGTTCTACGGCGGTGCTGGGGAGGCATGTAGCCACATCTCGGAGGGTCTGAGTCGGTCTCTCGCTGTATTTGACGACATGAAGACTATCCGAGAACCCAAGTAGGTGTTTTGCTTTCATATCAGGCGCTTTTTCGCTTCACTGAAGATTATTTATCCGAATTCTGGGGAATTATGATGATGACAAATTTATGATTGATTTAAAGAATAAAGATAACTCTTTGGGCTATGCAGTAACATTGTACTTTTCTAAAAATAGTTGTACATAAATTCTGCATTCCAAAATTCTTAGTTTAATGACTCCTCTACGAATTATATACGTACATTATTTATCCGAATTCTGGGGAATTATGATGATGACAAATTTATGATTGATTTAAAGAATAAAGATAACTCTTTGGGCTATGCAGTAACATTGTACTTTTCTAAAAATAGTTGTACATAAATTCTGCATTCCCAAATTCTTAGTTTAATGACTCCTCTACGAATTATAAAGTAGTTTCCAGTAAAGAGCCCTTGATACAATAGAAATGATTTGAAGTGTAGCATACTAAGTAAAATTGAAAATTATATGATTTGAGATCATGTTAGAGTATAGTCGGACCTCTGTAGCTCGAGTGCTATTAAAGCACTTCAAAAAAACCAAACCTCAGACAAATATAAAAAATCTGATTATCTCTCTATTTAGAGGGCATCCTGTTTAGTTTCACATTTATCCGTCTTCAACCACTAAAAGAAACACAGCTACAAGTGAGAAGTACTTCTAAGTATTATGTAATTCTTACTCGCGCGGAGCGGAGTAAGGATGTCGGTGTTCTGCAAATATAGCAAAGAAATTGCTCTAATTAGAAATAATCAATTCACTAAGCGAGGCCCCGCGAGGCAATAGTGACTCCCTGATACCCTAGGACACTCAGAAGTGTCCCTAGGCTTCGCAAGAACCTTAATTCTCCTTCATACTTAACCAAGGTAAGTAATCGGATAATTACCTATTCCATTTTCTCTTATTCTTTCTGACTGGAAAAGGTCACATTCAAGGTATTATCGGCTGTGAGCAGAGTGTATTTTCGCCACGTCTCTAAAAGCAGAAACGTAATTAAGGTTTGCTTTGTTTTAGTGTTGCCGCACAGCGCCACTGCATCTTGGTGTGTAACTCTCCTCCGTATGCTGTGCCTGCCAACGAGACGGCTAAGTATTCGGGATTCCTGTCCCCACAACTAGCCGCCACCATAGGAGAGGTAATTATTTTATTTATTTTTTGTGATCGTGTAGATACCGGGAATGAGTCACGTAGATTAATTTCCTGCAGACATCCACTTGGGGATGTAGTTATACCCACACCCACCAGACCTGGCCACGATCGAGTGGCAGGTAGGCACACTCACTCAGAGACTCTCAACATACACACGCACACTGAACTTTCCTACGTTGTGATTTTTTTTCTCGATTTCATATTGCTCGTTATTTATGTACAAAGGAAGTTTGCCGTAATATACCCCACCACTTCCCCAAATTATAAAAGCACGGCCACTGTAAGTAAAAGAGAAAGAAACACTAATGATTACGCATTACGAGTGATGTGAGCTTTCAAAATTGATAATTTATTCAGTATTGTAAATTGGTTTAGCTTTGTCAAAGTTCAGGGAAATCCCTGAAATCAGGGATTTCCATAAAGCACAGAAATATTGTCCTCAGTATTTAAAGGCCCTAATAGGACCTGTGTATGGCAACCCCATTTTATACTATAAACGCTTAAACCTGACCTCTCTTTAAATGTGTGCATTATTACTTCCAATATCATCAGGGTTTTCCCTGACAAGCTGTTAATACATAGAGCATGTATTGTAATCCCTGAAAATCCCTGAAACCAATGGGCTGTTACAACACAAACCACATCGAATACATAGCTTACACCAGGAACCAGCTTCATACTACACCCTCCCATGTAGATATTTGGTATGACATCAATAGAGCATAAAAGATAGTTCTGGTAGCGAGCACATACACTGTGGTGCCAGTCCTACTCACCAGGTGACAGTTATCATCATTTTGAGTCTACAGTAAGCTGGTTCATGAAGGGGGAGGGATGGGGGGTTATTGTCATCACAAATAACTTCAGGGATATTCTTTAACCGAAATGGCAGTTTTCCTATTTTACGAGGAAATCTTTGTTTTCGTTTTTGGTTTATCAAAAAAAAAAATTCTTGTGTAAAACAAAGAGAGAAAAAATTGGGCCTCATTCATACCAATGAACAGTGGTTCAGACCTCCCCACACACCAAGGCGCCCTTCCCTGGAGAATGACAATATGTCTTCAATATTTTCTTGGTCTCTCTGAGGTAGTAAATTCCACATGAAAAAATATTTCCTCTTTTTTTCATGACCCCAACTGACATCCCTGCTTTAAGGACTGCTGACTTCGCTGTTTATATGTAGTGGTCGTCAGATTAGGTTAATCACCTGGCTGTTAGGGTAATACTAACCTGATTTCAGTTAAAAACTACCCTGTGGATCACAGGTTGGTTTGAGGTTGGAAAGAACCAGAGAACTTACTACTGAGTACTCATACAAAGGAAAGGTAACACCCAAGTAAAAACAAACAATAGTTTATGCAACATATATGTTGCTGAAAAGCTCACACCGGGAGAGTCAGGGCTCATTCTCGGTTTACTCTTCTCTAGCCGAAACTCACAGGCGGGTCGAGTTCAGTCAACTGAGGTAGAATAATCCAGATCCAGCCACTGAAAGAGTAAGGAAAGTCCTCACTCCCTGTTAGAAGCCAGTCCAGATCTCGGTCGAGAAGCACTACGAATGAAGTTCCAGCCTTCATCTCACCCCGGTATTTTTCTCCATAGGCTTAACATTAGGAACTCTTACTCCACGGCCGTGAAGTTCGTGTGCCCAATACTCAATGGCTAATTGGGTGATTCATTTTATAAATAGATAATGTTTTACTGGGTGAGATAAATTCAGAAACCCACTCGATGAAAATAACTTGGTCCGCACTCCACCTTCGCTTCGTGAATTACCCTGCAGTCAAACTCGGTGGAATACGGACCAAGCTGTTTTCATCTCGTGGGTTTCCTTCTAAAGCCGTGACCCAGACTATATACAGTCGGATTACATAACAAAGGGCAAACCTGTGGCACTTTTATGCACGGGCTTCGTTCTGCTACTCACAGCCAGGTGTGGACAGGCACTGTCCTCTGACGAGAAAGCTGTTAACCACCACTTTATCCCCACATTTATCGTTAATAGTGATGAGGCAACAGAAAGAGAAAGACACATTTTTGTCCCAGTCATTAGTTGTTTCTTAAGGTTATACATGTATATGTGTAACATTAGTTCAGAGAAGACTTAGGTAATCGGGGAGGAGAAACATTCCAGGGACCTAAGATAAACAGAGACATTTACAAGTTATATCAATCTTTCAGTTTCAGTGAATAATTTCCGTATTTGGTAAGAAGATGTAGGATTCCGTATTTTGTAAAAAGATGTAGATTTCAACAAGTGTTAGTGTTGAAGGTGCAATTAGTGAACCTAGTAGAAGTTGCATACTTACGCCTCTGCTATTCCTAGGTTAAAGCTACTTGTTATCACAGTTAACTTTAATAACAACACATATTTCATATATTTCTTGCAGCGGGGTATCCACTTTTCTGTGATGTCGCCACGAAAAATTCCTATTCTCTTCAAGCTGTTTGAAGATGTAAGTATTTGTTCAATTCAAAGATTTTATTTCACTCATTCTGATTTTAAGAACTGATCTTCATGATATTTTATTCTTACAAAAGTTTATTGACTGAAAATACAAATTAACCTTATTTAGATTTTTATATCATGAAGTAGAATTTAATGAAGTCTTTTATCCCCAACTGTCAACGTAGAGCCTGGTAAAATTATTTTAATCGGATTATGCCCTGATTGTGATAAACTTGGATCGACTGAGACATATATTATTAAGATTCAATAAAGTTCTTTAAATAAGCACAACTCCAGAACAGTCCCCAGTCGGTTTTGATTGATGGCGTTATTGAACAACAAATTTTACACACAACGTTTCGGCTATGATCAGCCTTTATTAATATATTATCAAGATTTTCCTTATTGTTGTGGGACTCATAAACCAATACACATTGCAACATCAGTCAAAACTGAGGTATATCGTTTAGAATTTTAAGATCAAGACTCTTACTACTGTTTTTGACTTCATAACTTACGTTCAGAATTATTTTTGTTATTTGTAAAGTAAAACCTGATTACATGTGAATTGTGTCCATTAATATTTACAGGCATGGCAGGCAAGTCGTGAACAGATGACACCGAAAAAGAACTACACCTTCGACTCGAGACACCTTGTCTTACTGAAGGGGTTCAGCTTACAAGGTAAGGCCTGCCAATCCTTTCTGATATTATTGTGAAAATTTCATTTCAAAATATTCTTATAGAACTCAATTAGATTCCTCCACTTGTGCTTTGGTGTAAAGATGAATCCGAATTTACGATACAAGAGCAAATACCTTTTCTTCTAAAATTGTCCGATGATAATGCTCTTCACTTCTACCACTAGCTACCATGTACTTCCGAGAGCAAGTCTAATTGAACCAATTGGACGTTAGACTACCCAATCAAACAAACTTCGGAGGGTGGCTATTATAGGTCATACAAACAAATAATGTTATCTAATCTCAACAAGAAGTTGTGAAAATAGAGATGGGGGATATTAGGTCTCCAGACTCCAGCCACTATGGTGATACAAGTAAGAGTCACAAGTATTCAGTGGATTTTTTGGAAATAGTGTTGGTCATCTCTGGCAATTCTTTTACTGGTATGGAGGTGGTTATCTAACCATAAGAATGATAAATGAATGTTACCAATCAGCTGTATGATGAATAGATTTAAGTGGCAATACCATCCTTCGCTGCCCGTTCATTGAATAGATTTTTTTTCACTCCCAGTAATCTAGTAGTGCTCCTTATCTACTTGGTTACACACCGCCTTTTCCCCAACAACTACATGCAACACATTCTTAAGTATTAAAGAACTGAGTATATGAGGGTAATACGACTATATTACCAGTTTAGATTATCTCCAAAGAAAGTACAGTGATTGCATCATATTCTATGTATTGCAGCTGCACTTTAGTGTGTTAAATATGCATATCACTTCAGTGATATTTCAGATGTGGTTTAGATAACACAGGAACAGAGCGTGTGGCTGCACATTGAAACATTAACAGGCGTGACCACCGTATACCTATATTAGGCAATTATCAACTTTAGAACCATACTGCATATTACAGCACCCTACTTGTTTTGCATATTCATGAATCTTGGTTGAGTGTTTGATTGAACGACGGTATAACTAAATAGTATACCGATAGGCGTGCTTAACGGTAAAACAACAATTGTTCACATTGAACTCTACCGAATGAATGCCAATTCTAAGCAGAGGCAGCTGTATAGTCAAGATCGAAACTGTTTGAGTAGTTTAGTGAGATGATGTGATGTCACACTGTCAATATAGCTATGGAAGCAATGTCGATGTTGGTAGTTGACAGGCTGTCAGACTGGTGTTGAAATGACAAACAGTGTTTGTAGACTGTTTCCCTGCCCTAATTGATAGTGGGACAGGCAATTTTCAGCGAGAGCAATATGTGAACCACCTTGAATGTTGGCTGATCCCCCCTCATTTGTATTGGCAATGAGAACCAGCACAACCTCTCTCTAGACTGTTGGTTTATTCTGCCGGGGAACCAGCGTATTTAGACTCTAGCACATCCCGTTGTCGCCAGGTCCAGGGCACACGGGCTCTCAAAATCATGAAGGTCTGTGAACGGCTGTTGCCCATGATGCACCAGAAAAATAGTAGGCGTTACCCGGCCTATTATATGTAGATATAGGCCAGGCTTCGAGGCTAAACGTATTTGCCAGATTTCAGTAGACTCGGTGAGCGCATGTGCAAGCTACAGAATGAAAACAAGATAGCGTGTTTGAACGACAGTGGTAAGGAGCTGCAAGCATCGGGAGTTTGACACTATTTCTGCATAGTATAGCACATATCTAGTATCAAAATGATGTGCCATGACGCTGCATTTGTAAACGAATAGTTTACATATACTGACAGTCATTTCCTAGATCGTGTGCACTGCCATGATTTTCTTATATTGAAATGATTCGTATGCAAAATGTCGCGGTCTTCCACCATCCCTTTTTCATACTACTCACAAATTCTCGCAGGCTAGAGCAACCCCAGTTCAACATAGGTTTTGAAATCGGTATGCATAGATATAATATAACAAAACGAAAGCAATAAACAACAGTAACACAGACTAGATCAATACATCAACATTCAGTTTGCTGAGTACGGTGATAATAAGTGTATGCGGCCTCCTATCATCGCTCAAGCAGATGTCAAAGCCTACAACCTATGTTTCTCATTAACTTTGAGTCAAAATATAATCATAATTTGTGTTCTACCTCTTCTAAAAGCTTTAGATCGATGTAATACACAAAAAAAGATTTATTTTCCACATTCGGTGCATGTCATACTCTATGAATATCCCTTGGTTTTCAAAATTATGCTGGTTGCCAGCTCAGTCACCAACTTCCGACAATAAACTCCTTAGCCAGCGGTCAACCACTGCCAGCACCCCACTCGGGCGGTACCACCTGCCTGTTAATACAACGTGCACACCCGGTAACAGCCAGTAGTATAATATGGTATGCAAGGCATAAGAGAAAAATGGATGAGTGGTTGGTCGGTGCACCCGTTCACCATCGAGTTTGGAGCGTGGAGGAATATGAACGAGGCGATAGCCGAGTGAAGTTTGCGAAGTTCATTCAATTTTGATAATGACTATAGCCATGAAAGCTTTCCATGATATGTATTCATGAACTGACAAAGAAAATATTTCAGAGTTAAGGATGGTGTGGTTATAACAATTTAATGCGTAATTCTTGGAATCGCCAGTTTATAGATGTGTTAGGCTATAGCAAGGATTAGTGTAATAATTATTAGTAAAAATAATCTTATAAATACTTGGAAAGTATGCTGTTCAATGATAAATTCCAATATTCAGTATAATATCTTTTGCAGCAAATAATTAGATACAAATTCGATGATAATCAAATGGTAGGATACCTAATGATCACAAAGGAAAGAACTCGAGTTGTATATTATAGTGTGGGCTGAAGTAATGAGCTGCCCAAATATGCACTCCTGTATTGTTTCTAATTATCGTCCACATATTCATTCTCAAATGAGTTTTTTTATTTAAATAAGTCATTGTACATTCACATGCATCAATGAATGTATTCATTGATTTAGCAATTACAATGTTTAGTATTGCGCTGATTGCCATTTTCTTTGCATCCGTAAATTGACATCCCTCAGGATCTGTATTGGATGGGGATTTCTTTAAATAACCGAGGGACACATCTATCATTCACAGTATGAAATATGAAATAGTTGGTAGCAGCAGCATATGATAGGTTACTGACCACTGCCATATCATAGTTTAGTAGTTTGCTTTCATCATTGATAGCAATAAGAAACATTTTGTTGTTGTTAAGGTTCTTTCCTTTTCATAATACTCTTTCCAAACACAAACCTTTCATCAAATATATGTTTTACAACCCAAAATCGGCTCAGAGCTGAGCAATGAAATTTGAAAAGAATATCTCGCATTGAAACCTGCCATCCTTACACTCTTGTGGATATATGCACATTTGCATGCTGTATAGCTTTAGAGTTCTTCATCAAAATTGATAATTAAGTATTTTCCAGTGTCGTTGCTGTCATCTTATGGTAAATTTCGCAAAATTGTCCGTATTGTGTCATAGTCATGAACCGACGAATTCATAAAAGACATCAAAATCAATGTTTGAGATGGACTGCCTTTTGATTGAAACCACTTCAAGTTGCACTAGTTAATTAATCAATATGACTTAATCTGCCCAAAGCAAGGTCCTTTACGGTGGAGTTTGATGATATGAGTTGTTAGTCCCCTGCCAATACAGATCATGTTTTCCACAAATCAATTTTGCCATGACTTAGCTGAAACAACACTGGTAATACTGAGCCTACCTCTGTCATACCTAGAGTTCTTATTGAGGTGTTTCACCATGTGGGTCAATCATTCTAGGCTGCTATCTTAGAGGCATGCAGTGTTCATTTCCAATCAATGGGCTCATTCACATCTACAAGTATATCCATTCAAGCAAAATCTATATCTTGGAGGACTTGCATGGACGAAATTGAATGGGCCAAACACTTCATTATTGTCAAAGTTTTGCTGTAGATCTTCCAGAATTTTTTCTATATGTTTCCTGTTTCAAAAGACGCCTTTTTCATTCTGCAAGTTTTCGACCTTTTTTCATGTTCTGGAACACAGCATCAGTTATGCCTTGAAATTTTGACTTTTTAAGGCCCTGTTCTAAATCAAAGTCTGATGAGGCCATATATTATCTGTCCATCACTATTTTCAAGGAACTGATTACACCCCTTTATCCACAGCATTATTGTTAGGATCAGAAAAAACAAGCGGATATTTTTCATGTGGATCTTACTGCCTCAGAGGGGCCAAGAAAACAGAGAAAGCACATCCTTGCCTTTTTCATTCTGCAAGTTTTCGACCTTTTTTCATGTTCTGGAACACAGCATCAGTTATGCCTTGAAATTTTGACTTTTTAAGGCCCTGTTCTAAATCAAAGTCTGATGAGGCCATATATTATCTGTCCATCACTATTTTCAAGGAACTGATTACACCCCTTTATCCACAGCATTATTGTTAGGATCAGAAAAAACAAGCGGATATTTTTCATGTGGATCTTACTACCTCAGAGGGGCCAAGAAAACAGAGAAAGCACATCCTTGTTTTTTTCACCCAAGCACATCCTTGTTAGTCACAATGTGGAAGGTTAAAACGAGTTTTACTGGTGTAGATGAAGATCACTTATATTTATTTTGCACAAGGATAAATAATTCTATACTTTTAAGATTAAAACAGGGATTTTCAAGGAGATGTGGAAAGCTGCCATCTCTGAATTCATTTAAGTATATATATACTATTACTATATACCTATATAGCGGACGTTGATATCCGACCGATCTTAAGTCAACAAATTGCCATTTTTATCAATATATGAAGGTGTATAGTGATAGTGAAACAAGTCCCAGGAGACAAAATATTAAAATTATTCGGTAAGGATCTAAAATATATTACTCAACTATTCTTTTACCCGAGACCAGTTTTCCTCTATTACATGACTCATTTGGGTCTGCAGCTTGTGTGATGCATCCATACCAGGCAGAGAATATTGCCAGCTGCTTTCAGCACCTGGAAACCATGCCCTTTGTCTTTGGTCTTATTCTTGAGACAGAATGTAGTCCTGTCCCAGTCAGCTGGAGGCAACTAAGCCCTTCTTAGATGAGATTTACAGCTACCAGCATGATCCAGGCTTCTCTTTTCCACACCTGTGCATGTATTCGAAGTTTGTCTTTTGTTGCCAGCTTGTGTTTTCTTAATGAGAAATAGGAGTAACACTAATAAAAAGCTACAAAGAAAGACTTGTGGTACTGGTCTTATTAGACCTCCCAATCACATGTTCATAAGTACAGTCAAGATGTCAACGCAGTCCGACTCATTCACTTCCATGAGTTTCCAACAGTTCACTTTGTCATCAGAAGTATTTCTCAATAGTTTACCTCACCTATCTTTTACTGCTGACATAAACATTTGTGACTGTCAATCTCATTTGATCTTTATCTTTTTCTAGAGGCTACATCCCAGAGTAGCTACATTTCTCTCTACATGAAACAACCTTTCATCACGATCTACTATTTATCTATAGATTTATTTATACAATCTCGAAATTGGTATTGATCAGATGACTATATTGAGTATTATATGTGAACCTAGGTTGCCATTTTTCAGATATACATGTATTAAACATAGGAAGCCCTCTATCCAAGTAAGCATACGAACTGACATACCCTAAAAGTGTATTAAAAAAGACAATTCGCATCATATAAATGCCTATCATTAAGCAATGTGGGCAACAGTTAGGTATTTGGGTATGATATGATTTACATGTAACGTTTTCCAATCCTTATTCAACATGGATTGGTTTACTCATGCTACAGGGCCAGAAATGATCTTCGAGAGCAATTCACACAATGCAAAAATTATAGATTTCACTCACTAATTAAAAAGATCAAAGAAATCATTTTAGAGATGACAATATCAGGCATCTTATTATCCCGGAATTTTCTGGTCTTTACGATTTTTTGACACCACGAGGGTCATTATTGAGATCAATGTAAAGCCGAGAAAATCGTATAAGGGCTCGGGTGGTTGGAATTCAAAACAAAAACCTTTTTTTTGCGCAATGAGATCGAAGCTTAGATGCGTGAAGAAAGATAGGAGGTCAACAAATTGCCATATCTAACAACTATTTTAATGTATATCGGTAAATAACTTAGTAACCTAGTAACTTCAGCATTCTTTCACCTGAAAGCAGTTTCCTCTATTACTACATATCCAAGCCGTATATATTCTGTAAATTTGGACCGTTTCACCATACAAGGTAGAAATACAAACAGAACTGTTCCGTACGGTAAAATACGGAACACTTCCCCGTAAACGTTGACAAAAACAATACTCGTTAGGCCAGATTAAGAATTAATTCAGGTATATAGTGAATATAAAACCACCTACCAGGTTTGTACAATTTACAAAAATCGATAATAATTTACGGTACGGTACGTATGAACCGTAAATCATCATCTCGTTTTGTAGGTACTACAGCAGTGTCAGGTCGTTCTATATGAATACTTAACAAATATATAATACTTTATCTTACCCCTCATATAAATCTCCATACACTTAACATGGTGTAGCTGTATGCCACGGTTATGGCATAAAATATTTATATGCCACTGGTGACATATGAAGTTAAAAACATGTGACAGGGTAGGATAAAATCTAAACATCACTCAATTTCATATAATTGTTTATATGCCATTCATTGTCTTCCGCTACAGATATCACTCAGCTCCGCTTCGTGATTTCATGCCGCGAAGACAACTCATGCCATATAAACAATCATATGAAATTTCGTGATGTTTCATGATAATATGGCCGTATCAACTTAGTATACTATGCGATCCAATGCATGTCATTTTTATACCTATACGTCACCAGGTGACCTACTGTAGGTCATCACATGACTAGGTAAAAATACACTATTTTGAGTTCTGAATAAATAAATCAGAACAACCCCCGAACTTGACAAGTAAACTCAAACACCAGAATCACGGTTTCATGTTATCCATACGGACTTCTATATTTGATAACTGTATTTTGAGTTCTGTAACGATACGAGAAACAGGCAGTTTTCATATGTTAAAATATTTAGTAAATTTGTTGATAGGATACATCAGTCTGCATTCGACATCGGGATATATCTGTTCGGCAATTGCACTATACAGAAACTGGCTTACTATCTTCGCACGTTTAACATATGCGGTGAAATTATTGATCGGGATCACTAACTTCACCAAGTATTTTGACGTGCCTAAAATGGTGAGATTTTACCTACTCACGTGATCACATACCCCGTACGTCACAGTGTGACGTATAGTTATAAATATGCCATGAGTAGAAGCGGGCAATATACAAAGCTGATATAACTATAGGTAAAAAAAATAATGCGTATTTGAGCCTTGTACCGCTGCTAATAGAAACTAGAAGACATCTCGATATGTCATGTGGTAATATTAGCATTATAAAATAGAGCCTGAAATCCGCATTGGTGAAGAAATAAAAAGGTTCTGAAATACACAACCACCCTAGAGACAGTGACCAAGCCTGAGTTATTTACCAAGTTGTCGGCACTGTGTGACAATAGCCCTGATAGCACAGCAACTGCTCGGGTGACCAGCTCCGTGATTGGACAACTCAGGTCACATGATACATGTTAGAAAGACAGGAGCAGCCCGATCGTTGCGACCCATTCGCGGTGTACAAACGTGTTATAATAACAAATCAATAGATGCAATATACACCCTGCAGCATACATCTTATCGATCAGCATGATGTCATTCACAAACTGTGGTAAGTAAATGTAACGTGGGCATCTTTCAAATACCCGCTAACTTTGTGGAGCCCAGGCTAGAAAGCTTACCTCACACATGCAGAACTACATATCGGACCACACTGCCCCAGTTGGCTGCAGTAGTACCTTGCGTCAGCCTTGACCTGATAAAGTATCTGATTTTTAAGATAGGAACTTGTATCACTTGATACAGCTATGGCGTAGGTAAGGTATACTTCTTAACCCATTTAAAACCAAAGGTTATAATGCGTAAAAACGAAAGTAGCACTACTGGGAGAATGGTGAAGACACCTTCATGAAGACTACCTTTCTGTGAAATATCAACTGTGTTCAGTGGACAACATCTAAAAATACGTTAATAACTGATAATCGTATATTCAACATTTCAGAGAGAATACGAAATTACAGCCAATAGAAATAAACGAAGCACATAAATGTGTATTACCCTGATATTAGGAGTTATTACTCTTCTAAGCAGAATATCTGATAAAAATGTGAAAACTTAAGCATTAGTAAAATAAGATTATTGAAAAAATGAGTAAAAGTTAATAAGTTACAGTCAGTAATCTATTATGTATCATCAGCATGTATGAGCACGACATCCCATCATATCATTTCTATTTTACAACAACTGACAAAAATAGAATCCTTTACCAGGACCTGCTAATACAGTGTCACAGTATCGCGACTGGGTTATTAACTGGACATTTTTTCTTTTGATTTTCTACCCCAAGTTGTTACAAGGAGCACCTCGTTGGAAGGTCTATACGTGTCGTCCGCGCCTGTCACTGGAGGCAATATTTCTAACAACCAGAGATGATAGATTTCCGAGGAAATCCACTTTTTCTGATGATTGTTTGTTATGCGCACTGACTGATTATCGTATTGGGATCATCCTACTTTGGCGACCTTGTTAAGAGTATAAAAGGAGTTGCATCTCAGACACGTAGTTATTCCTGAAGAAGGTGTGTGATAACACCGAAACGTCGGCCAGTAATGGAATAAAAGTTTATTGTCAAATTGTGGCGTGGACATCATTCTATCACGGGGAGTCTAGAGGTTGACAGGCTTCATAACATCATTTGGTTTTTCAATTTCAGTATATAAAACCAGTTATCTTGTTTGAAACACAAACAAAATATAAAAAAAAGTTTTCTAAAAAATAAATGGCCTCCACACACCCCCATGGGGAAGGGGAGCCCAACAATTTGAAGAAGGAATTTTTTCACCCTACAAACAAAATATAAATTTAGCAACAAAAACACGATGGTTTGAACCACTGCACATACCCTCAGCCTCATGTCTTCACCGACATCGCTTTTTGTCCACGTTTTCTTGATATATCAGAGCCAGTAAATTCCACATGAAAGATATTTTTTCTGATCCTAACTGACATCCCTGATCACACCACTCCTCTATCTATTTGCAGAGCGGCTGGCCAGTCCAGGCCAGAAGAAGGACGATGACCAGAAAGCGTCAGATGGCGCCACTGGCTCTAGGCCCAACCAAGCCTCACCCTCAATGTCAGGTATGTGGACTTTTCTGTTTGTCCACCCACAAGAAGGTTCACGTCGTGACCGAACGGATTCATGGCCGTCGAAAAGTCGTGGGTTGTTGTCTGATGTACTTTTTTTTCTAAAGGAATCTGTATGTGTACCATCTTTATAATGTCTTAAGGATAAATTTCAGGAAGGAAGGAGAGTATGCGTAGGAGGTATATGGACACCGAGTTCCGGTTGTCATTGTTAGTGGGATCTGCCTACATCTCAAATTACTTGGACTAATGATGGCAGGAGATTCAGATTTAAAGAGAAACCTAACTGTACAGATCGCATGATATATGACTGAATGGGAATTCCATCATGTCATATGTTATGTTACTTAACAATACATGAATATGGGCAGTCACTGACGTTATACATTTACGTCTTCTCCCTATACAGAAACACCTTCATATTTGTTTCAGTATGTAAATATGATATACTCACGCGTGTGTATTTGGTATTCTAGTTGTAATTCACTTCAACTATGGTTAAACCGTGATTTTTGAATTAATATTGCACATGAATTCAATAGATAAACTAAGGCCAAAAAACTTGTTTTTTGGGGGCAAAGAAGATGGTATTATTGGTGAATTGATATCAGCTTTCCTTCATCATGTGGAATATAATACCTGAAGCAATCTGTCTCCGTCAAAACACGGTATCTTTCTCTCCCCCCCCCCCCCCCCCCCAGCCTCATGTACTCTGTAGAAGGTACATGGTTTACGGTATTAACTATTCTCAATCCCCATTTATTGACCGGCCGAATATAATCTTTTAGCATTCATCATGAAAATCTGATTTAACAACTTTACTTTTAAAATCTGTTATTTTACTACATGTCGGTTAAGGTCTGCAGCCCATTCTGTTTCACATTTACATGTTGATCATACATGAGTGAGTGGTTACTTAGTATTCGTGTCATATACGACGGAAACTTGTATTTTTTTATTTTGTTTTTAATGACTTTATTTATACTGAAAAGTACATTAGCTAGACAGCCGTTTCGAGTGTACTTCCAGTTTGGAAGTTTAGCATCAGAACACCTTATATTTTTGTATAAGCAAAAGGTTAATTATTTAGCTTAGAGATTGAACAGTTTCTGATTTTCGAACAATAGGTAGCTGGTCTAGCCACCCAGTTCAAGCTACATCAGATTGACTACTAATTGCGTAGTCGTCAAAACGTTTTACTCTTTGTCTGTAGATTTACTGCTATATCAAAGACCAATCCTCATACCATGTGTTTGTGGTGTGGGAAGTAAAATGACTCTCACCTCGGTAAATGTGTAGGGGTGAGATTTATACCTGAATTCATCTCATAGATCTGGTCAAACCCAAAGTAAGTCTAATAGAACATATTGAACGTTTAACTACCCAAACAACAAAAAAAACAAAACAAACAAAGAAACAAACAAAAAAACAAACAAAAAAAACAAACAAACAGACTCTCCGTCTGTGGGAGTGGGGTGGGAGTGAGTCGGGAGTAGCAGTGGGTGGGTGGAGTGCTGGAAGACTTTGACATAGTAGGTCAGTGTAGTAGGTGGTTCACGATCGTCACTTCCTGGTTTCCCACCAAATGTAGCACGACTTCCCACCAGCGTTCATACCGTCCCGCGCCCTTGCTGCGCGCTCATCCGGGCCTCCGTTTTCTGGCGTCATCATTTCCCAAACGGAAACACGCTACCATGTGTGGGCATGGTGCTATTTAACAGGACAATAAAGTGATGATAAGTGAATATCGTAGGTTGGGGGTAACATAAATACGACAGAACTTTAGACAGGTTTCTTTTAAGTACACATGTATTTACTTTTATCTCGGTCATTCCTATAAAATTGGATAGCCTATCAAATGCTTCAGAAGTTGGTCAGTTTGTATTATTATTATTGTTATTATTATTATTATTATTATTATTATTATTATTATTATTATTATTATTATTATTATTATTATTATTATTATTATTATTATTATTATTATTATGTGGTTTAAAAATGTTTTTCCTTTCAAATTTTTCGTTTTTCTCGTTGGAGAGTTAAGGAAAAATCCATGTGAGAATGATTTCGACTGTGGTCTTCAATCTTTTTCTTTTTCGCCTTGTACTCACACATTATTATTATTATAAGCTCAACCCTGGTATTTCCCCCCATAGACTTAACATTAGAAACTGGTAATTATCCCTACGGCGAGTAAGAACTGGTACTCAATGCCCATGGAGTACTGTAACAAAAAAATCATTCAGCGATGACGTCACAAACATTAGCCAAACAATGAGATAAAATCTGAACCGCACTCGATCCATAGGTGCTTAATGAGTTTTGGTTGCAGAGTAATTGCCTTGTGGGACTATCTAGCAAACCAAAATGAATAGCGTATTTTCATTTGCTACAAATCTCGATACAGTTCCTTCTTATTATCTATTGTACAGAAAACATCATGGATATTTGTTCTCAGCAGGAATGATTCTTGTCATCACCCTGCTGTCATAGGGCTAGACAAGGGTGTCATTTGGAAATAACTGACATTACTTTCTGCTTATCATATTAGAAAAAGAAATTGTTACAATCAGATATTACTTTCAAACTCATCAAATTAGAAAAAATGTACTGCAATCACCATTATCTAGGACTAGAAAATCACGGAAATAGTCCCATATGACTGGCCTAGCGCGTCCGTCTGATTAAAAAGTCTTTATTTAGTTCTAATGGTAGTGGTTTGATCTTCCACTGAACAATTTGTGGTTCTTTTATACAAAATGCTTTAATTCAACATCATATCTCTTGGTGTTCAATGGATTACAAAATGCAGAGGAATCTTGATGTTGGTTAGCGATAATCAAGACGTTCTGGCGTGTCCCGCATGCAATTATACTGGTGACAACAGTGACAACTCAACTCAATCCTAACTAAGAATATTGGGATGTTGCTACGGCCTCCTAAACCTCTGTCATAACCGACAATACTGGGGAAAATCCCACCACATCGCGGTTTTAGCCAAGGAGACTGTGGAAAAGCTGTCACCTTATCCCTGTCATATTCAATGATACCGGGAAAAAAATTCCCCCCACCCACCTCATAAGCAAGGAGCCTATCGATAAAACTCTATGACCCCATCTCAATTACGCCCGAGGAAGCTATTGATAAAACACCGCCACTCAATTACCATCATATCCAAGTAGGCCAAAGCAAAAACGCTATCACCCACCATAAGCAAGAGCCCTATTGGCAAAGCACTGTCACCATATCTCCGTCACAACCTGTTCGTCTCCCCCTTGATCCCTGGCTGTGCTGTTAGAAGGGTGCATATGACTAGGGGCCTGGTGAGACCCCCTTCTGCTGCCCCGGCCAGCACAGCCCTGGATGTGGCACCTCGACCCTGGAGGGGAGACTGTGCCGCCATCTAGTGCAGAAAACGCGCAGTTCCTCCACTCTCACAGAGCTGAGGCTTCCTGCGCCAGCTGTGCAAGGGCCTAGTTAGGCTAGAAGGGGGGGGGGGGGGGGCACTGCTCAGGCAGTTTTATTTTCAATCAGTCTGTGCCCAGTTGGTTGTGACTGCATGATGATGATTATGATGGTAATGATGATGGATAAGATAATAATCTGCATTGATGAGATCGTGTTGCTCAGTTTGCAGTAGTGCAGGAATTAGTCCTATGGAGACTGAGTCTTGGTTTTCATTTTCCTTTGGTCAGCTGTATAAGATAGATACGGGTTGGTAACCTCAAGATATCTATCTGAGTAGAATAAGCACATTTCCACAGCTCTGCATTGCTGTAATAGTAAGTCTAATGCTAAAACACATATGATGCCATACTTACTTATAACCTCATCATGCAACTTCCCAACATGTATGTCTTATAAAATACATATACTAGTTATGCAAAAACGGCACGATGAAAGGTGCATTGAACTACGAAACACTAGGTTTCTGTTGGTCTAAAACGACAAGTTGCAAGGGAATAATATCCTCCCTTCACCACAAAGCCTTTAAGTTATTTGGGGAAAGGGATTGCAAAAGTATTGGTACCATTTCCTATTCGAGTGAAAATAAGATCATTCGTACTATTAATGGAAAGGAAAGAACAGTTCTAAATAATATATTCTAAATTCACAGACACTTATTAATACCTAACTTTCTTCTAAAAAATCACCAGCATCCTCAGTAATAATGACAATTTGCGATGTGATACAATCTGGCATTATAACATAAGAAAACCCAAATGAATCACTTGGGAATTGTACATGCATGTCAGTGCACTGGCTGTTTTTTTTTTCTAGGCTATCTAGTCATTGTACTTAATCAGTTAATTACCTCTAATTAAGTTGGAAAATCATTTGGCAATAGAAGTGTACTTCGCCTCATAATTTGAATTTCCTAATTACGATTAATGATTAGGCATAGTCCATTGAATGAAAGAGTCAGAACCAATATGTATTATGTGGTACTCGACGCATTGTTGGGCAGTTCATGTGTATTGATTCTGTATAAGGTAAAATGATAGTAGGTAGTAGTGCCCAACGCCGTGTGCAACACAGTCTTTATGAGTCATTCTACGTTGACAAAAGCGAATTGACAGGTAGAGATGGAAATGATGCCAATGTTGTTTTATCATTTCATATCACCAACATATGCACTATTCACTACTGAGAATCATAATTTGGTTGCTAGTCCCAAGATCGACATTGATGTACACTGTATACTCCTAGAACATTGTCATCTAACTATTTGAATTGCTCTAAGCATATCAAAATATCTAGTCATATTTTCAATACTGTTGTGGGCCTTAATTTATTCGTTAGTACTTGGTAATAATTATTGTCGAAGCCTTAATTTCTGATCAGAAAATTCTATATAATTGGCGATTATAATGGCCATTTGAGAATAACCTCGTCACTTTCTAATTGCTACTTTATGCTCCCCGTAGCACTTTCCAGTAGCTAGATTAGAGATGATCAATTTTAAGGATGAAGAGGTTTTCTGATGACAATACTTTGAATGTTTAGACTATATTCTGCCAGATTTGTTTTCTCAAATACGAAAATAAAGGGAGAGGGGAATTATATATAACAAGAATTATCGGTAGCTCTCTTTTTCTACCTAAGTTTCAATATCTTCATTCCAACACAGGCCAGCCCTAGCACCAACGGCAACATAATTCCTCATTTAAATCGCAAGGTGGTATTTTTTTCATCGGGGGTGCTATGGTCCTTGCAGTTCTTAGGGCACGCGTAAGAAACAAGGAAATCCCATCTGTCGCCGTTGTCCGTGTACACACACTCCACACAGGCACCTTGTCCCGCCGACCAACGCCCACACACGCTAGATGGCGTCGCCGTCAGTGGCGGTCACTTTCTGCCAGATCCAGGGGGGTGGATGAGAGGCGAGGCGGGGCTGATTCAGGGCCCCATACGTGTTTACCTTCGATACAGGGCACCCCGTGGTCCTATAGTAGAAGCTCACTATTTTAGAGCTACCTGACACTGCCGACTAGATAGAAGATTCACTGTTTTCAATAGGCCATGGAAATACCATACTGCCTATATCTATGGCTTGACGTGAGTGAGTGATAATGTGGTTATTATCAGAATGTTTCCAACCAATTGACTCAAGTCTATCAAGCAATAGTATTTTTATCTGGTGAATTGAAGAAACTCACGATCACTTATTTCTGTCTCTCCTTGTGCCTCATTCTTTATTTCCAAACCATTTTCCTGGATTCCGCGCTATCTATTATTCTATGCAAATCCACTTTTTTCCATTTTCAGTATTCATAATACCTTTCTTTTGTTTGAAAACAGTTCTCACGTTTCCTCGATCTTTCCGAGGCGGGAAATTAAAAGTAAATAAATTTCGGGGCGCCAACTGTTATCCCTGGTTTAATAATCCGCTGTTTATTCATTAGGTGTAGGTAATATTGTTTTGGTCACTTCGTCATTCTTTACATCTGCTTAGAAACGGGCAGCAATTAATGTACACACATAATTCGGCCATCCCTAGTCCGTACGGTTTGCCAAAATAAAAGCCTTAAGATTAACAAAGACACTATACCGGTGATTACCCAGTAGCGCTGGGGCACGGCTCTTGAGTATTCCATTAGATATTCACATAAACTGTTGTAGGGGTAGAACCACGTTTATTATCTCATCGTCGCCCCCCCCCCCCCCCACACACACACACACACTAACCCGACATATAGATTCAGGAATCCATCTTGGTCCAATAACCATGATGATTTGATACAAATTCTGGCGCAAGAAGCACTTGAGATTATTTAGAAATCTGACGGCAGAGAATACTCACTAAATGTATCATTCATTTTTGTAACTTGTTCAAAATACACACCCGATACTATTTTCTATGTAGAGTAGACCATATTCTATTGACCCATACACACATAGAATAACATTTCTGATATACATATAATAAAAGACTTTGGTTATAATTATCGATATGCATTTGGATTATACCATGTATAATTCAACTACATGTAGGACTAACACCACCATCTACACATAGGAGAAACACTGGAGGCAATATTCACAAAGTACCCCAGTAACACCACCCCATCTCCAAACCCCCAAATAGTTTAAACCAACTATACTTTCAGATGTCAGGTTTTCATTAGATATCCACATAAACGGTATTTCCAATTACTGTCTAGTGGGACTGGGTATAACCTTATCGGAAAGACTGAGTGGTGGCGGGCTGAATATAGGGCATCCAGTTTATCGCACGATGTATAACCAAGATTTTTTTTCTGATTATATGTATTATGTTACACATATGTTCTGATGTACATGTATATCCCTTTATAGTATCACGGTGTGAGAATGACCAGGGTTGCTATTAATACATACATGTTAAATGTATCCACAAGACAAGTCATTTTTACAATAACGTGACTTATTCTTGTGGTAGCATGTAGCGAGAAAGAGGACGACTTCTGTTCTCAGTCGTGACATTTCTATGGGTTTCACGGAATCCGTCTAGACTCTATAGTGTGTGTATATATATAAGCTTGTACGTGGGATTTCCATTCGGTAGTGTCTGGAGTTAATGCAGTAGATGAATAGAAAACACTGGTTTAATAACACATGTAGGTGTTTACGTGACCTATTGAAGTTATTGATAAAGCGAGGGTTGATGATACTCTCCTTTTTTGCTATCTTGTTTGTGACAAAAGCTGACAGTTCAGCAAGACCATTCAAAGTGGATAACAGATCACCGGAACTTCACTCTCCTACCAGAATCCAAAACCAAAATCTAAGCACACAGACACACTTCCCGAAAAAAGCCTTCTGCTTGGAGAGTGAGCGGGGATGGGTGCGCGGCGAGAATCCTCGCTGTGACGTCACGCGTAGGTTCGACGTCATTGTGCTATTTATAGCATGAGGAAGTCCCCCCACTTTGGTTATGCGAGAGGCTTACGTGAGCCAGTAGTAGTGGATGGGCACAGGAAGACGCAAGTCACAGCGCTCGGGGTAGTGTGTGTTTGTGTGATATCTGCGGCGTTTTTACCCGGCGAGGATTAGATTATCGACCTGCCTGGAGGAGCTACCTGTACCCTGGAGTGCTACGTTGGACTGTGATCGGCGTGTGAGACGGTCACACCCTGGAGGAGAGACTGGAGCTGCGGCACGAGGCGTCGGGCGCGGCGGGAGGCCCGCGCGTGTCCCGTACGGAAGGCCAGCCTGAAGTGTCGGTGGTGGCGGCGGCGGCGGAGGTGAAGTCCCACTAACACGGCGCGCGGGCTGAGTCACAGGGAAAAACGCACTCTCTGTCTCCCTGACACACAATAACACAAGGAAGGAGTGCGGACACGACTAGACTGATCGTGGACGGACAGGGGCAAGGATTTATCTCTAGCCTCGTGGCGGCCGATTCGGGTGATGCCTGGAGACGACGGCACGCCGTTTGTTGTGTTTGTTACCGTTACTTGTTAATTAATCATCACTTCCATCCACCACCACCGCCACCGACACCCACCTTGAAGGCCCGGATCGGAGGCGTTAGCGTACCGTATTAAGACCTGATTTCATGGTGGTGGATGAGGAGGAGGTGTCCTCGTCAGGCCAGTGGATTAACTATTTAACCCGGAGCGTCAGTGATCAACAGCAGCGGCCTTAATCTGCAGGGGAAGAGGAAGGAGTGTGCAATATTTTAGTAGGTCGCGTAGGGGTGCTCTTGGGGCTGTCACAGTCACCCTCTACCCTCGCCGCCTAAACCCCCTCTACCACCCCTCGGGGCCATGATCGCCCGCCGACTGCCGTCAAACTCCCCTGCCGCAGCCGCCGACGCCAGCCGTTGATGACTCAGTAGTGATTCCCCCACCCACCACCACCACGCTGCGTCGCCCCTCTGCCCCGCCTGCCCGTCGCCGCCCCGCCTGAGGAGCATGGTGGCCGGCCAGCTCGCCGACCGCTCGCCGCCCGACTCGGACTCAGCCTACCTCCGCCACCTGCCGCCCGTTCTGCCGGACCAGTCGGCCGGGTCATCCCCGGGCACCGCCCACCCGCCCCCCGCCGACGTCCAGCCGGCCGCCCTCGTGCTGCCGCCGGCGGGGACGTCCGGCAGCACGCTGGCGTCGTCGTCGGACAAGCAGGCCCAGATTCAGAAGATCCTCGGTAGCCTGGTGGACTCGGAGCCGGACCATATACGGCAGAGGGTCTTGGAATGGTTGCCCACCACATCACAGCAGCAGACGCTGCTCGATTTGTCGCCGCCACCGCCGCCGCAGCTGCCGCAACCGCAGCAACAGGCACAACAACAATCACAACAACAAAGTGTTTCGCCCGAACCCGAAGCGGCAGCGGCGGCATTAGCGGCGGTTGTGGCCCAACAGCAGAATGGACTGAGCAATGGTCAGCAGCCCCCGGAGTCACCGTTACGGGCCACCACCCCGCTTTGTCCGACCACGGAGGGTAAGTACCCCGTGCCCTCGTTGATAACACCCCTTACCCCACTTCTGCCACACCAGGGCCTCGTCCCACTGCACACACAGAGAAGGAGGATGCTGTGCGCCACCCAGGGCAAGGCCAGGAACACCTGCCCCTTGCACCCCCTCCCTCTCTCCAAGTCCCCCTCCCACCCTCTCCCTACACATCCTGCTCACCAGCGGCCCCTACAGCTGGCCCCTCTTCTACCTGGGCTTGGTTACTGACACCTGTCTTTGGAGTGTCTAATCCCACCAACAGGTAAATACGGTAAATACCTCAACACCCACCCTCTGACCTTTTCAGTGAGTCTGCCGGCATTCCCACCGATTCTACACATCTTTCATATTCCAGTTTTTATATTTTTTCCAGTCAACTGAACTGACAATGTCTTCTCCTATCCCAGTTTCCGTATCGTTATTGTGTAATTATCTCTTTCTCTTTTTGACCTGTTCTTTTGACAGTACAGGTAATTCTTTCTCATTTATTTATCCTTGTTAGTTATTCAGTTTTTGTTGGTTTTTTAATCTGTTTTTGCGCTCGCTCGGAGAGTAAGGTTAAGTGCCACACGTGTTAAGGTGGAATCCAGTAATTAAGCCACAAGAACTTAACCCCGTGAAAATATAGCACTGTATCTTCATATTTAATCATTCTCTGGACACTACACAGATAGATATTCAATAACAATTGACTTATACATATATGTATGTATATATGTGTGTCTGTATATATATATATATATATATATATATATTATATTTTATATATACATACATATATACATACTTACGTAATCACAATCCTTATTATAAGGACTTCATCAATAATCAATTATGATGATTTAATATTCGCGAGAGGCATTAGCGTTGACGCACACAATTGGAGGAAGTAATTAAAACGCATTCATTACACGTAACGAACCTGTTAATAACGGTTCCATTCGTAAAAGGGTCGGTGGCTAACGGAAGCGGCCAGCCGTATCTAGTGAACAGCGAGCAAGTTGGCCTCCACCCGTCTTTGTAGGATCTTACAGAGAAACGTGAGGCCGACTCTCAGTTTGCCCAGCTGTCAGCCATTAGTCAGAGTTATAGAGCAGAACAACTGCCACTGCTGCACCAGCAGAGGCCCTGCTTAACAGAGAGGGGGGACACGCTGCGAGCAAAGATGAACTGGTGCCCTACAAACAGTACGAGACACTCTGCAGACACGGGACAGTCTTTACTGCATAAGTAGGAGATATATTACACTACCTAACCAGGGAATACCCTATACTCTCTAACTATAACGTTTTATCCCACCCCTAATATAAAATCCCAGGGGCTTAACATTGAGTTTTCGTATGCCACGCTGACTGGTATACAGAGTTTTATATGCCACTAGTGGCATACAGAATTGTTATCACGTAATATTCCAAAATGGAGGAGACTGGGTAGGATAAAATCAAAACCTGATTCATTTTAATCTTGGCCACCGCATGTCACTCCTGGAGTTTTGGCTGTGGACTTCACTCGGCTTTGCCTCATGAAGCCACTATGCCAAACTCCAATCGTGGCATACGATGGCCAAGATTAAAACTCATCCAGTTTTACGATAGTCCTTCATAAAGTAGGACGCATTCTACATGCCTAACCAAATGACTGCCAGATCTCTATAACCATATTCTTATTCTTTATAAAGCAGGGAGCATTATACACTATATAAACAGGGGATAATCTGTTAAACTATTCTTCTCCGCTAACACGAGTCATTCAATACAAGTGGCATCCGCTGCATAAAAAGGGACACCAAATACAGATACCGCATACTTTCCAAACAGGAAATTCTGCGGTACCCAGGCAAGAGATACTCCATGAACCATAGTCTTCGCAAATACCATCGACCTTATACCATACATAATCATGTAGTTCTATGTATTTGATAAAGCCTGGGTCTTCCTTCACTAATGTTAAGCAGGGACCATCCATTCACTGTAGAGAACATTCTTAACAAGCTGGGAACATATGCTTTATAAGTAGGGTATAGTCTAGATCATACACATGTCCATGTACTTCCAAAATATAAACTACATTGTCATGGGTTTGTCCAAGCACACCTTTTACAGAAAGTGGGCATACATTGTACATTAAATTAGGAAACTAGAAACATGTATATGGACGTCATACCTTCCCAACATAGGACATTTCATACTCTATATGCCTAATAATATTAGAAGGAACACGTGACACAATAAGGGAAATATTGTAGAGAGCCATACTGCACATGTAAGGGATACCATATAAACATGGAATAATGCACCATTTACAGGCATACCACTCTACATTTTCAAAATAATCAAAGGAAAAAAAAATCGTAGAGTTCCTTTGGTCTCCACTTCTGTTAAGATTGATAGTCTAAAATCATATCAAATCAACAAATCTCCAGCATTAAGTATCATTGTTTTTGTTGAAAATTAACTATACGAGATAAGTGCATGCTGAAATAAATTCAACAGATGTTCTTTTTTCATTAAAAAACCCGATAGATTGATAAATAGATAAAGGCTATATCATAACAGCTGCAAGGAGAGGAGCTGGCAAACACTTACACAAAATACAAAAGAGAGAACCAAAGACAGGCAGGACATCAGAGAATGAGTTTGTGCCGTTACGGAGTGAGATACGAGTGGAAAGTAGAGCATGGACTTTGAAATTTCAAATCCCAAGAGTGACACCCGGATATGTCTGCTGAGCGAAGAGATGCTGCCGTGTTTAGGTACTGGAGCACCCTCCCCCTCTACCCACCCTCGACAGACACTACACAATCACACCAGTTCTCAAAACGCAAAGTATAACAAATGAACTATAAGCACTGCTGTGTCAACACAAAGAGTGATCGCATGTGAACCCTATGCGATGGAATTACGATACCTTCTCTCTTTTTTAAACGAACCTCAGGCGTCAACATTGTCCACGTGTTTTTCATCCATCTTGCAATGAATATATGGATTTTTGCAACGCTAGCATTTCGATGAGCGATTACCGAAGCAGCAAAATAGATCAGTTAAGGTCAAGTCCACTAAGTGATAAATGCGGCAATTTTTGCTTCGCATATAACTGGGTGGGCAATTTTAGGAGAAACCAAATAGCGTTCCCTGTGTATTGCAAGTGGTATAATTTGTGCAATGATACTAGATACGGTGACAGGGACTTAGGGGATATAGTGGTTATTGATAGATATCATGACACGTTTCATCTACCTGAATTTTAATAACCTTTATTGTTACACCGCCCACTACAAGAGACAGGTAAAACTAGCACAGGAACATGTATTATTTCTTCTACCAGAAGGTAGTTTAATATTGGTGCATGATTTGTCTAAAGATTAGAGTCTTACGGTACGCCTCTACAGTATACCTGACGTTGCACATATTTCATAAAATATAAGATTAAACTCTGTCATATAGGATGAGAGATAGTCTGGTGGGATTGCAAATGAGACCAGTTATAATGTACCACTACAGATGTCACGTTTCACTTGCTTCTTGATAATTTTTTTGATTTTCTTAACCACACATAGCCGCGCGGCCTATAAGCAAGCTCGCCTCCACATCGGACCCAATGTAACCTTTCTCTATGCTCGTTGATGTAACGGAGATGTAGCTTAGGAGCGGCGGAGAGTGTGCTAACTGTCAAAGGGCTGCTACTGGCCTGTGTTCCCCGGCCGGGATGAGTCACAGACCGGCCCCCCGCCTGACGGGACGTTGCCGAGGTAAGCCTGGAGGGCTGGAGCTCGGTGATAAGCTGACCTATATGTTAACGGGCCGCGTTTCCGACGTCCCTGTCACTGTCAATACGGCGCTCGGCATCGGGCTTTCTTTTCCACCGGGCGTTAGGGCACTATGCCCGACCCGGGCGTCACAGTCCGCCTCTGTGCTTGTCCTACGCGCCTCATAGAGGGGAGAGGTACTCCTTTCCAGACTCATTATCCTGCTATAGTGTATGGTAGTGGTGCTGAACTGCCAAGTCGCACGGATTTGTCGTGAGACACGAATAGTGGTCCTTTGCTGACAGTCCCACGCTTTTATAATGGCTTCGTACGAAATTGGAGGATCAGACACTTTTTACAAATTTTCTTTCTGTTAATTGTCGTTATTAAGTTACAACAAAAGAGAAACATCAATTTGAGGCTAACGAGAAGACGTGTTTATGTTGCGTACTAATGTTGGGTTTTGAGATAAATCTATCATAGAGAAGTGTTATGTTTTCATAAATGGATCAACAGAACTAGGTCAAAGATCAATGACCTGACTATTTTAGATGCTCAAAAACATCAGTGATTAAATAAGACTTCATACACATCCCGTAACAGCCATTAAAATGTGAAAATTGAAGAAATTTAGTTGGCTTTAGTGGCGACGATGCGCCTGCATCCCACCACAGAACAGCCACTGAACCATTCACGGGCATCAACCCCTCACCTGGTAAAAAAGATCACTCAAGTCCATCACCAAAACCTGACAGTCCTAAGTGGTGTATGACATCAGAAACATGCAGACTGATGGCTATAGTGAACCACAATGATATAGGGAAACTGACTTCGGGTATCAGAATTCCAGAGTCTTGAGGTGAGAGTACCGGAAAGTTGTCAAGAGGCCGTCAGAGAAACTGACTTTAATTCCAGGGCCCTCACGAGTTGTAAAGGGCCAAAGTGTGATGAACTGTGTTATATCCAGCTATAAGTTCATTTCCAAGAGAGGTCTATATTATACCAAATGCCCAGCCAGTATGTGGTTGAATCAGTCTCATTAGCTGCACTGATAAGTTCGATTTATTTTCTTATGTTGCTCTACCCATCACCTTTAAAAACCAAGCTGGGGTTCAATCGATGGAGCACATTAAACAAGTAGAATCTATATGCCCGGCAGGCCTAATTGGTGGGATCCAGGAAAAATTGTACACTTAGTTGGAAAATGAGTAGATATATTGTGGTTTGCTTCAATTAGAAATAATTATTAATAATTGAAATAAAATTAATCTTTCCTAGAAGCCTGGTTCATTCTCCTGTGCATACAGTGTTTACACAGAAAGAGTCATAGAAGAAGTAGGCTCAATAGTATTATTAAGTGGCAATTTATACCATAAATAGCAGGTGGACACTGCCATGAAAGGATTTGTATTTGAATATATGAACTTCATTTCTTAATGGTTGTTAGACGATGCTTAAAATGCACGCTGAGCCTGACTAGATGTTTTTACATGCCAGGGTCCCAAGTTATAACAAATTGAGAGGCTTTCCATTGATATACATATACACCCAAGAGTGTTGTTAGAAGGGCAACGTTGTATTTACAATGTACTAAGGATGTTCCCCTCCACTTTCCATTTACAATTTGGCGACATTTTACCCCGATTTCTCTTTTCACCCTGAGGGGTCTACTCAAATAATCAGTGCCCCAGCCACCTCCAGCCCGTGGTTCCTCCGGTTCCACGGGACCCTGCTTCACCCCTCATCTGCCGGTGACCGGTGTACGCTGATTGGGGCCTCATTTTGCAACACGTGCTGACCTACTGCCACCAGGGCGTCTCTCAAAGGGGCACCACACCACACTCACTCTCCCCTCTCCCCATCACTGCTACCGCTACCACCGCTACCACTGCCACACCGACAACAGCAACCTGCCTTCTACTACTACACAAGGCCGCCATCGTAAATAGGCCATGTCCCCGAAACCATAACCCCCGCCTGCGCCCCCGCCGCCCAACGTCTCCACTGAGTGACAAAGGCATCGAGCGAAAACTGAAAAGACGGTCTAACGATAGACCGTAGAGTGTAGGACTTCTGATGATGAGATGGCCACTATGGAGACTGGAGTGGGTGCTTTGAGACTGGGAATGAATATAACAACAGAGGTAGTTTGATAGGGAGATATTTTGCATACAGGTGTTTTACATCGCTGTAGTACTCATTTTCCGTACATGAAGCCAGGAGGAAATGGTGGGCGAAGAGGAGGGATAGTGTTAATGCTTCGCGGTACAGGGGACAATAATCCGATCAACAAAAGGTTTTATTTATTCCCACGGGTTCAAAGGACGTAACTAGCCTACCGAGACGTAAAACTACACAAACAAACAAACAAACAACTTACTTCCAGCGCCATTCCTGTTTAACAATAAACGTGATAGCAATTTAGGAACGGCATGGGTCATAATACATGTACATATTTTAATGAAAGGCCTCCGTAAAGAGGCAGGAACTGAAATTTGTAGATATTGCTACCAGAACAGGAAGATTTTGGTCCTTACTTCAGAGAAACATGTGGAACCCAGAAATGTTTTGCTTACTAAGGGGAAATTACAGACATGGCATAAGGAGCGCGGTATCATTTCGGTTTCGAGCTGTGCTCCCAATATAAACTACTTAACCCATGGGCCTATCAGAGATAGGACCATGGCAGTAAGTGCACACATTGGTTATTTAAAGCGGCAGGCACAGGGAGTGCCCCTCCGCCCACCCACTACCCCTCAGTACATATGAAATTCTAGTGTAGGCGCCGTGGGATTATCCCCTGATCATTGGGAGCCAGGTGAATCCTTATCTACCTGTCTTGTGGGATCCGGATAGGACTGCCTTTATATAATCGTCATACCTCACAAGTTGTGCAATGTGCATTATTGTGGTAGATGGCCTGGAATGTCTGAATAACATGGGATCACTAGTGAGTGATCTGGAGTTCCCTATTTAGAATAAATCCTATAATTGATCTGACCCTAGACTGGCTTCAGTCCTTGTATCCTATGCCTATTCCTCTTCTATCCCTCCACCTACTCCAATCCTCCTGGTCGGGATACAGGCCTGTAAGGCGTCGGAGGGAATAGACATACTGAAATGAAGTTTGATCTTTTTTAATGAATGTCAATAATCAAAGACTTAAGCAAGTCTAATCTGAACCCTCTCCCTATTAAATATACCCGCCATTGGATATGAAAGAAAACTGAAAATAGTTAATCGATAGATGAGCAAGAACCTGCAACACAATGAGTACGACCTTGAATTATCGAGGTTCCTTTATATAAATATCAGTTACAAACGATAAAACATGAATGTCATCGTACATCCCAATAGACTAAAACCTTACTCCTTCTGCATGGAATTCCAATCACCAGGATGTGTTGCCGATAATAACTTGCAAGAAGGACATTATAGTTGTGCCTGGAAATAAACAAGCTTTGAGCTTATCTGGCACTGAGTGAAACCGAGCTCGCACGCAGGCACGTAGTTGAGCAGACCACAGAGCACGAACCGGCGACAGGCTGCAACTGTGGTCAAGTGCACCTGGCTTTGATGTTGGTGCCAGATATTATGTCTTCTAGGCCACAGCCATCCCGCCGCCTCGAGCCCAGCTTGTGTACGGGAACACGGAAGTGTGGCACTCTTCAGGAAGGAGTGTTTGGCAGGGAAGCGGGGGTGGTGGTGGTTGTTGGGATCCCCACGTGTTGGGAGTTGTTTGCGACATGACTGTTAGACACAGTCTTTGCTGAAATAACTGCCTTTACAACACTGTTTTTGTCCTGTACATATTCGGTTTTGTTATCTCTACTGCAGTTGAACTGTTGGAAACCTCTATTGTGTTGGGACATGGCTGTCGTGTGCATTGCTATAATCCTTTACACAAGCATTATTGTGCTTGACAAGGACAGTCACTCCGACATGACTGATGCTGTCCCATACTAAGGCATTTATTGTACTGCATACGCCTTGTGTCTTTTGTCTACGTAGCTGTTGTGTTATACGCACCTGTCGTTTGGCTGTGTGTTGTGCCTAGTGCCTTAGAAGAAAAGATCCTAGTCATTTTGTGTAAACTCCATGTTTTCTTGAAGCACGAGGTGTGTATCGAGTGAAATGTCCTAATGGATTGGCTAAAGGCGGAACTGACAGCCATTGACACAAAATCCATCAGTGTTCCATTGTCTAATGCACGGCTCATGCTGAGCAACACACGATCCACTCTTGTTTTGTGTATATTTGTTGTCTCATACACATTGACAGTATTATTAGGCCTGCAACTTATGTTCATGGCTGTTCTCTATCAACGACCATTGGTACATTGGCCTTATACAATTTGTATTAGGCTAATAATTGCCATTCTCACGACTTTTGTTATATACATATACATGTCCATTGTTATGATTCACCAAGCCTGCACCTGTCTTGAGAATGGCTGTTGTCTAATCAACGAGTATAGAGACTCGTTGGTCCAATCAATACACAACTAGTGTAAAGGACTACACCTGTATGGCTCTTGTCTTAAAAACATATTCACTCTTGTGCTACAGAACCCTAAAACTCTCATGTGTAAAACTTTTGTTTTATGCGTGTCGTTGGTCATTGGATAATATGAAGAGACGTGACGAGTTTGAGCCTGAGTCTATTTATGCCACGCATTTTGTTGGCTCCATAAGTTTACGAGTAGAAGACGAGTGACATTACGGAGCCAACAAAATGCGTGGCATAAATAAGCTCAAACTCAAACAAGTGGCGTCTAGATTTTATCCTACCCCATTTCCATATTTTTTTCAGTATCAGAAAGTAGTGGCATAAACAACACTGTATGGGTGTGACATAAACAAATCCCATGTTAAGCCTATGGCGTTTTTTATTAGGGGTAGGATAAAGCCTACAACTGTCGTGTGCATGGCTGCTGTCCTACACGCAGCCATCACTGTGTCAGTGTGGAGCACGGCCGTGTTTTCAGTGTTTTCTCACGGACAGAGCACATACAAGGCGATGCTCATTTAGCACCTGTCGGGGCCTCACTTTAATTAATGAACGCCTGCCCGAAATAACACCAGCACTTGATTCCGCCGCTGCCTGGGGAAGCTGGCTGACACGACGGAATAACAACGGACGGGATAAAAAAAGAGGCCCTGTCTGTCTAATTATAAATCGGCCTACTTTAGACGCGGCCGCCGCTGGCGCTGCTCTCTGGGGTTGGTTACGACCAGGGCCTCATCAAACACTGACAAGAGCAGGTCGAGTGATTCAGGCCGTCAATGACCCGAGCGAGACGGCGGCTCGCCCATGTGGGGAGCAGGGGAGGGCCGCTTGTCGTGGGCGAGTTGTGGCTCAAGTAGCGGATTTCATAGTCGGGACGTGGCCCTTGTTTTGATCCCCCATGTATCGGTCCAGGGCATATAGGAGCAACCCCAGGCTGGCTCCAGTCCCTGCATCCTATGGCTACTCTCCTCTTTGGGATATCATGGACCAGTCGGAGAAGGATACATACTTTAATGAACTATATTCTTATTGTATTTAATCATTTAATGAATGTTCATAATCAAAGACTTGAGCAAGTCTAAGGCAACCTGGACTGGGTTTCTGGGGTCTTCCCAATAGGGCACTCCCTTTCCACCATCTCCAGTTTTGCGAATTGGGGATCCAGCTGGGCGTTGGCGGATCCCGAGGCACCTGCGAGCTGCGAGCGACCAGGGGCAGGCTCCACCAGGTTGCCATGGCCGTGAGAAGGCCGCACACGGCTACGCCGTTGTCTGGTGGCGTATTCGAGAGATATTTATAGCTGCTAATTGTTGACCTCTTTCTCACCCGCCTGGCTGAGCAACCGTCTCCTGTGATACATCTATTAAAGGTGGCGTTAAAACGGCGGCGGCGTGGTGATTATGACGAGTACTCGCGGCAGGTTGTCCGGAGGAGCGAGCTTTATTATCCATCGTATACAAAGATCCCATTGAAAAGGTATGGGGACTCAGTTAACCATAACCCATTTTATATACCAGACACCACAACTGTGGTATACGAATTCAAATCTGTGGTATACGGCCTCTAAGCCATGGTCTATGGGGAAAATAGTCTCTTTGTGCTATAGAGCTAATGCATAGTCCTTATTGTTTATATCCTTTAATATGGCAATTACTAGGTTTAATTTATTTGAAAAGATGGATAATAAATACAGGAAAGGAAGATTATGTGGACAGGCTGCTCTGTAGATCACTCGAGGTTGACGTCGTAATATACTCGGTAGCGCTCGTGTATTACTAAGCGTCAACCTCTCTTGGTTTACGGCTGCCCGTCCACAAAACCATCGTGTATTGTCTATGTCCAATGAGCTGCTCCGAGTGTGTATGCCTGGGCCGAGTTGGAGCTCAACCACAGACTCTCAACGCTGTACGCTATTATCAGTACAGAGAGACCCATTTACTGACCCAGGATCTAGTCACTGACAACAAGCTAACAGCGTTTGTTCGCCGAACCGTGCTTATATCCATGGATGCAGTCCATGGTTACTGATAAATGTAGATCCACTCTCTGACTCGCTTGAGATCTAGGTTAGGTTAAAGTAACCAATCATTTTTTCTAAGATACGAGTCGTGTGATGCTTATTCATAATATCAAGAGACGTCACGAGTTAGAGGATGAGCTTATTTATGCCACACATTTTGTTGGCTCCATAATTTCACGAGTCGAAGACGAGTGACATTACGGAGCCAACAAAATGAGTGGCATAAATAAGCTCAAACTCAAACGAGTGGCGTCTAGATTTTATCCTACCCCGTTTCCATATTTTTTCAGTATCAGAAAGTAGTGGCATAAACAACACTTTATGTCACATAAATAGACAAATCCCATGTTAAGCCTATGGCGTTTTTTATTAGGGGTAGGATAAGACCTGAGTCGTCAATGGGAACTGTAGGATAACTAGGCTGCGACTATAGTGTCTAAATCCCCAGCTACCAAATTTAAGGAAAATACATGTATAAGGCGAGTATTTGTAAAGTTCAGCAATCGGCGTGAAAAAGGTCCAGGTTTTAATGTCACGTCCCATATTTTGAATTCATAAGTGAATGATTAAATCGGTTGTCGTGCTAGCAACAAAGCGCCTACCCGGAACACATTAATGGTATACCATTAGTTTATCAGTATTGCAGGGATGCAGTTCCCAGACAAATGACGGAATTCCAACATTTCAAATACACCGGCAACACTGGAATATTTATCGATTCATAGCCATTCTGTTCCAAAATGATGTTGTAAATGACTCTTTTTAATAGTGTTTTTAATTTCCGATTCTCATCCCTAGTATCCACGATCTATATATACGTGTGTGTGTGTGTGTGCGTGCGTGCATGTACGTGTATTTGAATTTGGTGCCTGTTTTTGAATTTGATTATAAACATCTAAGATCATTAGTATGGGTTGTATTCAGAGATCTTTTTGGTAGACACATGCTTCCCCTCATGCCACACATCAATCATTACCATAGCGCGGCTCTGGTTTATCATCTGATACACAAAGAACTCACATCTACAGATTGGTTACACCCTATGTACGTAGTCGCTTCCCGGTCGATATCCGTTTCTAGACCTTAGAGCCACCCTGCTTACTTCACCGCGACCACTTGACTCGCCGTATCCAGCATGCTAGATATGACTGACTCGGTATCTCACTGTGAAGTCGGGAGCACACGTTTTCAGCTGGCCTCTGAGATGGCGCCGAGCTGCTCCCGAGCTGCTCACGATGAGTGCACACAGCCGCCGACCACTAAGTGTGTGCCGTGACCTTGTCGTAAATAGCACCATACATCAACGACCAGTCTTCTTTATGCAGCCAGTCGATATGCTAGCTATAGTTACCCACCCCCCACGCGCCGGACTCCATAGAACGCACACATCCAACCTTTTCAGGTGGTGTGTGTGCTTCGCTGTTAAGCTTGACTCAGGTACAATATCAATCCACCTTGATGTCTTCCCCTCGCTACCATTTACCACTGCCGCCATCGCCAACATGATTTTAATGCCATCAGAATTCAAACACAGTACTGTTTGAGGTGCTGCTTTAGTACATTTATTGTGCTCATATAAACAATATTATCCATCGTATACAATCACCCCATTGAAAGTGTATGGGGACCCAGTAAACCACGACCCATGATATAAAACATGTCAGATACCATAACTGTGGTATACGGATTCTAATCTGTGGTATACGGCCTCAGAACCATGATATACGGGGAAAATAGTCTCTTTGTGCTATAGAGCATAGAAATAGTCCCTATTGTCATACATTAAATATGGCAATTACTGAGTTTAATTCATTTGAAAAGATGAATGATAAATACAACAGTATCATGAGTATACTGGTGAATGCCGTTTGTTGTAGTGCTCATAAATGGAGTCAGCTGTTGTGAGCCATATGCTCTTCAGAGTTGGTTTACTATGGCGGGTTATTGCCATGGAAACAATGCATACAATTATGATTTATTCCTTCTCAAACAAAAATATACTCAAAGGGTGAACTAGTCGATATACTAACTGGGTGAGCTTGTTGTGGTGTAATAGATTCCAGGCAGATTGTTCCAGATTTCAGGAATTTTTTTTCCAGGATTTATGAAAGACTTGCTCAAATCTTTGATTATGGACATAATTAAGAAATATAACTACTTTGAAACATTTGGACTCCCCTAAAGCCTGACAGGCCTAGGAATCCCAGCGAGAAAGGCTGAGGTAGGCGTAGGCGTAGCCAGAGGATGCAGGGACTAGTCTAAATTCATGACCTCACAAGGGTTACTCTGGAGATCAATGTACATTCGGGAGAAAATAAAATAATATAATGAAAACAGGCCATTATAGATCTCAACTCTAGCCAGAATTGACTGAGGATATCTTAAAATACATGGCTCCGAACCACCGGCATTCTTATTTTCCCGGATTTGTTTTAGTTATTTACGAATTCCATGCCTGATATGCAGACAGGTTGAGTATGCTGTGGTGCGATATGCTCATAGCTAGTCTGCTGTTGTGTGATATACACACAGGGCGAGCCTACCGTGAAGGGATATACACACAGGATGAGTCTTCTCTGGAGTGATACTCTCACAGGACTACTGAGGATGAGTCTGCAGTAGTGTGATAAACTCTCAGTTTGCGTCTGCTGTGGTGTGATACACTCACATAGTGACTCTACTTTGGTGCGAACTATCCACAGGCTGAGTCTGCTATGGTGCGATATGCTCAGAGTCACTGAGCCGCGCACTATTGCATGTGGATTGTGGAGACAATGAGCACTCCTTTATCACCACCAGACACCGGGTCCCACCTCTGGCACCACTACCATCGACAGCGCCCTCTACTCAGCGACGCAACACTCTACCCCGCCATCGGAGGAGTGGCGGGCGCCTAAAACCCCCTCCCGCCACGTGTGACAGCCTCATGTAAACTCGCCCGGCGACAGGCCCGTGTGATTTAGGTGCCGCCCGCTGTGGAGGGTGATGGGGATGGGTGGCAGGGCACGGACCTTATATCCCAGTTAGCTGGCTGCACTTAGGCGCATGTATAATGCAGCGTTGTTTGTATGCGTTACGCTCCCGCACACTTGTGTTGAAAGGCACAGGAGATTAGAACTAGAGACGGGTAAAGAATCTGAACCGGGTGACTCAAATGCTACCAAATAAAAAAGACATTCAAATGAGCGATTAAAAAAGATATCGACACTGTAATGGAACATATGAACTATATATAGCCTCTACTTTTGTGATAGGTTTTCCAATATTCGAAATATATGGTAGCCGAAGGTATGTTTAAGAAAACCTTGGCCAGCAGTATCCACAGAAACTTTATCATGGACAGCAGTATCATAAACAGGAGTAGCCTGCGGGGATGTCAGTTTACTGGTTACTTCAGGTTTCCCTTTGGTGTGTATTGAATTCTCGACATCATGGACATCAAGAGTGGAGAGAGTCTTTTCTCAAGATCTCAATGATATAGTTGATCCTCACTAGCAGTATCCTGACCCACCGTGTCTTAAAAAGCAATAACATGACCAGCTTAATTCTGAAAGGTATACCTATGTATGCATACAGTCCCGACAAATCTGAGACATGGTTGCCCATATTATATGATATATGCTTAAACATGTATTAACAGAGATGTCAGTGTTCCATTTTTCCGTTGAAATCCACTTTTTTAATTCAATATATGTTATGTCTTTTCCTTGTGTCAAACCAAGATAATCCTGATTTAGCCTCATTTACGCCAATAAAACAGGGGTTTGAACCTCCCCCAAAGACCCGACTTGGACATATTAATTAAGATTTCCCTATATCTATGAGGCAGAAAATCCACATAACATCCCTGGTATTAAGAACTACTACATCGGAGTAAATTGTCGATCATATTAACGTCCTCATGTGAATGCATTAGGTTGACTCGCAGAAATAGGATGGCAACAGTATTATCCTTTAGTTTCACGCTTTATGGCCTGGCAGTGAATACAGCAGTTTCTTGTATTATTCCCTCATGTCCCCGCCTGATGACACACGGATACGATGACACCATACTGCAATCACCCACCTATCACAGTCAACACTCACCCACCACAGTCTTACAGAGTATTAGAAGACACACAACGTACCGTTTGTTCAACCGGTCCACACAGATGCTCACAAGGGCAACCCCTTCCCCTCGCCCTCCCGGCAACAAAAGGCCTTGCCCACAGGCTTTGATTAACCCCTTTATACCAGCTGCCCCAATCATCCTGAGCCTGTATTTGTACCCCGTTGTCCGGCGGTAATGGGTGAAGAAACCCCGCTGATATTCCACCCTGCCTGGCTTATAGACCTTGCCAAGGGTAGGTCTGGGGAGGATGGCATCTTGTGTCACAGCAACGAGTCACAGCAATGATGCTTTTAACCTGATTTGACCAGAGAGACTGGACATTTATATATTTTCTAACTCACCACATCTCCATGTATTCCGGTGGCACTCAGTAGTGCCCCTGGCTCGTTAGCACCTCAATTCCCCTTCATAAATTCAACCAAGGAAAGTATTCGGATAATTACCTATTCTTTTGTTTATCAGAGCTTGAAAATAAGGTGGTGTGGTATCTGAAAAAAAACCGATCACGCCCTTCAATTAGTAAAAATAATCAACCTAATTTTGAATGTATATATCCACGAGGTGATTTAGTTTTAGCCCCTCCTATCATTGGTGCCGGTTGACGGCCGATTGACTGCCTCATCACACAGCAGCGAACACTCAGACGCTGGGAGCGCTCTCTGGGCGCTCACCCTCCGCCCCACCTGTCGCCTTCGTCCAGGCAGCAGCAGCCAAGGCGGACCAAGTGCACCTGACGATCTACGATGGCGGCACAAAACCGCCACTCAACCGTGAAATGTATGCCACCTCGGCGCCTGCCACGGTCGGCTTAGCAGCACGCCCGGCCGGAGTCCGTTGGGCGTGTGTACGTTGGGAGGGGAGGTGTGCTGGTGGTCTTGGCGTTGGCGCTGGGTGTACAGAGGCGGCTGATGGACAGGTCCAGCGGCCGTCAGCAGGGTGGGGTGGGGTGAGGAGGGGTGGGGCGACTGGCAGACTGCTGATTATGGCAGTGATAGCCTCTACACATAAACGGTTCTAATCGCACCAGCCACAGCAGTAACCTTGCCATCACCCAGGCAAGTCAGACACACGTGGGTATTTTCACGGGTAGAATACAGGCTTAGTGTGATGATTGTGTGTGTGTATTTCTTTTCCTTTTTGCTGTATTTTTTAGAGGGGATATAGATATACATATGTATGTGCCTACCTGTTTTATTCCTGTGATGATAAATTATCGTATAATGATTCCAACGCTGTACGGTTACTAAAAAACTTTCTTGTTTATTTCCGGACATAAGTGGATAGTCCACATAGGTCATACATTACTTATTTATATAATTACACACAAGTGTCCCAAAAGGAACCAATGAGAGTAGCTAGAGTTGATTAATATGCCATGAGTTTTGATGGCATAGTAAACGGGATATATGTCAATCCTAACCACTGGCTTTGATTTTGAATTTTACCCCACCTCTGAATTCTATTCAAGAAGAACGTTATTAGAACATATAATAAGATATACAACCATGGCACGCTCATCGTGCCCAACGCCGGTGGAGTATTTTTTCACACGAGACTTGTCATAGCGTTGAATACCAGTTTTCCTATGTTAAGTCTATGAACAATTATTATAGAGGTGGGATAACCGCCCCCCCCCCCCCCCCCCACACACACACACACACAAAAAATAATAAAGATAGATAAATAAATAAACCATTAATCAAACAAACAACAACAATTAAAAACAACTGACAGTTATTCACCCCATATCCGTCTGCAAGAACAAGTTATCTTATAGAATAACCTTACCATGGTCGTTCATTATACCATAAGAGATGAGGCTTGACATTTATTTAGAGCAGGTGGCCGGGAGGTCGAGTTTCGTGAATAGTGTCTACCTCAATGAATCTTGTGTAATGTAAACTAAAGTATGTTGTTCTATATTTTATATGTACTTCAAATCAATTATATTTTACCAACAATTGGCGTAGAAACCATGTCGATGTGAGCGTCCATAATCTGCCAGTGTATCACCCTGTGCCGTATTGCAGTGAATGTATAATGCACACGGTATAGATAACAGCCGTACATAACTAGAAAAAGTATGTGGACAGGTTTATGGTAAATCTATTTACAGTAAGTTTCTAGGTGCGTGTAATATTGTTTAATATGACTATATTCTATCTAAGAGTCCTAAGAGTTTTCCAGGGTTATCCTTTGGATGGGAGTATTTTTGTGTAAACTCACATCAAGTAGCGATTTTTTTCCAGAATGTCCTCGGAGGTGGGGGTGACAGTCCTGGTGTCAGAATCTCCTGTAGGAGAATCAGACGTGCCCTATAATTTTTCTATGACAACCAGGTATAAGCTGTATATCAAATATAGATACATATATATTTTCGGGCGTGTCATTAGATCAAGTCATCACAACTGAATGCACTTATTTTGCTTTAAATCAAGTCTCAATTTGTTTAAATCAAGTATCCAGTTCATCCATCGTCTATTCTATTTTAGAGCTTAACAGCCATTTGCTTCCCCGACCCCCAACTGTGCTTCTGCGAAAAGTGAACATCACATGTGTGCACCCATCCACTGAGTACATGTATTTATAACTGCCACTGTTTTGTCGATTTATCTATACCCAGATATAGAGCACGACCTATACTCACACCTAACACAGGTATGGCGTCGATACAGTGATAGGACGTCGGTTGACGTATGGCTATCGTCGGGAGGGATTGTTATAAGATATTAAAACACAGAGAGGCTAGTAAGTGGAGCTGTACAGTAACGCCATAGCTCGCTGTACTATCACTGCTCTCCGTGTAGACACCGCGTACAAGGCTCGCCGTGTGGCAGGTGTAAACACAATCTCTATTGCTACTGTACACTATACTTAGAGTTAATAGACTCTGCCGCATGGTTTCATCTCCCAACTGTGTTTCTTTGGTAATCAGATTTTCTTTTTTTTTTCGTCTTCCTGCTCTTCTTTGGTAATCAGGTGTCCACATATCCGATGACCGTGAGATATATTGTGAAATATAACCCTGTTAGAGGATGAGATATTGAGCAGGTGAGACGAGGGGAGGAGGAGGAGGAAGTGGATGCTAAGAAATAAAACACAGGGGCGGTACATGGGGCTAGGATAGGCTTACTTACATGTGCAGTATTATTCAGTCCTGGGACAGTAACCGTTAGTTCAATGACCTTTATGGGGAGATATTGAACTTGAACAAACTAATATATTACAGATGATATAGTTGACAATACTACATGTATAATAGTGTCAAAGAGATGTACGTGTACTTGAATACAGTGATGATATTGTAAAGATGCACTTTATTATCAGACATTAATATGAGACGTAGAACTCTGGGCGTCGATACGGTAGAATCTGCATACGATAACAACAGAGGAGAGTGGAATAAGTGGGCATAGATACAGGCACGTGGAAATATTGATTGGGAGATAGGACTGGGAGACTGTGATAACACCTTTAAAATCATAGAGAGAAAGGGGATAATTTAACACTGATTTTGTGGACTTAGACATGCTGACATACATGTAGCACCTTGGGGACATATGAGAATGTAGCGGATAGGGTGATAGTTATGTGACTTATTATTGTAATAAGAAATAAATATCCCAAAAGGAACGCTCTTTGTGGATGTATACATATATGCATATGTAAATATAGTTGACCAAGAGACCTCCAGTAAAGTAGACATATATCACGCACACTTTACACTATGAGTCACGGGTGTTATACCAGGTTATAAGAGCCGGAGGTGAGGGTAGAGACAGATGGAATGCTTATCACAGAGCTGTCAGGGGCCGGTGTGTGATGGGGATCAGCTCTGGAAGCTCCGCTACCTGGTCCACACCTGTAGACACAGAAGTAGGTCGCCGTTAAATCCACCTGCGGTCTTGCGTCTTTCTCCATAGACGAGATGCTACACTCTCCCCTTATTACACACAACCTGTGTCTTTGTGTGATCATACCGTAAGGGTGCCGATACATATACGCTCACACTTTATAATGTTAAACAGGAACACGGAGCAAACACGTGGTTAATCGGTGGAGGGGTGAAGTCACTCTAAGGGTATTGATTTGCGCCGATACCTACGTGAAAATAGGAACCAGGCGATCGGTTGGGTGGTGTTTGTAGAACGTAAACAGATAGAGTAACATAGCAGGACTCCTGTTCTACAAGGATTGGGAGGACAAGTATGGATCGGGAACTCAGTAGATGAATACTTGTGATTACCTACACACCCTAACCTCATTAGAATCCTTGAATACAATATACAATATGATTAATTGCTCCTATTAGATATATGGACACCAACTGCCGTACTCACAAGGGGTAATTTTAAAATGGATTAATAATATTTTTTCCAAAGGTGAATCTAAAAATTGGAATAATAACACATTTTAATCTCCGTCTCAAGTGCCGTAGACTGAAGGTCGTAAGTTAAAGCTATCAATAAGGAAGTAAGGGATTAGATACATAACAGTTGCAGATCATACACGAGAATAGATTCTACCTTATAAAGTTACACTCTCCTGACGCTGGGGAATTCTGGTGTACTGGGAAGATGTTTTTATAAGGACTTTGTGTGTGCACTTCTTGACGGCTTGGTTCTGTATGACCCCTTGTATTCAGGTACGTGTACATGTATGTATGGCCGAGGCGCTGTATGTTTTAGATCGCAGGTAATTTGTTTATGCGGCGCGGGGTGCTTTATATTTATCAAACGGCCTATTGCAATTCTGCTGTGGTCATACGAGGACCACTGATATTTTGTGGTGCTATTACAAGATCGTACTTATATCAGGAATTTTTTATTTAAAAAAATTAATTTAATGTGGTCATTAACAAGGTAGCATCAGCTTGACACAGAGGTTCTATTGCGACGTCTATGATACTTAATCAGGAAATATAGAAAGTGTTGTACCTGTTGCCTGACACGTTGCACTTATCAGAGGCCATTGTGATATCATCATAAGTAAGCTGTTATTTATTTTGACAGGTTAAGAACTGGGTCTGTATACATATTTATCTCACCCCAGATATTTTTTCTCCATAGACTTAACATTGGAAACTCGTATCTAACACCCATTAGATATTTAGGAAAAATATCCAATGGGGGATAATGTCACAAATGTTAGCCCATTAGTCAATATTAAGGGTGAGATAAATTCAGAAACCCATTCAAGTTTTGGGTCAGAGCTCGATCCCATCTCATTTGAATCACATAGCAATTCACGCGGCTTCGCCTTGTGAATTACTATGTGATTCAAACTCGACGGGATACGAGCTCAGACCCTAAACTTTCATGGGTTTCCTCTACAGTAGCTGTCTACGTATTCTCCCTCAGCTGTGAGGCTGAACTCAGATTGGAAGATTTCCTAAAACAAGTTCTAGACTCGAAATATAGCTCCCAAGTGAAGGCCCAAGAGCAACAATATTTTAACAATATCTTAAACTTGTTAGTAGTTCAGGTAAAAGAAAATACCTCCGATATTTATAGATCTACAGATGATATCAACTGCAATGTAGCTGATGAGGGAAATTCCAAATTGGGAATACCATTAGATAACATTCGTACATACCATCATAGCATGTATGAGTCCAGTAGAAACGTTAATTCTAGATTAGCAAAGCTGAAGACACAGTTTACCTAAGGTGAAATTTCTGGTGCGGAACCGGGTGTCGGGATTCAGCAGATTGAGGTGATGGTTTGAGGGATCGTTGTGTGCTCCCGATCGCTGACGGCGGGTGCTGTAGAAGTGAGTCAGACCTCGCGGCCCGGTAATAAAACGGCGGGTAAAAACCGTGACGCCAGCTGACATCCGGGTGTGTTGGTGATGGCCTGTGCTCTCTCAACCGGCGCTGCACGACCACGGACGACTCGGGAATGCACCGAGCCACTCATGCACGTGCTACACGCGCACGAGTCGATGAGCCTCTCCTCTTGGTGATGTACGTGATGGTATTTCTTTTTCTCTCTCAGGGTATTATCCTTATTGTTGTCATCAATGTAGACTTGCTCGAAGCTTTGATTATGGAAAGGATCAAGAAATAAAAATATTTTGCAACATTTTGGACTAAAGCCTGACAGGCCCTGAGTCCCAGCGAGGAGGTGTGGAGTAGGTGGAGGGGTAGGGGTAGCCAGAGGAGACGTAGACTGAAGGCAATCTATCATCAACGTGGTACATATCATTTTCGAAACAGGCAGATATATCCACACTAGAGTTCCTTGCAATCTCTCTTACTATAGTTTGATAACAACAAAAGAAGGGTATCAGGTGTCTTATGGCCTGGTTTTCATACCCTTCTCCATTCTTTTTATTTGCAAAAAGGAATGACCAGCTCACCCAATACTCTTGTTTTTGTACTAATTTGAATTGTCTTTAATACAGTAAATAGGGATCTTGCTATTCATCATATCGGTGTAACTCTCGTTGTGTAAATGTTGACATATTTATGAACCTGATTGATATACTGTATTTATAGAGTATCTAATAGTTGGGAAATAGGTCTTACTACTTCCTCTTTACTTTTCATAGCATTTTCCGTTCCTTAACGTTCAGGGATTTACGTTATTCTCCTTCATTTTTGTCTAAATCTTACACCCCTTCCCATCCTACTATCACTTCCCCTTCCCATCCTTCTATCTGTACTGTCCCTCTCCTATCTTCTTCCGTTCATTCCACTTTCTCTCCTGAGGCAAATATTCACAAAGAGAGTGTCTGTAGACTCTGTTTGTAACACCTATATATGTAAAGTAACAATTACTTAAAGGGCATATATTTCACTTAATTGTCTTTGGTAATTTATAGGGTATCTTTGTGACCAAGTGGTAGAAAAATGCACATTTGCAGTGGCCTTTGAGCCATGACCCTGTGTTGAGTCCCACTTGTCCGTTTACCATTCTGCCAGGTCGCTAATGTTGTTTTTATAATGCACCATAACACCACCGTTCCCCTGTGCCAGGCGCTCAAGTGTGGCGCTAGAGGTCCTCCCATTCCCATAACTGAAATACATGTAGCCTATGGACAGGAATGGCTTCACAATAGGCTTCGTCAGGTGTATGGAACATGCTCCACCGAGCAAATAGGCACGGCGAGTCCATTCACTTCTTCACTGCAAACACACCAGCAATAACAATATTATAGCCGATGAACGTGACATGTGGACTGGGTCCGAATGTGTCGGCACCCACGCACTGTGGGGAAATGCGGTGTATTGACAATATAATATACAGATTAGACAGCGATTCCTAGGACCAGCCTAGCATACTCTGATAAAATAATCATTGCGAGTGGATGTCAAGTCATTGACACCAGTTATGGTCCATTATCGTTCCGGGATTATAGGCAACATACATGTAGATGGTCGACAAGGTCGTATCAACCAGGCTATCTGCTTGGAGAGTGTTGCGTTTCCTATCATGAAGAGTGTGGCCATCGATATCACGTCGTTGTGATAGTTTTCACCTTCCTTATCAGAAGCAAGTTCAACCCAGATAGAGAGATACCGTGTGCCAGTCTCAGACACACAATGGATCCACAGTGAAAACTAGTAGGTTGAAGTTATGCAGTGGAGACTGATAAGGTAATCATTGTCGTGGGTCGTGTGTATACCCATACATACCCACACAGATTGTCGAGTGATACCAATGTACGGCTAGAGGCGGTCGTGCCGTATTGGAGCGTGATATACAATTGGTGTCATGTCCCTAGGGAAATACGGCTATGATTGTGTCATGCCTCTCTAGGGCATTACCTTTGTAAGCACTGATGACATCAGCTTTCTGAAGACGTTACCTGTTGGGAGGGGTCCATTGTAATTAAATGGTTACTAGAAAATAAAACGCAATATCTGACGGTAAGAATACACAATAAGAACTGATCTAGATTTTAATGCATATATACGGAAGAATATTCCGTGTTATATATACACAACATTAACTGGTTTCAAGATACAAACGGCCATAATCTCCGATGTCTAGACGCATAGTAATATCCGACCGAATGCGAGGATATTACGTAGAGTGTAGTCTGAGGAGGTTACGACCACTTTTCTCTGATTTCAGTTTATAGTGTATTCATCAAAGAAGAAACAAAATGACCGCCTATTTTTCACGTCCTATTTTGTATACAAAGAACGAGATTTAGTATGGAAACGTCCTGTAGGTTCAGTATGGACACTCCATATTAGGTAGATAAAGTGAGTACATGTGTAGTGTGATAAGGTGCGAGCTACACCTAGCGGCCACTTGTTACCTTACTGGTAGACTGGCTCCAGTCCCTGCAGCCAGAGAACTAGATGAGGGGAGGGGGGAGGGTAGGAGGAGGTGTAGGTCTACAGGGAGCAACTGGGGGACATATATACAGGCGGTTCTGTTCCTACTGGACAAGTCTTTAATTCATGAGTCAGTCAGAAAAAAGGATACCTCCTATAGTGAACTTTATTCTGATTGTGTTTTAAATTATTTAATAAATGTTCATAATCAAAGACTTGAGCAGGTCTACCCTACTGGCTATACTCGTTGGTTTGAGTGACACTTGACAGCAGTTCTTCCTTTTTGTTGCTGTTTGACTGGAATCTTGTGTTGGGGTGCGCGCGCGCGCGTGTGTGTGTGTGTGTGTGAAGAGGGGGGGGGGGGGGTGTTGCCCAGGTGATGCCAGTCCTTAATGAAGGACGAAAGCTGACATTTCGGGCGTCGAGCCTCGCCCACTGGTCCCCGGCCTAATGGTGTGTTTAATCATGTCACTCCTCCCACGGCCACCAGCAACCAGCACATCACACACTGAACACGACAGAGTTGTGCTCCCCCACTGGCGGCGAGGTGCCTGTTACAGCGTAGACTCGGCGTTAGGTTTCTGCTCACATGAGCTTCTCGCCCACTTTTTAATATTCCGTCTACAGTGGGGAGAGCTGCTCCTCTGAGGCGTCTGAGCGAGGCTTGAGGATTCCGTCATCACCAAAAACCCACCTACTTACTGAGAAATCATCCTCTGACCACCTCAGATGGGGCTCAGTGACGGCAGCCTAGTCACCAGTGTCAAGAGCAACTCTTCCCTTTTAAGGAGTTTTCAGTGACTTCCGCTGTCAGGCCTATTATGCCAGCTTAGTCACCGAATTGAGGCAAGAATCAGGATTTGTATCTAATTAGTCTGCGGGGGTTAATCATAGATGAACCTTGATATCTCTAAAGGTGTTTACAAAATTCTGATTGATATTCCAAGGTTGATATAAGCCAGGTGACATTAGAGGAAGTAATAGGAATTGAATTAGATGTAGCACCACGGTAGGTTGCCGATGATATATGTTTGCTCGAGATTGACTGATATGAAGTAATCGTAATTATAGTAGTAGATGAATTACCGACTGCTGTTAACCAGAACATAAAGGTATCATGTAAAACGAGCCAAAGTAACAAGTCTATCATCAATTGCCTGTGACCAGGTCTTTGAGAGCCGTATATATGATCGACCATGTACATTGACCATGTACATTTACTGCGGCCGACAGCATAACCAATTGTGACCCTTGTACGGCTGCCCTCTGGAGTATTTGCTGTTGAAAAATATCGAATCTAAAGCTATCAGAATATCATGAATCTTTATTTGAACTTTCTGATTTTTCACAGAATTATAATAAGCGCCAAATGTCCTAAGTATGTGATAATCTTTCAAAAAAATGCAAAGGAACACAAGAGAGAATTGTCCTCGCATGCCCACGGGAATATCATAAGACATTCTCTGGCCGTAATACCATATGGCATTGCCTGCCAGCAAAGGGTTATACCACTTGCCTGATATTTTCAATAACTGTAGGCACGCGTACTGGAAGAGGACTTTCAGTGGCACCTTCTCGGCCAGAGCTTCAGATTTTTTAATTTTTTTTTATATTTTTTAATTTAATTTTTATTTCATTCTGTAGAGAACAGTTCTTCCATGAAACAAAGGTACACATATAGACTATATACAGTACGCGATACATTTACTTTAGATGAAGAATGATGAGGGAAAAGGTGAAAGAGTTCTTAGTAACGGTTTTTAGTAAGACGATTAATCAAGTATGTGCATTAGTATGTCACTACTCGGTCCGTTAAACTTCATTGCGGTCAGATATTCCTGTACCTACATCGTAGCTGACTCTGTAGCTCTCAACAGGTGAGCACAGGTGCCTCCAACTGCCACACTCCTCCGACATTGTTTTTGTGCCAGGTGTCAATGATTGGGATTTAATTAGTCCACAGAGAATGTTTGCCAATGTCAGTGGATGGCTTTTAGAAACCATTTTATAAGGCTGCCATTTGCCATGCTCCATCAATATACGTATTACTTCATGCAATGCTGACTAATTGAGCTACGGAACCGCACAATTTGATATCTCAAGAAAGCTCGCCGCAATCATATTCCGTATTATGTATGCCTTACGTTGTCAGGTAGATTTGTACAGGTATACGACTTTCTGCGTCTATACATACTCCAGATGCTTCACGTTTTTGCCTTCCCAAGTATGCGATGTAACACATTCTATGTATATATTTACCAGTAGGAAATTGATAGGGACGTCGCTCTTTGAGCAAGTCAGTCTTTGATTTGTGTAATTACATATGTAGGGCACTGAGTGATTGCTAGTTCCGCTATCATTCACCAAGTAATTCCAAGCTAAAGCCACTGAAGTCGGGGAACGACCGCTATGATCAGTTAGTATGATTAATTGACAATTGTTACATGAGGCTTAAACTCCTCTATGGCAAGCCGAAGAATTAAAAAACCCAACAAAATAATGCATTGATAATTGCACCCGCTACCTGGTTTACATTTGGTGGCCTTGGGGGCAAGAGCTATACCCATCTGCCCTTGTATAGTGAAGGCATTACAACTTAGATCTGTGAAGTCAAGGCATAATGTGATGATTAATCACCGTAGAGTGTCTCTCACGAGGTCGAAATCCATGTTTACCCTTCCCACCCGTCACCATCGCTGTTTCGGACGGTGTATGAATACGGAGGGTCGCCAAACTGGCACGCTTTGCCAAACAAAGAAGTCACACTGGAAACGCATACTGCCGTGTGCAAAGTTCATCTCTCTCTCCCCCTCTCGTCAGGGCAACACGTGTATGGGCATGGAGATGTTGTCAATGAAAGACGAAAACAGGTTCTAAGTGTGATGGAAGGTGTGTATGGGGAGAGCGGAGTGGGGTAGAATGAACAAAGCGAGTTTGACAACAGCCACTATTGATTAAAGCCAGGGCATTTTTATTGTACGTACTTCACCACACTTTCAGTGATATATTGTATCGTGTTTGTAAATGATATAGTTTCGATTTATTCGGAACAGCGATAGAGCAGTAAACAGCACACACATAGGATTGATATGGTCTTAACGAAATACGTTCAGTTCTCACTAGGATAACATTATGTATAGCAGTTGGAAGGACTGCTTTTAAGTAGGGTCGGGTTGTGAACCTTGTAGTGTGTTCAAACAACCAACACGACGACTAGATTTAACGGCATGTATCCTTGTGAGTTAACTGTCATAACCTTCCCAATGCGACCGTTTTCAAACTCAGTCAACCAGAAACTAACAAAAGATTCTAAGCATGACGAGGCTTTTAACACAGATATTCAGTCTTGTGTTTATAAATCATATTCACGCTTATACAATAAAACATCCCCATAAAACCACATAGCTTAGGTACGTATTTATCTCCCGGAGTCCACATTGAAATAGGCTCAGAATATATATATATGTATTTGTCTATAAGATCAAGTGGTATTCATATTCACGAAATCTTGTATCCCCCATTAATACCAAAAAATATATAACAAAGAAATACCTTCATCAGCAACAGCAATATTGAACCCATAAACAAATATAAGCACTGTAAACAACGCAGGAGTTAGAAACTTAAGTGTGGGTTATTAACTAAGTAGGAACTAAACTGTGGGTTATTAACTAAGTCGACAGCTTGGTGTTTATCATATCGGAGGGTGAGGGATCATCCGTTCCACCCCCAGTCGCTCACCACCCGACACACGCCTCCTTATAGTAATTAAGCGGACGCTCTCTCTCCGTGAGTCATGGCGAGGCGGCGGCGTTTTTGCGTGGATCCCGGACATTTGGACTGACCCAGATTTGACAGGTTTGGCGCGGCGAGGCGCCCCCTGGCGTCAAAAGGCGGCGCGGCGTCGTTGTCTGTGCTCCGTGGGCGAGCGTCTGGACGCTGGTCCGGGTTTGTTTATAGACTCGGCCGTCTGGTGAGGGAGGGCCGCCGCGTGGTCATGTCTGTCCACTTTGTTGGCTGGTCTATAACGGTCTGCTTGTCCCTCTCTCGGCTCCTGGCCTTATCTCCCCTCCACCACGCCACGGAGCCACAGAAACTAATGCTCCATTACAACGACTCGGGTCAGTAGCAGTGCTACCACGTTCCTCATACCTCCTGACCTCGGCTTGTGTTGACCACTCTCCACTTGTCCACTGTGCCCTCCATTATCATGCTCTTCTATAACCACCCGCACCCACCCCCAACATGCACAATCCGTACTGCCTCTGAGGCCTCCAATATTTGATCAACTCATCGAGCCAGCAATATCAGGTCATTAGTGTCCCGTCAGCAATTACATTTACCACAGGGCAAAGGGGGTGAGTCGGAACATGGCAATCGTTCAAGCATAGACACAACCTATTTAAGGTTATTTCAGGTATTCTGGATTTCCAGGTAAAGTATTCACCCCTGATCTCCATTCAGGGGTGAACAGCTGTCCTATGTGAAAAAGCAGAGCTTTCGCAAGTTCCCCAAACCTACATTAGTCCTGACCAGTTGTGGCAAATTGTCACTGATCGAATAATTGTGGCTTCTAAAGTTGAAGCACTGATAAATATGAGTAAATCCGTTGCCTACAACTGATGTTATCCCAATACGAAGGTTAATTCCCAGTTATTTTACTCTCATGTGAGGCCACACAAAATGCTTCAGTCATTTTGATTGAACTGTGCCTACCTCTGGTCACTGCTGGTAACTTGTGATTTATACTGTCCAGTTAGAGGACCAGTAACAAAGATGGCTGAACTTGAGAAGCAGACAAGCTCCACTGGACAACTACCTCTATATACACAGTTATAAAGTAAGAGACAGCTGTTTTGAAGGTATGCAAAGTCGAATGAGTATATATTTATCGATTCAACTTTTTTTCATAGATGTCAGAAGAAATGAAAACCAATAGGAAATGACAAGTCGTTGGAGGGCACTATGGTGAGGAACCCGGCCCTATTTGGGGACTAACAGGTTCGGTTACACTGGCTACCGGATTACTGATTTGTTTTAGTGGTATTTGAGCTTGCGCAAAACCACCAATTACATTAGTATAATTTTCTTTCTGATGTGAGAGTTTTATTTGAGCCTAATCTCAGTATTAGCAGAGAAACAATTTGCTGTAAAATGTCGATCATTTGAGTTGACCTCCTGAGGTTACAGATTTCTGTCTCTGTTTGGAATCTATTTTGCCCGATTGTAGAGTGTGGTATAAATGTAGTGCTTACTTCTGTGAGGTCGCTGACGTCTTATTTGGCAGTGCATTAGATTATTACCATATTAGAGATGAAGGTGGTGATAAGCAGGCAATTTCCTTCCTTGTTTTAAAGTTAGACCTTACTGGCACCTCTGTTAAACAGTCCCAGCTGCGTGTTAGGAGCGAATACATGCATAATCCCCACACCCACCCCCACCCACCAGTTCACACAGAATAGTGAGAATTCTCAAGAGCAGTATGTGGGGAAAGGTTTCTAAAATCTCTGTTGCTACTGTATCAGCACTAAGGTCCACTTAACCAACCACACATTGTTGTATATGTATGTCCCAGGACACGCACCAATTTGTATTCCAATGTAATACGGTACATGCACAGGTATACAGCTGTGAGTATAAGCAATTGTTTCTGTAGTGATTCGCACCATGTTCCAGACGAGGTTGAGATTTACCGTAGATATACACTGGGGGCGTGCTGGCACTATGGTATAGAATTATTCGGTACATCTCAGGCATAAAGACCGGCATAAATACATGGTTGTGAGCAGCTAATGTGACATGGATCAAATGGTAGCGTGACCTTATAGTTACTTGATACGCTAGGCATAAAGTGTAACATAAATGTAAATTTGACCGGGTACAGCTGAAGTCTTTTATTTACACCCAAAGCATCTATGCATTTGGGAAGAGAATTAGATAGCACATGTATTTCACTTCACATTATTTAAAGAAAGTTATTCCATGCGAAGTTATCTATTCGCATCCACATGAACATACATCATTAATTGGTTGTCAGTAGGAGTGGTAATTGAAGGATATAAGATTCAATTTCCATACATTCCAGTAGACCTGGCAGCATCAATAAATGTGGCTATCCTCTGATGAGTGTCAACACGCTACTAACATGGATAATTACAACATTGTCTCTGTATATCGGTGAGATGGGGTAGGATAAATACTATTCCCCTCTCCGCCTGGGCATACATACTAAGTATTTTACAAAATGATAGTCCGGACTTATGTGACACGCCCAAGCATATATGGATATATAAATATGCGAGTGGGGCTTAAGTGAAATTATCTTGTAATAGCCTGATATATGTCACACCCTAGGCATAGACACAGGCGGGGTTAAATCATCAAATAATAGGATGGTATCATACGTTGGAGGATAATGTACGTGTCAGAGATGCCTGGTTTTAACGGCCCCGTGGTTTTTTCATTGAGGATCAGATGTCCAGTTTGCACTGGGATTACAGCCCCGTGAGAAAGATGGCCGGTGAGGGCAGGTGTCTGCAGCACTCGTAGCGCTACTGTATAAATACGTATCAGATGCTGCGTATCTGATACACACCCAAGCCTGTAGGCTGCATTCTATGTGGCCTTACGAGGCTTTGTCTCGCCTCTGTCTATACCGTGTAGAGACTGAGGCTCGACGACATCGATGTGTAGATGTGTGATGGTGACGACAAAACTGGCAGGAGGCAGTTAATGTCAGGAACAGTTGGCCATACTGCTCCACTCGACCCTCCATTCCTGTGGAGCGGGGGACGCGGGAGGCGGGCGGCAGGTCCCTGTTCAGAGGCCCTTTGTTCGCCCTCTCTCAGCGGTCACACACAGTACGGGACCCGGGCTGCGCGCCGCCGTACGTCACGGCAGCCCCGACACGCGCCCGACCCGCTCCGGGGCTGGCGGGGTCGCACATGGGGAGGGAGGGGGGTGCTACCGTATGGTGTAGCCTGCTGTCACCAGGCGACTGTTTGGGGGTAAAGTACCCGGTGCGATCCGGTGACTTCTCCCCCAAAGGCTCAGGGATTTATACCTCCAAGGGCAAGCGACCCATAAACGGCAAACACAAGTTGGGGACCTTTGGGTGGTGATTTGATTTTGGTCATGGTGTGTATTGTGGGCGGTGGGGGGGGGGGGGGGGGGGGTTAAACCCATAGGCAGTGCCATATGTGGTACAAATTTGACGTTACCTATTTTATATGCGAGTATATATTCTGCCAGTCGGCGCTAACCCCACAACCGGAGGCAGACCACGTATGACATGTGTTACCAAGAACAATCACAGGTTTAGACTCGTCACTGAATGGCGGCTGTTTGCTGGAGATGCCTCTGATTTGCATTTATAAGCCTCCGCGTGGGGAGTTAGGACCCAAGATAATACATGCACAATCCTAGCCTTCCGTTGTTTGGACCAGCCGATGATTGTGACCGGTAGCCTTCAGAGATATCCCTTCCCCACATCCACCTACTTGACCACTGCCCCAGTGCTTCCTGACACCTGCACCCCCTAAGGGAGCGTTCAATAATAATGCCCGGGGGGGGGGGGACTTCTTTTTTTTTGTATTGCAAGAGGGGCGAGATAACCTTTTTCGGGTATTTCAACTTTTTTTTACTATTCCTGACGGGGGTCAACATTTTAGCCAAACAATGAGGAGAATTACCATATTTGTGTTGTATGACAAAAATCAATGTTTGTAGTGAAATGTATTCATAGCATATCTCAAGAATTTGGCCTAGTTGTACTGCTATACTAGTGGTTACATACTAGGTAACTATAGTTATATCACGTCCTTGAGATCAGTGTCTATAGACAAGATTGGACAAACACCAGCACATTCATCACAGAATCAATGCAGCCTCACAAGGTTATTTGTTTTTCTTTAAACAACGATGAATAACGAGCATTTACTACAACACCAATTGTAACAAAACACAACAAGCTCCTCGGTGCTGATTATTTCAATAAGATTACCATATAGATGGAAGAGCAATATGAGCAAGGAGAATTTACAATGAGTACTTGGAGGGGTTCTTCATTTAGAAAAATGTGACTTTGTGTTCCTTCTATAGTGTCACACTATGTGTTAGTCTACTCATGTCAAGGATCCCACACCTCATGCTAGACTACAACAGATTGTCAGAATATCATTATTTGCATGTCAATGATATCCCTGCCAGAAATGATGAAGGTCCTGCACGAGAGTCTGATGACTACCAACTGAGGGCACAAATCAAGAAAGCAGTTGCTGCTGGATATTTTAGTATGGAAAATCGAGTCTTAATAAGTGACTTCAGTGAGAAGTAGTCAACCATTCAGTTGTTGAAAACTATATATCATTACACGTATATTGGTATCTTCTGTCAGAAGTGTAACCACTATTATTGATATACTTTGACAATTAACTGAATGTATCTGGGTTTGTTTTAAGGTAGAGAAGGAAAGCTTTATTGAAAAAAGTGTGCCCGTTTTAAAACCAAGCATACCATTAGACATCGATGAACTGTTGAATAACACCCAGCACCCAGGATAACTCAACTGTGATGTGGCCAATAATGACAAGCAGGTTTTACCTCGTTACAAAGGAATATACAAACTGCAGAAAATATCTTACCTGAAAAGGTATATGTTCTCATGTGTTTCCGAAACTACCCCGTGCTAGACACTGATCTTCCTATGTTACCCTAGGGCACTCAGTAGTGTCCCTAGGCTCGCAAGAACCTTAATTCTCCTTCATCCTTTTACCAAAGGTAAGTAATCGGATAATTACTTATTAGAAAATAGGCACCCATTCCCACACCAGAAAAGGAAAATTCTCCTGTAACATTCACCAAACCAATGGACATGAACAATAATGATCTCTTCACTGCTTCTCCCATGGGGGGATTGATTGAAACGCTACATCATTATACTGGCGGGAAACACTAGATGATGACCTGATAAAGGAACTGTTATTAGAAATGACACTCTCTTCTGAAGAAGAGAACGATGAAAACTCACTTATACCCTTAAACATTCTGAATAATTTAATTGAAAGTAATAGATGCCCTAGACCTGATGATATGGGATAAGCCAGCATGATCAAGAGACAGTTTTTTTTCCATATTACAAATTATTATGGTGTAATTATCAAATCACAATGAACTATATACGGACAATTTACTAGACTAAACCATCAAATATCTGATTCCTGAAAGTCGCGACAATTCCGGTAGCTAAGTGATTACTAGGAAACCGCTCCCGAACCCGCCCTTAAAACGACGTAATCAAATTGTTCAAGCCATAAAATTACGCCCTGATGAAAGAGAAAAAAGCCCGAAACATGTCGGTAAAACATGTCTCTATTAATTTGTTAGTCAAAACCGATCTAGCCCATCCGCGAGTTAGTGTGAAAATCTTTCTCCTACTTTATTAAAAAAAAAAGCCACATTATTTTAGCCTACCCTGTGCTTTAACCCTATCCCTAAGGGAGGGGGACTTTTTTCAGTATTCCCATGGGAGGTAACTTTTTTTATCCGATTCATGTTGCAAAAACTGTACTCCTTCCCTCACTCGACCATGATTGATAAACACATCCTATAAGATGTATATGTTCTGATGGGTCCCCGACATGTGGCATACCTTAGCCAGCACGCTCTGCAGTGAAAGAAACCTGAGTCTGCCGATTGGAAAAACTGGGGTCTGTCCAAGAGATAGTGCTTCTCTATTGATATTTCTCCGTGTGGCAGTTTCAATTGGAGAATAAGCTGTGGTGTATTATGGGTAAGTCTAATTGAACAAATTGGACGTTAAACTACCCAAACAAACAAAGTACTATGGGTAGGCCATTGTATCCGTCAGATGGCATAGGATCGCTTCTAGGATGTCCGGAAGATGGGGTGGGAGGGTTGCCACCCCAACATTGGACCCAATTTCACGATTAACCCCAATGATTGGAGGCAACAAGTAGATTGGACATTTTATCATTCAGAAATGGCAGTTTCCCTCATATCCAAGGACATCCTTGTATTCATTTTCAGTTAATAGAATAATTGTTTCTTGAGTCAAACAATGAGAATGAATTGGGCCTCATTCACACCAATATACGGCGCTTCAAACGTCCCTACACACCCCAGCCCCATTCCATGGCCAATTACGATGTGTTTTTCATGTGTTCTCAGTGTCTCAGAGGCAGTAAATCAGGGTTCGTACAGAGCCTGGAAAACCTGGAAAAGCCTGGAATTATGCTTTTGATTTTTCCAGGCCTGGAAAAGCCTGGAATTCTTACAGAGAGCCTGGAAAATCCTGGAAAATTTAGTTTTGCATAAAACATTTTTGTTTAGTCTATGAAATTTTGGACATTATTAGCTTTCCTTAGCTACAGTACCTGACTGCCTATGAAATTTCAGTGACTTGGATTAAAAAGTTCCAAAAATCCTTTTTGCTAATGATAGAGCTGTTTTGATTATTTATCTTCATATTTGTTTCACTAGCAAAATGGTATTGATTAACATTGTTATGTGCCTGGAAAAGAAATATTAGAGCCTGGAAAAGCCTGGAAAAAGCCTGGAATTTTATTGGGCTGTCTATGTACGAACCCTGGTAAATTACACCTGAACAATGATTCTTATTTGTTCATGACCCCAACTGACATCCCTGTATTATGGTATCGCCATGAAGGGTCTAATCTGAAAATGTTGATCATTTTTCTCGGACACATTCATCCTCACCGTTCCAGTAGAGTGGGGGAGGCTGAGGTTGATGCTGGTGGAGGTGGAGGAGGAATTTTGCGCTTTAGTAGAGTAGGCGTCTTGGATGATTTGAGATTTTTCTGACCATGGAACAAAACAGATTCAAAGTTCTAAGAATGAAGCTATTCTCGTTGGTTCCAAAACAAACAAACAAAAGTCCCATAAATTGTCCTAAATCGACCCACTGTGACACTATAAAAGACACAAATCAAAAGCACGTGCCCCATGAAGCTTCGGATCTGTCAGCATCTACTTAGTCATTTCCTTCACACTACAAAACAACACACACAGAGCCCAGTTAAGATGGAGATAATGTTTACAAGTTAATAACATCCTTGTATGACCAGGAGGGGAGGCAAAGGCTATGTGTGGATAAGAAGAGGGCGGTATACATGTATATAAGTAGGACTAAGCGGAAGGAGGTCACTGCCAGGTGAACGTAAGCACCTTCGAAGGTCCGTCTACTTTGTGGTCATCCGTGGGCGATAAGGCCGAGCCTCCAGTGATGCATACACAGCAGGAAGGAGGGGAGGTACAAGTGGGGATGTAAAAGGGTCAATAGGAGTCTGAGCACTGTGTGTCGGGCTGTCGGCCATGTGTCAGTATGCTCGCCGTCGTGTGGCAATGGAGATCCCCGCCAAGTGCTGCCAATTTGTATACCCCTCTACGAGAGATATTAATATTCAATGTGGAGAAAGTGAATTTGTAGTCTATCGGTAAAAGAAATCCAGTTTAAAAAAAAAAAATTATTTATATTAAAAGCAGTTATTTGGATAATTAAACCTAATTTCTTGTCCCTCACCAACGAGTATAGAGACTCTATATTTGTTGCCCTCACTAAGTTCGTGATTAAATATTTCATCGTATTTTCAATCGTTCGGTTTTTTCCAAGACCAAAGTAATTTTAGGGAAATAAACTTCCCGTCCCGTCCTGTAACTACATCCTAGCCCTGTTCATATAGTCACGTACAGTTGTATTAATAAGTACTTCCTGATGAACCTGGTGTATTCTGAACTTACATTAGACGGCCCTTGAAAATACGGTATGATGAGTAATACTTTCTTATACATTCTTCTAAATAACATATGTACATATATTTATTCGGGCGACAGACTTAGATCAGGCCTCCCAGTGAAACCTTTAAAACCTATAAAAACCTTTATTTTGATTCATGAGCCTTTATTTTTTTAAAGGAACTTATATAACCTATAAAAACTTATATTTTCGCTGCCTTGCAGATTGACTTGTACAGGAAATGTTAAAAGTTAAATTGACACAAAGTTAGATTGTTAGATGACAAGAAATCCACATTATCGGTTTATTTAAGAGATCATAAAAGTGTATAAGAATCAACAGTTGGTGTGACTTCTGGCCAGATTGGCTTGCCTGTTGGAAACTCAACACTGTATACATGCTTGCTAGGTATAACCTGATGAGACCGACATCCCGACGTCCTGCAATTTAGTACTAGATACATTTTTTTAGAAATTAAGAACTGAAAATAAGCGATTCACTATATTTTCACTCTCATTATGCTGAATATGTTAACCCTAAAAACCTATAAAAGCCTATGTTTTAGGCCTGTAAAAACCTTTAAAAACCTATATTTTGATTTTTAAAACCTATTTAAAAACTTATATTGAGGAAGTGGGGCACTGGGAGGCCTGTTAGATGTCAAGATCGAGCAGTTGCCGAAAGTGGAGAAATGTGTCGAAACTTATAGAAATCAAATTGCAATGACGAAAATCAACATACACCTAATCCTATACATCGATTTTTTAGACTGCCCCACAGCATTTATGGAAGCTAGATGCAGCATTACAACATATCGCTTAAGAGTGATCGTAATGGTGGACTGACTGTACTAGTGAGGTGCCCGTTATGCCAAATGTGTCTATGTCATATCTATAGTAAACATACCGTAGTCCAGCATGTATTAAATGGGGCATGCCCCACTTACATAGACTTAGTGGTTGTAAAAGCTGATATGGACTGAGAAGTATTTATTGTTATAGCTAAGATATGGTCCTACTTGATATGTAATAACACATAGTGATTGTAAAAGCTATGGCATGAGCTTAGTAATCGTAGAAGCTAACATATATCTACCTCTACATTTTAATTGGGATCATCGCATGGGATGATGGTATTTCATACGTATACATACTTATCTCTCCTTACCGAACCCAACCACCTCAACAAGCTACTCTGACACAGTCGCCATTTTAGCCTCGATGATATCCAAAATAAGATAAGACTCTGGGTGAGGATTCTATATATTCAGAGCGACACCTTTCACCAATGTTTGCACTTGCATGTCCGAGTGCAGGGGTCCCATCTCAAGGCACAATGACGAGAGGTATATGTAGTCTTTGCCGTAGCCCGCCGGTTCACCATTGTCGTCGTTATATTGTCATCGACTAGAATGGATTCAATATGCAAACTCAATTAATTAAAACTAAATGCAGATTAAACAAGGCAATTGTTGACGACATTGACAATAATTTAATGGTGCTTTACTTAATATCTCTGTGCAATACGATTGTAGAAGTAAAGGAGATTGACTTCTGAAAGACCTCCGCCCACACCTGTGTTTCATTCTTTCACTTTCAATCTCCTCAGTAATCACTTACATGTGTCCCCGTATCGTATTTCTCTACTGCACAGCTACGTCTTTGGTAATTAATGTTCCGTCTCTGGTCATTAGTAATCATGTAGACAGCCGGACAAGATTTCTTGTAAATCAAATACATGTACACATGTAGTAGGATAGAACATAGGTTTTGAACGACATAATGAAAGTCTTGCGATTCGAAAATGCTATGTTTTTTATGCGAATATTTTTTTTATTAGCGGTACAAGAACTATCTGTATAGAGTAATGCTTCTTTCACAGGGTCGCATTGTAGAGTTTGTCATTTGGTGAGAAATCAGTTCATTCTAATCATAGACCTATTTAATGTACGTAGCCAGAACTCATCTAGGCATTCTCCACGGGCCTCTGCATGAATTAACAGCTAATTATAAAGAGAATGTGTTGACACTGGACATGCTAATGACTAACGCCTCATCCCCATAGCAGGTAGTCGTTATATACCTGGGAGGCTTTACTTTGTGTGTAGCATGGTTAACAGAAAAAAAGACAATTTGCAGTCACATATAGCTTTATGAGTATTTCCTCTTTATATATGCTGTAGGTATATATAGAAATCATAGACTATTATTAAGTTGGGGAATGCCTGGTGAGCCTTTCCCTATATATACAGGTACATGTATCATGATTTATCACAAATCTAAAGAAAATGTGTTCCTAGTTATTATCTGATAGATGAATCCATTGGATAATTGGGGTGGGGGTAGCGGAGAGTTCTGACCAGAAGAAAGTTTCATGAAAAATAAATTGGCCAAGACCAGGTGAGTTATAACAGAATGAGAGTTGGTGGCAGAAACGGCGTGTGACACTGTAGCACTGGTGTCAGGCAGACGTGTTGCTCATGGCGCAGTGAGGGGCCGACGAGGGTATGATATGTCGCCCTTTGTCGCAGGGTGAAGGAGGTGAGGGCGGGGGCAGATTCAGGGTGTATGGTGGAGACTCACAGACGGAGGGTCAACCAAGGGTCAACGAGTAGGGTCACCTTCTCCTGTGGGACGATCTGTGGGTGAACTTGGTGATGGTACCATGTGTGGGCATTATGTGAGGGTACTATATGAGGGTATTATATGAGGGCATGATATGTGGGGGTACTGTGTAAGGATGCGATGTTAGGGTACTATGCTAGGGTACTATGTGAGGGCACTATGTGAGGGCATGATATGAGGGTATTATGTGAGGGCATTATGCTAGGGTACTATGTGAAGGTACTATGCTAGGGTGCTATGTGATGGTACCTTGTGAGGTTACCATGTGAGGGTACTATGTGAAGGCATTATGTGAGGGTACTATGTAAGGACACCATGTGAGGGTACTGTGTAAGGGCATTATGTGAGGGTACCATTTGATGGTACCTTGTGATGGTACCCAATGAACTCTATATTAGCGCATTATGTATCCGTACTATGTGAGGGTAAATATCCAAGGGTACTTTGTGAGGGTAACTCTGCGAGGGTATTTCCCAATTAGCTCTATAGCTGCGCATTATGTGCGGGTACCGTGTGAAGGTACTATATCTGGGTACGGTCTGAAGATACCAAGGGAGGGCACTAGTTGAGGATGCCATATGAGCAGATTAGGTGAGGGTGCTGTTGAGGCATAATGGAAAGGGTCCTCCGTCAGTGTTGATCCCCCTGTCAAAATGTCCGCTTTATTCCAGTCTGTTAACCGTCGTGACTCGTACTGTTTAGATAAACAAAAGTCTTTGGTTTCGGGCGGACTTCACCGCTTTGTGCCAGGTCGTTAAAAACCTATCATTGGATATTTGTGCTCATTCACATCGAGTTTGTATTAAGATTGGCAAGTATCGAATTTATTATCAGAAAAAAGAGAGAGTCAAATACGATGGAAAATATGTGGGGGAACTGGCACTGAACAAGGTAATAGATGCCCACTCGCAGGCTCGCATATAGTAAATGTATATTTTCTATGAGGTTCTCTGCCCGTGTGTGGCTATGATGGACGAGGAGCAGGGCAGCAGGAGGAGTGGCTGACAGCTGAGAGCGGGGTTTTGTTTCGGGGCGTTCACGTGCGCCCTCACGTGGTGGTGATTAGACCCCGGCGGGCGCACGACGTCTCCCCTGTGTACACACACACACGCTGAACGCGGCCCAGGGGTCAGGTACGGAGAGCAGCCAGACGACAGGGCGTCCCACTCTCCCCGGCCTGTGTGCCTACGACCACTGCTGACTACCCACCGTCAGACACTGCCACCCAACAGCTACCCACTAGCCAGGGGGCCGTTGAATAAACTACGGGCGACGGAAAAATATCTTAGAATTGCCTTTGGGGCTAGAGTGTTGTATAATATAGTGTGGCATACGCATAAGAGGTTTTGGGGATATGAGTAACCTAAAGGTCGTACAAGGTGTTGTATACAAATACGTTGATTTGGAAAATATCCTCTGTTTTGTCATACAACACTGGATGAAAAACATTCTACAGGATGACTTTTATCTATGGGTTATCGTATCGTCAAGCACCAGCCACAGAAACGAATACCTTTATTCAACATCCCTATGTAGCTTCTTGAATTCTAAAGGGAATTCCAAGATATTTGAATAGATATGAATACAAAGTGAAGCCTGGATATCCCAGGCAAACCTCCCGATCTAAGCAGCTTTCCGCATTTTGCCCTACCCTAAATCTAACTCCTCACATTTATAAGTCTGCATCAATCGGTATTCACTGCTACCCACCAGTCACCAGCCACTAGCTGCCACCCACCAGTCACACATACTACCTACTACCCACCAGTAAGAGCCTGCTACCCACTAGTCACCAACCAGTCAGACTTACTACTTACCATCCACAACTAGCACCCTGCTTCCAACCAATCACCAGCCATTCAGGCTCACTACTTGCCACCCACTAATCTTTGTTTGAAGTACTTGCTGCTTTGCTTTCCCCAGGACCCATTTACCCTTACCAATATTGCAGTTAAGAATACGAGGCAGATACATTTTTAAACACATCACCTGATGAAGCTAGATAAAGCCTAGCGAAACGTCGTGAATCATACTTTGATACCCTAATTTACAACACTACCTGTACTATTTGGTTAAATAACACCATCATTATAAAAAAAATACTGTGTCTGTTTTTTTGTGATCTTCATTTCTGAATTTTTAAACGCAACCGATGCTACTTTGAAAAAAAAAAAAAAAAAAAAAAAAAAAAAAAAATACCAATATGGCATGCCGACTATCGTTTATAGCCTGCTCCAACAATCACCCTTCATAAAATGTTGATTGTCCTTATACTTGCCCTGACTGTCCACCATCATTTGCCCTTATCCCTCACGACCCATCACCTTCAACTCTCACTGCACTAAGAACAGCCCATACCCTGCTTTCCCTGTCCATACGCCCTAGTTCCGCACCCTAGGCCACGATTGCGTTCTCCACCGCCTGAGGGCTGTGAGGCTGGACTTTGGCCCGGCTTGTGATAACAGGGAAAGAGGACGAAGTCCATTTCCCGTAGACAAAGGTTTGACTGTGAGCGGAGCTGGTGAAAAGACGGTGGTGAGCCTTCCTGATGTCATAAGCGGGCAGGGACCTCAAAGGAGGGAGCATGTCATGCGTGACACCGTTGCACCTCGCTTCACCCCGCTGCACCACCTGGGTACCCCGTGTGTCATTTACACGATCTCACGTCATTTACCATGTATGTCATATGTGTATCAATGTGAAGACCTAAGCTGTAGTAGTAGTAGTAGTAGTAGTAGCCTGGCGAAGCGTCTGTCGTCAGCACTATATTGAGGTGGAATTAACCAGGCTTTAATGCGGAGGGTCCTTCATGAATATTACGTAGCTCTACTTATGTTTGTCCCGGTATATATATATACAGATGAATTACAATAGTGATTGGATAATGGATATTTAGTGGAATTAAAACGCAAGTACGAGTTCAGTTTAGACAGTCCTAATGTAGTTAGCCATTTGGGCTTCTGTGAGTTATGTTTTCAATATTTCTATGTCCCTTAATGGGTAAAATAATCGAAAAGTATGCCTGCTTGAAATCTTTAGCTTCTGTACTTTGTAGCTCAATCAGATTTGGCATGCATACGTGTAGAAATATATATTTTTCTGCAGACTCAATGATGATAGTCAGTGCAGGTATATAACAAAAAAAACAAAGGATAAGCGTAGAATGTCCCAGTAAACGTTACAAGATATGCGTTAGATGAAGGCCCAGAAACCTAGCATAGCCATAGGCTTCAATGTTGAGGCAACACGGGTAATCCCCACTAAAGCTGTATATAGTTAATGTTCGCTCCAGAGTCTTGAGACCCTCTGACTTGAGACCCGTGCAGAGTTGATCTCACGTCATAACTCTGCGGATAATTTACGTAGAAACTTCAGATAAATATGAGTAGATAGCTAAATACACTTAGAACATAGCCCGTAAGTTTAGATTTTGATTCTCCAAAGAGTGCATATAAAATAGACCGACAAAAAACTCGAGCATTTGTTATAAGATATAGTGAAGGCTCTGCCGACTGGTCTTACTTTCATTCTGTCGTTCAGGTATAAACGTATACCCCTTCAACACACAGTGTTCATCAGCACGCGCTTTTCTACTTAGTTTACATCGTTTGCTGTTAAAAGAAATAAACATAAGCAAACCACGTGCTTTCGTTTCCAATCTAGGCTACAAAATATTGCTGTGTTTTTCTCAGGAACTCCGTTGGTTTGCCCTGATTTGGAATGTATATGTACATGGTCGGTCATTTACTGCCATTTTGGTGTCCGCCTGCCAGTATTAGCAGACCATTATATTGGGGTAAATCGTTGGCACCCATCCCAGCTGTGACAGAATCATTCATGGCGCGTGTTATTTAATTTACTTTTTAACAGCACCATATTTGTATGAGATTAAAGATAAATAAGTGATATCATGTCGAGCAGAGAAGATATTGAAAATCCATTTTCTTATAGAGGGATTTATACAAGAGACTGAGATCAGTTGATAGTGAATAGTAAATAGGCCTATATTGATTATCTTCTCTAATATCAACTTAAATCAAATAGGAGGATCACGAGCGGACGTAGGAAGTAAGTGTGTTTTGGTTATTGTGGCCGGACATTGGAACGAAGTATGCTGTAGTTTCACCACCTACTCTAAAAAAATACCTTTTACAAACTTCCACCTTTCACAAACTTTGGGGGGGGGGGGGGGGGGCAGATTCGAGTTCCTGAAGCGATTGATTTCAACCAGTTTTCATTTCAAAGTTAACAGAATCTAGGATTTGTCGGCATGCCTCCCCGAAATCCACCCCGAAATGTTCAAATATCACACAAAGAAAGAAAAGGAGGGTCGAGAGAGGTAGAATATTCAACATCATGGATGGAGGCTGGTGAATATTATTATGAATGCTGGATGAAGATTCTCTTTCTGGTTTTTATTTTAATTTTTTAATTTATTAAATCTTTTGGGATATCGCCACATCCTATATCTTTTTCTGGTTTTAGCCAACTTTGACTTAAATCTCTTGGATGTACAGACTGACAATAAGCCTTCACCTGACTTCACTCGCCACTCGGCTTTGCTACGAATTCAATGTCAGTACTATCAGGTCAGCCTAGTACGAAGACAGGATTCCTGGTCCCAGAAGACCAGAGTGAGATTGAGCCAGGGCGGGTTAGCTTTTATCAGATCACGGCGACTGTATGCGCCACTGTACTGCCATATAGTGCGAACTGTACAGTACATCCTTAAAGAAGAAATATTCTCTCCAGGTGGACCTTTAGAAGGCACGCAGCAAGGTTTTTATTTTCAGGTTGAGATCAGAGGATTTTTTTTGGGGTGGGGGGGGGGGGTGGGAAGAATGAACTGTCTTGATATGTGTGCTTACGACATGTCAGATTAAGTCAGCAGCTCCAGAACGTGTTGTTTCGGAAATACACGTACTATATTCAATGAATTGTGTCGTTATTATGGAAAATATTATGGAAAATACCTAAATGATATACGGTAGCAATCCAGTGAATTACCGTATTTGTTTTCATTTTATTGAAAAAAATTGATTGTTTGAAAATGATGGACATTGTTGGCCTATTTCATGTAATTTTCCATCTGTCAATCTGATCCCTGAAGAAGGTATTAAAATACCGAAACATGTCGGAATATTACACCAAACACTGATGTCTCCTTATAATTTCTACTTAAGAAGATCAGTCAAGTCTGGTTTTGAGGGAATATCTTGTCAAGTTAATTCATGTAATTTCCCCAAAGTAGCAGAAGTACTATAACAACACTGGCTGTATTCAAAAGAAGCTAATCTCTCTACTTCTACATGCATATCACAGCAGGCCTACCCCATCAATTCTCTGAACGAGTTACTTTACACTCACGAGCTTTTCGCAAAGATGGGGCTAATGAATACTCTCCAGACAGAATTTCCATTATGCTGTAAGTGTGCGGGAACTATGGACCTAAGCCAAACATCTGCAGTTAGAGTACAGGAACTCATGTGAGCATGGACGTAATGTACACGGGAACACAAAAGGATCACAGTTCTAATCACAGTTGTGCTCTGTACCTTTTCCTTACGATGAGGGATGGCAATTTTCCACTTTTTCATGGAAATCTTTGTTTTCATTTCCAGTTTATAACATTATTTTTCCTGTGTAAAACAAAGATAGTATAAATCGTGCCTCATTCACACCAATAACCAATGGTTCAAACCTCTCCTAATCCCTAAGCCATATTCAATGGCCACCACTGATCTGTTATCTAAGCTTTCTCAGCCTCTAGGCATAAAATTCCACATGAAAAATGTTTCCACATGTTTTCATGACTCCAACTAGCATCCTTGTACGATTTTAGATTTGAGCTCATCCTTTCAAAGCTGGGTTTGTCATGAATAGTTTTGCTCTATCAGAGGGATAATTTGGACACCATGGACCTTGACTTACCTAGATCTGTGACAAGTTCCCACTTATGCTGATGTTACACACAGATTGGGCAGCGTTTGTGATAAGGGTGAAGCCACTGAACTACCGTGTCATGAGGGTGTGACCTAACAGACAATGACATTTTGATGAGACAGGTATCAGCAGCTTTTTAGCATCGTGACGGTGCATAGGTTGAAGATATCAGCCAGTAGATTTTAGGTATTTACAAAAACCTCGTATTATTACCACATATTATGCCACTGAGTGGCTTTTCTGAAGCAATATACTGTTGCGACTTCATTCCCAAAACAACCAAGATCGTATCTGTGTCACGAGAAAGTGTCCATTGAGCTCTCGATGCACTAGGATACGCTCTACGAGACACCTCCCGATTAAAAATTGATAGCGCAGCAAAATCGTAGCTCAAATCGTGCAGTGGAACAGGTTTCTACGATGCATCCTACGATGCACACCGACGCACTACGATACGCATCCGATGCGCTTCTGATGTAAAAACAACCAAACCGTATCGTACGGTGTCAATTGTCGTAATGCATTAGTAACGCTCTTGGCCGGGAAAATCTATCGTAATGTGAAATGTCCAACAGAAACCTATGAAATTTTCAGATAACCCAGGATATTATCAAGAAACGTCACGAAATTTCATACAATTGTTTATATGGCATGAGTTGTTTTCGCGGAATGATATCACGAAGCAGAGCTGAGTGATATCTGTAGCAGAAGACAACGAACACCATGTAAACAATTGTATGAAATTGAGTGACGTTTAGATTTTATCCTACACTCTCACACGTTTTAAACTTCATATGTCACCTGTGTCATATAAATATTATATGGCATAACCGTGGCATACAGTCACTCCATGTTAAGTCTATGAAGATTTATATGAAGGGTATGATAAAAAAGGATAATTCTATCGTAGTGCATCATAGTAGGTGGGTGCGGTGTCTTCTGTTTCATTGAACACAACATAGCAGTTCTATCGCTGGGACTAAAATTACGTAGCCTTCCACTTAGAAAGCCAGAACCTTGAGACAGAGAGATGAAATAAGAGCGTGTCACTTCGTCGCGTGGACAAAAACCACGCTTTTCGTCCATTAAGAGCCAGGGATGAGACGAGTGTCGGTGGAACGGCGCCTGTGCTGCCGTGACCTGGCACATGGGTGCCCGTTAACGGAGACATAATGGTGCAGGCCTCAGGTGTCCAGCAGTAGAAAGTTGATACCTGGGCAGCAGATAAGACACCGCTGTTCTGACATTGTTATCTTATCAGAGCGCCGATAGCCTCACTGTCCTATTTGCTCTGTGTAAACAAAACTGGTTTGAGTATCACATCCGCATGGAACCAGCCTTGTTCCTAGGTCTTTCCTTCTCTCTTCTCACTCTCTTTCTAGCCATGATTGGTGGGGATGAGAGGTCGAGAGTGTAGCACCAGTAGCACCGATATGATTGTGCTTGTCCCACTAAGTCCGTCTCTGGAGCAACTCAAGGTGTGACTACAGACCCGCCCGGCAGCGCTTAACGCCAGTCAGCGCTAGTGTTTAAGATTACAGTATATTACGCAAATCTCTAAATCTTGTCAAATTTAGAATATCCTGGTACTTGGAATTCAATGTTAATAGATATTATTTCTTTTAGATAGAAAATATAGTTCAATGGTTTTAATATTTGAAATATTTGGAAAAAAAAGAAGTAATTTGTGTCATAATGGGGCGTCAAATTCGTAATTTGTATCATACCCTGTCATCCCATACTTAACTATAGGAGTTCGTTACGCTTTAAAAAGTCAAAGCATTTAGGTTAGATGATTTAGTGAAATATGCATAGATGTGGGGACTGCCGAAAGATACTAAGGGACATGTATGAAATTGATATATAGATAGATTCTGAAATGGTAGACTTGAAAATGTTACAAAAACCTTTTTAAAAAAATGCTGACTAAGTATGGTCAGCGTTCCAATCTACCCTACCCTGTGAATACACAGATATTTCTAGAATGTAAGTTATCATCACAGGTAATAAGTATCAGTTTCAATTTGGTGGATATTGCATATTTCCCCCTCTGGTTACGTGTACTTAACAAGGATATGCTTGTAAGATATATTCTCCACATAATGCAAATTCGTCGTCCACAAAACCAGTGCTTATTTTGTATTTACTTAATAACCATCTGACATATTGTAAATATATTTCGCTATATAACGTAAAAAAAATACCGTATGGAACAGTGTTCCGTACAGCAAAGTACGGAACACTGTGGCGTATGCGTTGACTAAAATATCAGTTGTTAGGCCAGCCTAAGTTAATTATTTTTGTCAATTTCGAGTATATAGTGCATATAGAACCACCTACCAAGCTTGTACAAACCACAAAACTCGATAATAATTTATGGTTGGTACGGAACTCGGTGTAGATGCCTCGTTCCGTACGAACCATAAATTATCATCTCGTTTTGTAGCTTGTACAACATGGTCAGGTCGTTTTATATAAGATCTAAGGGCCTAACTGTTTAACAGGCTCCTAGTCATTAACCACCCACTGTACAGTCCCCGTTGTTGACGTTAGCGGCACGGGTTGAATTTACCCCCTAAAGTAGAGCTGTAAGGGGCTTCTCAATGGCCAGGAAGTCGTGGAAATAAAAGTCCCGCTGTCAACAACCCCAAGCACAGCGAATGGGGAGAGTGAGGTGGAAGTGTTTAAGGCCGTTTGTACTTTGTGTTTGTTATGTGTGTGAGTGTGCTGTCAACAACAGCTCCTATACCTTACAGAGTGCCATGTCGAGCACAACGCACGAACGACTTTCTGAACAAGTCTTCTTTACAAGCGATCTCCGGCACAAGGAGTGTCCTTCTTATTTCAATGAGTTTCCCTTTTAAATCCCTCTGTTGGTAGATTTATGAAACACAAATGGCACGAACAAGGAGGTTATATCTCCAAATAATAAAATAACATAATTAGGATTCTACAACCACCCTTTTAATAACTAACATGTTACCGACAGAATTAGGGTTCTACAACCACCTTCCCAATAACTAAATGACATAATTGGGATGCCATAGCAACCTTCCTGGTAACTAGACATCAGAAGTAGAATTACACGTGTACTCTCCCAATAACGAAACAACAGAATTAGGATTCCATAACAATCATCCCAATAACTAAATCACAGAACTAGGATTCCATAGGCAAACACCCAAAACCCGAACGACATACTTAGGATTCCACAGCCCCTCCACCATACCCCCAACCATACAGATAAGAGATTCTTCTTTTAAGATTGATTAAACTTAAAGTAAGAGATATAATTATCAGTGAATGTTTTTTTTCTTATGGAGTTGTATCTACCCATTGGAGGAGTGTGTCTCCAATAATTTGGAGGAATTATTTTCCAGAGGAATTCTATAATATATATTTAGTCCATGTTGCAGTAGGCGACTTGCAAGGGGCCATCCATAAAGTATGTACGCAGAATTTCTGAAATTTTTGACCCCCCATCCCCTCTCCCACTCTTGTACCCAATAGAACAAAGAGGGAGCATACGCAAAATTTTCAGAAATTGTGACCCCCAACCCCCCTCAGTGCGTACGTACTTTATGGATGGCTCCCAAACATGCTCCATTCACCAACTTGGTCATGTTACTAGAACGTTTCATTCTTTATCAAAAACTAATGAATGTATTTTTGTGTGCTTTTTAGGAGCGATCGTCACCGCTTCAGGCCCTGGCATGGTCACGGCGCCAGTCGTAAGCGGGCCGCGTGCATCTGCCGTCACCGCTGCCGCCATGAAACAGCTACCGCAGCAACAGCAGCAGCAACAACAACAACAACCACAGCAGCAACAACAACAACAACAACAGCCACAGCAACAACAACAACAGCAACAACCACAGGTACATTGATTTGTATGATATGATTTATCATTAGACTTTTTTGTTTTTTCAAGGTAGTATCGACTTGTGTAAGAGGTGTCATAGCCACGTCTTAATAATCATGATTCATCGTTAGGCCAAGTTCTGGGAAGCTGTGACGAGGCTGTGGATCTTAGATTTTCATGGCCGCTATTTTTAAAATGTTGTTAACCAGGAAGTAAATAAAAGACTTTGTCTTTGAATCGGTTGTCATCCGACTCCTGAGGTGCGACCGATGCTTTTTTTCTGATGAGTTGTTGAGAGCCTGACTTTACAGTAGGTTAACAGGTCTTGACCGTTGAACATGGGTGGGGCACGTGGAAATCGCGAGGTCTGTGTAGGCTTTGGGTTAACAGTTGGCACTTGTACTCGTGTGGCGCCAGTTTGAACTGACAAGGAAGCAAATTATACACATAATGAAAACCCCGGCAATACAGTAATATATAAGATAATTAGGATTTTGTGCGCATTGTCATACTTTTTGTAGACAGTTTAAAGGGCCGAAAATCTAGTAAACTCTGTAAGGCCAACAAGAATGTTTGAGGGACCTGTTCTATATGTGGCGAAACCGAACTCAAATTCGTTCATGAACTCAATACATTACCATGGAGGTACCACCTGGAACTATCAAACACCACTAGTAAGATCCACAGGAGATATGAAAACATTTAAATTGCTTACCAAAACAATAGGCCTTTTTCCGTAGGCCGGTGTCGCACCTTATCTGCTTAGTTACCCAAGGACTGAAGCCAAACATTCACCTGGCAACGTATACTTTATCATTGATTCACACAGTGTATGAGCGAAATACGTTCTTAATACCAGTGCACATTATTTCCAGAGAAATAACAGTGATTGCATCGTATTCTACGGTGTTCCAGCTCTAATTTGGTGTATCATTCATGCATATCACCTCAATGATACTTAAGATATACCTTAGATAACACAGGGACACCGAAACTGCATAAACACTAATACATTGGCAGGCCTAGCTATAACATGCTATGTTTTTCCAAGTTAAAACCAAGATAATTATCAACTATAAAGTTTAGACAGCTGAGACTTGTTGATACAATACCCAAGTTTGTTACAAGAATCTAATCTGTCAAAAAACAACAATCCTGCAATCACACCTACCGTTCACACTCTAGGTGTGATCACTGTGTTCCCTATAGACAAGTGGCCGGACTCGGCCGTGTTTGTCCGAGCGGACGCGTAACTAATCAGTGGGGCGTTAGGCGGCGCTGAACGGCAAAACCTGTATTATGAAGGAGGAAATCTGGAAACTTTAAATCTCGGAGCTCAAGCTTGTATTTGTTAAGATTGTGATTAGTCTATTGTATAAATTGTATAAAGGTATAGAAATTGATATCTTAGTTTTCTGCATGGCACCACTGAAAAAATACTGATACTCTTGTAATTTGGGATGGCCGGACCAGGAAACCAGCCCCCTGTATGGGCTGAGGTCTAATGATCTGTACACGACGGAAAGAAACTTGTAAAACATGATCTCAATAAAGAATTTTTTTTTTTTTTTTAAGAAAAAAAAAGGAATGATTTAAGTGAAGAATTTTAATTTCGAAGTCAGTGCATGTGTTCTATAAAGAAATCCTCATAAGATTCTGAGTCATTTGATATAATTCTGAATATATTCTGTATTCTATAGAAGTGAGAAATGTAAAGCTGATGAGTAGGTCTTGCAGGTCACATAATAACCCTCAAAGTTCGGCTTTGGAAAGAAATATGCTTTACAGCTTAAGAATGACCAAAATATTCGAACATATACAAACATTTATAACGCAAAGATGATACGAAAGAAATTCATGCTCATCATTTATCTAAGTTTCTGTAGGTTTTGTACATGGGGCCCATCCATAAAGTACGTACGCACTGAGGGTTCCAAATTTTTTTAAATTTTGCATATGCTCTCTCTTTGCTCTATTGCGTTCAAGATTGGGAGGGGATGGGGGTGAGTCCAAAATTTCAGAAATTCTGTGTGCGTACTTAATGGATGGCACCATTGTATATGTTGATGGTGCAAACTAATTATGACCGTTTTACTGTTTCTCTTTCCTGCAGCCTGGAGGTCCCGGCGTCAACGCTGCCGCCAAACAGATGGCCGCCAAGATCCTCAGCTACTCCGGCATGATGAAGAGTAAGTGTCGTCTTAAACTAGTCCGGCCACATCGTCCCTCTTCCGCAAACCCCACTATTGTTACCTAATGTGGTACTGGACTAACAACATAACATTGTGGGTTGGAAAATTCGCGTATGTCTATTTGGCCGTAGACAAATCTTTCTACCTCCCAGTGTTTTTACATTTTCTATATTAAAAGAAAATTATATAGATATATATGAGTTCGATTCATGTAGTGCACCGAGGTATATAAGACTCGATTCTCCCCTCACCTCCTATGGTACTAGACTATCAATATTAAAGAATTGAATTGAAATACTACATTTTTGGCAAAACGTTATCTCCAGTTGTCTCGTGACCTACATATTTACTAAACTGTGCATCAGTCATGTGGGTTGAATCGAGGAAGGCCTTAAAACATCTTCAATCCCACACTAAGAATTGTATACCACAGTTCGATTGGCAGAAACCAAGCGTAGAGGGAAATTATAGCTTTAGCTTTCTCATTGACACATGTTCTTTATTAAGAAGGAAAAACCCAGCTCAGATAAAGAGATGTTCTCCATAGTAATCAGTGTGATAATTATTAATGGTGTAATACTTCGTGGGAAGAACGCGTTGATCGTGTCACTGTATTTGCGCTTCCTTTGTCCGCGGGTTTTCCCATGACGCAGTGCAGTTAAGGGTGGGTGGTGGCCCTTATACGTTATCAACGATTGGTGGTGCCTCCCTCTGGTGGTTTGTGAAATCACTAGATGATGTACCAATGAATCTATGTAGGTAGACGAGGCTTAGCAGTTTTGTTTGACCTTCTCCCACCGCATCTCCCACCAATTTTTTTTTTCAACCACGGCACCCCATAGGGTTCTACTGGAATGAAAAAATGTCATAAAAAGATGTACCAATGAAGTCCCTTATCAATGCCGCTGATTCAGGGCAGTGATTTGTAGACTATGTTTACCCTCAGGGTCCCCTGGGACGTTAAACCACAAACAAACTTGTAGACTATGTACCAGGAATGGTATAGATTGGTATAGGATCAGTTCTGTTTCTTAGCTTAATGATATAATTATTTATGGGGACATCTTGAATATGTGGTAATGTATCTTATATGATTTAACATGAATATATGCCCGTCTTCTCGTTGTAAAATATAAACAGAATATTATTAATGTGTAAAAGTCGCCTTTATCCCCGAAAGATATATGTAAAATAATGATTTACTCATGCATGTATATCTAGCTAAACATATGCAGATATGTGTACATCTCTCATAGCCGTGGCACAAAGCTTCGGGAAAGAAAACCATTGATTTCTTCATAGACAAAGTTGTAGGTATCTTGCAATCAATCAGCAGTCATTCTTCACGGTTAAAGTACCTACTTCTATCCTCTCTTCATACATTCCGTTTTGATTTAACTGAAATATATCTCCCTACCTACCAGTTTTATATACTGTCCTGTTCCACCTATTTCAAAATTATTTCAATCCGCAATATTGTTCCAAATATGAATAGTTGACTATATTTCTCCCAACTGTGCAGCATAGCTTAGTGTGATCTACTTTCAAAGATTGTTACGAAAGGGTTTTTTCGATGGCAAGAAGACACTGGTAAATTTGTGCATGTAGGACTGTAAACAAATAGTCATCATTGTTTTAAATCACAAATATCATCTGTTGTCTCTTTTTTTGACCAAATATTGGGAGTCGCTCGTTGTATGTTAGAAGATAGAAAGAACGGAAGTCCAAATCACGTTATGAGGTGTTGTATTATTGATTATCTAATCATATGTGTGTGATATTTCAGCACAAGGAGTTCCCAACCCCCAGTCAGGCCCCATGCAAGTCCCACCGAACGTCTCTATGGCTCAGCAAGTTCCGCAGATACCTGGCCAGATGGCCACTCAGCAACAACCCAACTTCAACATGACGCCCGACCAACAACAACAATTACAACAGCAACAACAACTACAGCAACAGCAGCAGCAACAACAACAGCAACAGCAACAACAACAGCAGCAGCAACAGCAACAACAACAACAGCAACAGCAGCAACAACAGCCGTTTGTACGGCAATATGGCGGACAGCAGGTTCCAATGCCCAACATGCAGATGGGCAATCAACAGCAGCCTCAGGGTATACAACAACAACAGCATGGTCCGGGACAACAACAGCAGCAGCAGCAGCAGCAACAACAGCAGCAGCAGCAGCAGCAGCAACAGCAACAGCAGCAACAGCAACAACAGCAGCAACAGCAGCAGCAGCAACAGCAGCAGCAGCAGCCGCCCTTCTCGGTTGGCGGTGTCAGTATGTCCAATATGATTATGCCAGGCGGCGACGGCAGCATGGTGTCACAGGCCGGCATGCCACAGGCCACGGGGCCGGCCAACATGATGGGAGCCGACTTCGACATTGCTCCCTGTCCGCAACCACAACAGCAACAACGCCGGATCATCTGGACTGGTCAGTACCATAACACCAGGCTTCTATTTGTTAACATTAACAGGCGATATATACCGCTCCCAAACTGCATGCAACCCCAATGGGCCTAGATGCCACAAGCCAGAGCCGATAGTCCATTTCGGAGAGGGATGTGGGTTAGTTTAACCATTGTTGATGCCTAGTCCACAGCACAGACCGGATTTAAGATATCCGAATTGAAGGGGGCGTTAAAGACGAAAATAGTTTGAAAAGCCATCTACTGGTATCTGAATCAGGTCAAAGGTTATGTTACTTCGTTTACGGTCTTGTATATCATGTTTTAAGTGTTTTGGGTGTATGTATGAAATGTGTAGGCCCTGTATAGCCATAAAAAATATTGCGATGGTTTTTTTTCCTGACCTCATCTAGCAACCCTGTCTGTATAAACTTCATTGAATGTCACTGGGGAATTCTGTGTTCTTTGCAGGCGTCTTAGAATGGCAGGAGAAGTCGAAGCTTCCTGATCCCACCACAAAAATACCCCGCTCTCTGTCGTGCCAGGTGTCTCTCGGCGGCGGAGACCCCGATGTGTGAGTATCTCAACATTTTATCTAATTGCGTTTTTCTGTGTGGTATGAGTGATAGTACACCGTTTATTCCACCAACTGCTTAAACTGGCCGTGCATATGGGCGTACAGGGGCGTACAAAATACCTAAAGCCACTAAAAAAAAACTTGTTTCTCATCACCGCGCGCATCAGAAAAAACGATTTTAGAAGATTTTTTTTTGTTTGTTTTGTTTTTTTAAATAGATGAACCTTGATAGAAATTGTGAAAGGTATGTGTATTTAGTATCAAATTAAAGCTCCTGATGTCAAGGATGCATTAAATGTATAGCCAATAAAAATCTGGAAACCCCGCATAAGCAGGCATCCCGCGTAAGCGGCCACTTTGGCCCGGATAAGAGGGTGTCCGCGTATGCGGTGTTTTACTGTATGTCTGCCATCTATATATTTTTCATGGATTGATGATGAGAAACAAGTTTTTATTTTTGAGTGGCCTAAACACTGATTTTTTTAATACTTTATTTAGACTGTAGGAGTCATCATCCCAAAGGGCCGGTATGATCCACCCTTACAGTATAGGTGCCTGGGTTAGATCATATAACATTTGGAGTCACATTTTCCACGATACCTTATACATAGAGACGCTACACACCAAAGCTTGACTCTTTGTCAATAACTATAACATAACATGTGTAGGACGAGGCGGAAACACCTCTGCTATTGGCAACGCCAAAAGTAAAAAATAAAATTAACACTCTGAATTGATATTTGATATAAGAAGGAAGACCAGCTTCATATTTTTCTATTCTTTTTGTACTCTAAATGAATATGAATTCTTATTTTAAGTTGATTTTACCCAAAATAGTGTAGGTAGCCTCTCTCCTGGATATACCACATGAATACGGTATTTTCCTACTGCTCAAGTATACAGCAAAGCGCATAAAAGTAGTAAAATTTTACCATTAACTTCCACAATTCACACACTTGAATATGAGTGATTGTATATTTTATGATTGAGCAAAAGAAACGAAACTAGTCTGTTCTCGCCTCAACTCGATTTGTCTCCGATCTCATCTATTCTAATCAATGAGTTTTTAAAGTACATGTCTCTAGACCAAACTATAATTTTATTATTTCATCTAGTTTTACAGTGTGACATTTTCGTCTTATATATAATGCATTCATTGTATTTATCTAATGCATTCATTGTATTTCAGTCGATCCTTGTCACAAAAACTTACCACTTACTCTGCCCACATGAATTTTTCACTATGATTCATCTTCTTTCAGGAATGCGAATAATTGGCCTGCCAAGCTCATAATGCAGCTCATTCCTCAGCACCTTCTTCAACCTCTTCATGCGCTGTTCAAAAGTTCACGAACCGTCACCTTCGTTTTCAATAACAACGAGCTCGATACGCTGAGAGCTCTCTACAAAGTCATGGCATCAGGATTTGTAAGCATCTTTATCTCTCATAAAACGATGTTTTTTTTCTAAAATTAGATCTCTAGTAGTCATACTTCGCAGTAACCTTTTATTGGAGGGTGTCTTGAAATGCATTCATTTCAACTCGACAATTGGCACTATGATGACATCAGCAGGGCTAATTATTTCATTTTGTCCCCATTCATCATAGTCCATAAGGTTTGCTTATCTAAACAGTCTTATGCTTGGCTTCACAATAAAGAGTCTGCAGTAAGCATTTCTGTGTTAACTCATCAGCAGTCCCATTTTGGTCATAACTACCTGTATCACCTATACATATAATCCAAATGGAAAAGCTACAAATCCGGAAAATGACCGACGCATTTGTGCGTATTTTCAAAATTTGATACGACAATGACAAGAACCCTTAAACTTTTTGTGAGACTGATAGTTATTATATATCAATAGCTATCCACAAATTACAGATGCTATCAAAGTATTGAGAAAAATAGAAAAAGGTTTTGAATGAGATACGTACCATAATATGTCATAAGAACTCCACTGGGATAACCATGCGAAAGGTATTTTCAAAAATGTTTGTCGTCGAAATGAAAAACTTAATTGTCATTTCTTGATGACAATTTTTTTTGCGAAAGATAGCCGAAACGTTGACATTGAAATGCTCCTCCATGTGAGCTTTATACTTTACTTGATTGTTGTGACTATTGAGACCATTATAGAAAGAAACAAATCATTTAGAGGGACTCTGCTGTGTCAGTAGTTTGTTTAGTCTAGTTAGTGTCTTTATGTACTCAAAATGTAATTGGCTTTGTATTGGGACTATAAAATAAAGACCAGGTACTGAAACCCAACTCAAAAGACAAAAGTTGTAATCTGGCCCTCTTTATTGAAGTACATGTTACTATATGGGTATTTATGTATGCTTGGTCATGACATGATTTTCCTTTTAGACTACCAATAGTGATTGATTGTTTTTTCATACAATATTAGATGTAGTTAAGAATACAAGGCACATACACTTCTAAAAAAAACAAGAAAAAGAAGAAAAAAAAAATATATATTAGATGTAAACTGTGTTTGGGACATCACTAACGGGGTTTTTTTCTTTAAAAAAAAGAAGGTTATTTCTAAGAGTTTAACATGTATAACACTTCTCTCCTGCAGGCCGGCTACGTTCACTTCGCACCGCCGGCTCAGTGTGAAGTCAAAGTGCTGATGCTGCTCTACAGTAGTCGCCGCAAACAGTTCATGGGCCTCATCCCCAACGACCAACCCCGCTTTGTGAACGGGATCCGCAGCGTCATCACCAAGCACAAGACGTTACAGTCCATGCGGGTACTGCTACACGCTCAGCTCTCTGATTGTATTACCCACTCAATACGGAGTCTCCATACTAAGCCTATGGAGCCTCCAGATCGTTACTGAGTAGAATACGGAAGGCCGTATTCTCCTAGGAGAATACGGCTTTTTCGGCCACCTGATGGGCATTATAGGGATTATTTTATATAAACAATGTATGGTGACTGTCTAATTTCTGATTATTTACAAGATTTTTTCCTAACAATTAGTCGAAAGGTGAGTAACAAACACAATATTACCATGATTTGGATCTGTGTGGCCGTATTCTCCTTGTAGTTGACACTACGCAATACTCCTCGGTATCGCTCGGAGCATTACTGCGTGTCAACAACGCGGAGAATACGACCACGTAGATCCAAATCGTGGTATTATTGTGTATATCTCTGCCAAATACGACCCAAATACCAAATGAATAATCACCACTTTGCGTATCTATGTTAGTAAACGCCCGGTGTGTTTGATAAATCGGAGAGTTAGGGAGAACCTTTCCTTAAAAATTTACTTGAGACAGATTACTAAATTTAGACTATTATCACTTTATTGCGGATGATAATGGCATATTGGCGGGCTATACTGTCACGGTCACTAAGTGTTTCAGTTTCGGTTTCGATTTTGTCTGTAGACATTGACTCACACTAGACTATAGATAATATGATTGATTTGCCAAGAATAAAACTCGCCAGACTGTTCTCTGTTATCGCTAAATAGACACTGTTGCCCTATATGTCTCTGTTTCCGTGATATAGATGATAAATTAGAGCATGGCCTGACAGAGCGATTTCCAGAAAGTTGAGGCAGTTGCAATCATGGAGTATGAACTCGATGCTTATATTTGTATGATATAGACAAACAGAGACCTTGGGCAGGGTGTGATAATATGTACTGCCTTATTGGTAGCTAACAGCCATAAGTGTCAAGTGTTTGTTATATGTTGATAAATATATCCCTGTTACTTCATAATGAGTATGGTTTCTGCGTTAGCTCAATGCTTAAATTTGTATGATGAAGACAAACAGAGATATGATAAGAAGTACTGCCTAATTGATAGCTAATAGCCATAAGTGTCAAGTGTTTGTTATATGTTGATAGATATATCCCAGTTACTTCATAATGAGTATGGTTTCATATATATCCTTGCATAAGATTTAAAATATATAACCTTTAAAATATATAGATTTAGCCGAGATGCATTCATGTTCAGCTGTTTGATGGCATCCCGTTTCCCTTCACCTTCAGAACCCCCAGATGCCGGGAGGAGGGGGCATGGTCGGTATAGGGCCTCAGGGTATGCAGCCGGGACAGGCTGGGCCCAACCCCGTGCCCGGCCAGCAATTAAACCCCAACCTGCCCATGCCCGGACCGAGCGGCGCCGCAGTGACCCAGCAGCACCCACAGGGCGCCGTGGCCGCCGTGCCCACCGGACCACAGGTCCCTCAGGCCCCACAAGGCCCTCAGGTACCGACAGGCCCTCAGGTAGCGCCGGGACAGCAGCAGGTGACCCCCGGCGTGCAGGGCGTGCAGGGCGTGCAGGGCGTGCAGGGCGTGCAGGGCGTGCCCGGGATGCAGGGCGCACAGGGACAGCAGGCTGTACAAGGAGTGGGCACCTCGGCCGGCACCGCTTTCACTGTAGCTCAATCAACGCCCCCAATGTCAAGTGCAGTACAACAGGTAAACGAGTGGTTTCTGTCTATACGATTGCCAATCTCTCAGATTCTCACAATTTTCTCCTCCGCTCTAAATATATTTATATCTATTGCTAAATGTCCTGATAGATAGCCTTCTATATTGGCTAGTTTTAACCGGTATATACCTATTGTAGTGAGTCGGGAACAGCCGGGATCAATGCTGAACGCGTCATATTCTACACCAGCAGACTTAACGGAGCTCTCCATACAGATTCTCTGCTATGGATGAAAAGAAAACCTCTGGACGGAGACTTAGCGCCCTCCATAGATCTGCCAGTCTTGAAATACAAATTCTAAACTAAGCAATTATTTGCTTTTGAAAAATCTCTAAATTTCTTTTTTTTTAAATAATAAAAGAAATTCATATTTGAACTGAATCGACTGCTCAAAATGTTCTATTCTGATTGAAGTCGATGTTTGGATACGTCGAATCTTTAAGTTATAGTAAGTGAATAATACTCCATAGTTATCGGTGTTAATCATATACGCGCTGTGTGGAAGCTATGACAGTATCCCGGCTTTTCCTGAGACTCTACTATCTTTTCTAAATTCATGACTAGTAGAATATTTAGTTTTATATACTAACATGTAAATACCTTTTTTTTGCGCAACTAATTAAAATACGAACTGCTATTTACAGTAACACAATTGTAACTACCTTCACGTAGAGCAAAACTAGTAAATATTTTCACATCTTCGGCTTCCATTATAACTGTAGGATTTTCATTTCGGTGCAAATGTAAGCTTTAATTATGTACCCACACCATAAGCACCTTTTGAACTACTCTTTTCGTAGATATGATTCCGTATATGGCATTCTAGTTTTGGGTTTGGTCAAACCTGCCCTTGATATTTTTTTCCTCGTGGATACGGTCGTTCCCAAAAGAATGGAATCCTGCTTGGAGGGCTGCATGAGGTGCAACTTTAGAGGGAAGGTTGGATGGTCAATTGTTTGTTATCCCCGTCAGTGAGCTGTCAACTTTTAATATTCCTGGTATATTGGTCTGACGTGTTCCACTGAGACCTAACACAACAGTGGTCTTGCCTTGTCTCAGACTACGGGTGATGGTTAAGCTATTTAGTGATTCATTGGAATGAACATTACATGGTAGTCCTAACCCCTTGGTCCCTTCGGTATTCGTCTGGAGCCCTTTCCATCCTCTCCGACCTTTATCATTATGGTTGGTCTTCTACAAACCCGTTTGTTGGTATTGCCTTAGTAGGTAGCGCCATTCCAGTTAGGGATACGGTTTACGCGACCTGCATGCGCCACTGCCTGTGGTCTGGTTTAGGGAGGCGATATGTGAATGGCCTGTAATTGTGCTTGACCAGATTTCCCGAGTCCCAACGATGTAGTGGTGAGTGTACTGGTGAACAGATATATCCAGGACAGGGAAAAGAATCAGACCAGTCACTAAAAGTCTGCTCAGGGAATGCCGAGGCATCACATTTTTTTCTTATTCAAATTGTGTATTGTCAACAATAGTTCTTAACTGTAGCCTGACTCGTGTGGGTTCACTGTAGGGCTTAATAAGTAAAGTTAATGACCGATTATTTTATACAAACAGAAATAGCGTTCAATATGCAATAACAAACATAATGAAACATATAGGAAATGAATTATAAAAACATGGGATTTCCCCTGATTTTTTATGGATTCCGGATTAATTTACGTCCCAATGGTCATTCTTCAATCTTGAGAACAATGAAAAAAACAATGGAGAAAAAAACCAACCCAAAACAATGTAAATATAAAGAGAAAATAAGTTAACATAGAAAAAACAGGCAATTTGAGCTTTCGGCAGTGGACAAGAATTCACCTAGCATAGCTCAAGATACTGGAACCCTCGAACCTCTGGCACCCCTTTTTCGGATTTTTATTTAATACAAATCCCATGAAATTCTTCTTAATAAAAAAAACACTATCAAGGCTCCACGATCCGTATAGTATAAAAGTGTTTAGCCACATACTCGGTATACAATTACACCATAACCAAAGCCCGGCCCCATTGGCAATAGTATCAAGGTATGTAAGGGTCTACTAGGTCACTTGTTTACCCCCATCCCCTTCCAACTCGTCCCCATCGACCCGTTCCTGCATGGGGATTACGGAAGAGGTGTCTCGATTTGACGGCATGGCGGATAGCTGGGCGTTATGGTGAGTTGATTGTAACCACACTGAGAGTCTGTTCACTGCTGTGTACCCGTCATCTAGCTGGGCTATCGTGGTATGGGCCATTCTCACCTGGGCCGTTCCCCGTATGGACCCCCGCCACCCGCCGACCAGGTAAGTCGTCACCGCTGAGCAGGTAACTCAGGTCTTACCCTTGTCGCTTCTTCTTCATCTTCTTCTTCTTCCAGTCGTGTTCTTAAAAAATAAGGGTTATTGTTAAAAAAGATTTACCCGTTTGGTTTTGGGGAATTCGGTCTCAGTTCTTTCTACCCCGTCTGGATTTTAGGTCATCTAGCCTCACTAGAACAACAATTCCCGTAATTAATTTCCCCAGATAATTTATATCCTTTTTTTCCAGTCTCGGTAGCATTAAGTTATATGATGACATATAAAAGATACTTTTTCAGTCGTCAGTCCTCTTGGGGAGTTTGAACATCCATATGCACCCCCAATAGTCACTTGGCTGTTGCAATCACAGTTGCAGGTACTATCCTTGCATCAAATTTACTGCTATATCAAAGGCCGATCCTTCTCATACCATGTCTATGTGGTGTGTGGAGTAAAAGAACTCTCAGGGGGGAGAATTCTACCTACATTCATCTCATAGATTCGGTCAAACCCAAATTAAGTCTAATTGAACAAATTGGACGTTAAACTACCCAAACAAACAAACATGGGTAATACTTGGTTCATCAGACACAGTTCTGTGTGGGAGGTTGACCGGGCCAAGACATGCTGATTAAGAGACCAATATGAGACTTCTACGTATGTACATTGCAATTCCTGCCCCAAAGAAGACATTAGTTTAGTCGAAACGTTGACATTTACTTTCATATTGTAGTTGTAATTGTGAACTACAAAGGCCAATAAAATGGTTTGCATTAAAAGAAACTTACCTGTCACTCACGTATCATATGATTGTAGTCTACAAAGTTTTTGGAGCTTTCTCTAGAGATACTCCACAACATAACCAAGCAAAATCTCTGAGTGAGAATGGTTGTCTATTGTCATCTTAATGGCGTGCCTATCCTTGGTGACAGACTACCGCTCCCTTGACGATCAGATTGGGTGATAGTATGACAAGCGGGCAAAGCCTTTGTTGAGCCTAGCTTTTCCAATGTTACTTTCGGATGTACAAGCTTGACATAGAGAAGCAAGGGATGGTGTCACTAGGTGAGGAGATAACACTATGGGGCAGGAGGATTTTTTTTTTTTTTTTAAAGTTTTTATTTAACATGGAGTATGGCATAGGGTTAAGAACTAATCCTATCGTCCACTCTCCAGTTGAGAGAGTTCAACATGCCATTTAATGCCTAAGACATAGGCTTGCAATTTCATGGCTTTAGCTCGACAAATAAAAAAAAGAAGAAGATCAATACAAACAATCCAAACGTGATGCATTCTAGGTCAGTCCAGATCACAGACCAAGGAGTGATGAATCTTGAAGTATAAAATGTAGGAACCACCGTCAACAACTGACTTCCTTCACATTAATAAAATGGCTGGGCTTAGCCAACTACATATTCATTAGTCAAGTATCATATATACATTGATACAGCGGTGAGTGGGGCCTTTGCCGTTCATATTATTTAGGTATGATAGCCATGTACAACCAGAAGAGATTTGCTGAGAATTGAGTTTCTCTCTGTGCCAGTATTCTGTCAGCGTTACTGCAGGCATAATCCCAGATACTTACATCAGAGATATCGCTGATTAATTTATGCACATTACAATATTCACACACACTGATGACACTCGCATTTGACGTTTCAATGGAAAGTAAATGTGATATATTTGTTAGCTCAAGTTAAACAGTGTCCTTCTATACATACCTGGAATTTTACGATACGAAGCACAAACCTTTTAATTGCAGCCGATCCTACTTTGAAAATGCCCCTTCCTGTCAGCTTAGAACCACGGTTGGTATTCAGTCTCTGGGGAAAAAAAGTGACAAAATATGGTGGTAACCTGCTACATATTCAACTAAATATCCACTGTGAAAAAGAAAGAAAGACATCCTATACTTACCTGGCCTAGTACTAGAAGTGGACTCGAGTCCTTTGATGCTGGTCCAGACTAATAGGTCCTTTTGCGTCAATATCCATCTGCGATCATTGTCTATATCAGAATCGGTCTGACAACTTCACCCAGCATTACTCTCATATTGCTTATAAGGGTTTCAAATCAACAACAACAAAATCTTGTTATGTTACCAATTGCCTGCAAAGCCTGCTCGCACTGGATGTGTGGGTCTGACCCTACTATTACTCAAGTGACAGGTCTACCTATACCAGGGACAGAATAGTCTGCTTTATAATAGTGCAAGACAGGTAGTCATCCATTATTTGTATTACACTGAGAAGTGTGACCTTTCGGAGTACTGGCTGACGAGCCATGTCACACAAATATCAAATTTTAAGTGTTTGACAAATGAATTTGTCACAACCAGTAGTCCACTGACATATGAATTTGTCTCACACTACTGCTACAACTACCAGATCATAAAACCAGCCTAACTTATCTGCCTACAGTAAGATATGTTGGAGCAGTCTATCCATACATGTGAACCACTTTAAATCCTAGTTGTTTACTTATGCTCCGTCCTTTTTTTCCAGTCGCCCGTATATATTCGCTCTTTCTGTGATTCTTTAATATAAAACACCATGGGCTATGGCGGCAGAAGTACCATATCCAGCTTCTTAGACTGGCTCCAGTCTCTGCATCCTATGGCTACCTTCCTCGTTGGGATTTGATTCATGGGCCAGTCAGAAAAGGATATATACTGTAATGAACTTTATTCTGATTTTGATTAATCATTTAACGAATATTCATAATCAAAGACTTGAGCAAGTCTACCAGCTTCTGTGATCTACCCTTAGAAAGAAAGGACATCATACAGGGATAACAGTTTTCTTTGCTTCCAACGAAATCCTTGTTTTCATTTACAGTTTATAAAATTATTCTTTATGTGTATAACAAAGAAAGTATACATTGAGCAATAAAACAGTGGTTTGAACCTCCCCCACACACCCTCCATCCTATTTCATGGTCAACATTGATGCGTTTTCCATGTTTTCTTGGGTCTCTCTGAGGCAGTAAATTCCACATGAAAAAATATTTCCTCATTTTTCCCTGACCCCAACTGACATCCCTGATTATAGAGAAGTGCATCGGAAGCAGTGCCGTACTGCCAAGTACTCCTACTCAAATAACCCAAACTATCCTTACCCATACCAGACTTGACAACTGTGTTCTTTGACTGCTCATTGGTTTAGGCCGGGGTGAATATGGCCACGTCGACGGTGGGCATGTCGCATCCTGCCATTCCCGGAGCCAACATGGCGCCCTTGCCACAGGTAAGCGCTTGATCACCACGTGCCGCATGCTGACTGCTGGCTGCTGCTTGGTTTGAGGGCGGGCTGTGGGGGGAGGGTAGAACATGTGTGCTTGGAGAGTGAAATTTGGGTTAGCCAGGAAGCCAGGCCTATGTGCTTACTCACATTATAGGCCAGGTAACGCCCTCCATATTTTTGGTGCACGATGGGTAACGCCTCAATTTTTCTGATGCATCATGGGTAACACTGTTCAGCTAGTACTGTGCTAGTTTTTAGAGAAACATTCTAATAAATTATCTTTATCTTTTGAAAAGTTACCATTACTTCATTTTTGATTATCCTTCATTATAAACAAGTAGAAATATGGTAATTTGGGAACCTCGGGAGGGAGAGAGGCACTCTCCTGGCAGAGATCCAGGTGGGAGAGAGGTTGTGCTGGTTATCCTTGCAACTGTTTATAAGCGGGGAACCAGCAAAAGTTCAAAGTCGTAGTATTATGTAGGAAGGCGTTACCAGTCCCATATTTCATTGGGACAGGGAACCATTGTATGTCGGGGTGGGAGATTTGGTCATGGCACACTGGTCTGCACCCATCCCCAGCCAACGCCCTGCTCCGGAGTATTGGAATTCCCGATGGAATTCTATTTGAGGGTCACTTTTAGTATTGCTTTAAGATAAGAAAGAAGTTGATACTTTTATTGTCTTGGTTTTATACCAAAAAAGTATTGCCAGTTTTGAAATTCGTACTTAGTGCTCGGTTTGATAAGGATTCGTAGGTTTTAAGGTTCTGCCTTTTGCTGCTCACCCGACTACCAGCATGCTCGTTGGTTTGAATAAGGTTGCTCACGTTGCTCTGTATGGCTTTGGGTAAGCTTTATTTCCTTTCAGGTCTGTTTATGGTGTGCGGGTTAGCGCCACAGTGCTCAGGTCATTATTGCCAGGTCTACGGACACGGTGTATGAGAGGGCGACACAGGGATGTATCCCCTCCTTCACCCCCAACCTAAAGAGAGCCTAGTCCGAACCCTGATGCAGAATATACCACCCGGAACACTATCAGTAGTCCCAGGTTCCAAAGGTGATGGCCCAGAGAAACTCTCTTTTATATGAAAAAGAAAGGATAAGTATAGTAATTCCATATTTATATTCACCCCTCCCTTATTGTGAATATGTTATAAGAATATTCGCCAACTTCATCAGAAATAACGATCCCGGTTTTTTTTCTCGGTACCGATTGGTTTCAGGTTAATCAAAAGAAACAAAGGAAAGAAAAACATACAACACTAAACAAAACTTGGTAACGCTGGCTCTGATTGGGTTTCCAGGTAACCAATAGTGTAGGGATGGTCGGAGGTCAAGTTCAACCAGGGTCAGGCCCAGGTCAAGCCCTGGCCGGAGTAAACTTGTCTGACCCCAGTGAGCAAGACCGAATTAATAACCTGGTAGGTCGAACCCTCGCTCTTGCCCTGTCTCGTCGTCCGTTTCCCTCTATAACGCATGATAGTCGCCGTCGTTCACAAGTTTGACCGGGTCTCTCAAGTCCAGTATGAGAGCAGCTTGTAAACAAAAGTCGTCTGCTTTAATTGGGATTTTCCCGCCAGTTGCAGACGCACTGTTCATCATATGTCCAGCTTGGCAGACACCGGTGTCAAACTCGTCCTTTTAGAAAGTGATGATATTTATATAACTGCGAAACAATCTAGAAACAACGTATCAAAGATATTGATAATATGCTATAGGTCAATAATGAGGAAGGAAAGTAATAGTATCTTTCTAGATTGTATTCATTCCTGCAAAACAATCTAGAAACGAAGTACTTTAAACGTCTATATTATCGTGTAGGTCAGTAGTAGGCAAGAAAAGTAGCTGTCACTTTCTAGATTGTTTATATTTTTTTCTGCAATTATGCCAATGTATATGAAGTGTAAATGTATAATTCCGAGGGAAATGATTTTATTCATGTTCTTTAAAAAGTGTCAGTGTTTATGCGCACTTGCAAAAAATTCGAATTTCCAGTCTTTTCTTTTCCCATATGACACTTATTTTAATCGTTTTATATTATGAGAGGATTAAATATTTTAATCGAATTCACTATTAGTTATATACCTTTTTGTTGCGAGCTGAATTTTTATTATTTTCTCGTGTTTATTTTTGACACAAATTCAGATACGTTTGTAGGTGGCTAAATCTCCTGTATTTTTTCACACTAGTTTGTTACCCGTGCTCTTATTTCGCCGTGGCTGCTTGGGAAGCACTTCAATTAGCCTACCACGTTGTGATGAGCTTTGCGTGTGTTTCGGCCTAATTAAGTAGTCATTCAAAGCACAGCCTAGAAAAGAATATCCATATGTCAAAGTTGAAACCCAATAAAGACGAAGACACCTTGTATCAAATTCCAAAAAAAATCTAATTTTAAAACGGCTGATATTTATGAATATAATGCATATATTGTATTTTCCTAATCCGAGGTAGACCTTAAGAATCCTATTTCTATAGCAATGTGTGTCCCATGACTTTATCCTTATCTAAATTCAAGGAATTTGAGAAAATACCTCGAAATTAATTCTTCAGACCCATGCTACATGAAAACAGCTAACTGGTAATGTTCCCAGCAAAGGTTCGATAATTGAGAATCACCAGGTAAAATGCTCTAAAACAGAACCAATAGTGATATCAGTGAGAAGTGCAACATGCTAAACACTCTGGACAACATAACATTTATCCCATATTCAATGCTCGACTTGAGCTAAAGACGAGAAAGAGACCGTTTACACAGACCTCAGTGCAAAGATGCTGTCGCTTGTTTTACAGGACTATCCATACCAACAGACGGCATACCAGGTAGACGTGGCTCTCCCTTTATTTTCTCACCAATCTTACCGTATCTGTCCTCAATATGTGTTGACCATCATCTGATCATTGTCTCCTCGACCCGGGATTCCGAGTCCGTCACCACCGTCGACTCCGAATCCTGTGTGTACGTTTTTTTTGTTTTTTTTTATTGAAAATCCTCCTCCTTATGGGAGACGATTCCCACCACTCCCCCTACTGGTCGGGCTGTGTGAGTCGTGGTAGTGGGGCGGCGCGTCCCTCTGGCTGGGGGCAGGGGGCAGCGGTTGGGGGTTGAGGTGTGGGGAGGACGGGGTTATCGGGGGAGGGTCACGATAAGGCAGGTCCCCGTCGCATCGCCCGCAGGTGACCGGCCTTCATCGCGCGTAGCTGCCCGCCCCCATCTTGTCGCTCTTGCTCGCACGATCCTGTGGCCAGCGCTTTCCGCTCCGCTCTACTTTTAGCGAACCCTGTACCTCCCCCACCCTCCCTCCCTCCCACCCTAAAATCACCCCCTCCCCCGTCGCCACCTGCAGCCAGCATCGCGGCATCTTCATACCCGCCCCCACGTTCCAGTTCGCCGAGCAGCTCCTGTAGAGCCAATGATTGAGCAGCTCGCAGGGACCCCTGCTTGGGGGCAGCTCCGTTTCCTCCCTCTGCAAGCAGCGGCTTGGCTTGGCTTGGTGCTTGGTCTGGTGTGAATAGCACCCCATCCTCTTCTCTCTCCACCACGCTCTGGGTCCCCGAGCGGCCCGCCCCGGGTGTGCTTCATCTGCTCGCTTACTTCTACTTCTACTTCTTATTCTTCTTCGTAGGCAGTTACTCCATTAAGTTAGTTCATCTTGGTTGTAGTTCATTTGTTATATATTCTCTCTCGTTTAACATTGACATGTTTCAAGGATACGTTGTGAATGTTAACCAAAAAAAATCAGATATGTTTAGCTAACTCGACTCATCCTATTTACTGATGTTGAAGATGACGATTATTATGACTGTGGTAATATATGTTTTCTCCAGATCCATGTTGTAGATGTATACAACATGGATTCCAGCTACTATCGTGTTTTATTGTAGGTAACAGTTGACATAATAGTTGTCTGTATCTAGCTGTGTGTCGCGGTAATTGACAGTTCACAATGAACTAATTTCTCCATTTAACTCCTGTAAACAGTTGAGTTTTCTACCTATCTTGGTCACATGCTCACACAATTTTCCTTTGAAAAACTCTACAAGGTGACAGAATGTGTTTAGGCATAATTAAAGGGGCGACGGTTATTTCTAGTTTTCTTTTTTTTTTCTTGTGTATTAAAGTGTCTTCACACTTTACATAAAGAGTTTGAATTAAGAGAAATTGGATATTCATTTATTTTTTCGTAGACGGCATCCCCGACTAATTATAACATATTTTGACCACATCTCACTTCAATTTGCTCTACTTAAGACACAAAACAAATCATGTTGATTTGTAGTCGTCAAGCACCAGACCTTGCTTTGGTGAAGCATCACATCAGAGAGTCCAGCGAGATTCCCTGATTTCTGCATAACACCACAATTTCAATATTGGGTAGTCGTTATAACAGAGATGTCAGTTTTCATATTTTCCAAGTAAATCCTTGTTTTTATATTCAATTTATCAAAATATATTTTCTTATTTAAAACAAAGGGAGAAAAGACTAGGCCTCAGTCACACCAATACACAGAGGTTCAAACCTCCCCAGCGCCAATCCATGGCCAATAACGATGTGGTTCCATGTTTTCTCCGGCTCTTGGAGGCAGGAAATTCCACATAAAAATATTCCCTTTTTCCATGATCCCAACTGACATCCCTGTTATAAGATGACACCTGACACCATCACAAACAAGGACCCGTGATCATGAGGGCTAGCTGGGTTTCCAGGGGGTTTGGGTGATATGCTGAGTCCCGCTGATTGGGGGCCGCTGTATCACTGACTCAGTGCTGACCTGCAATGATTGACAATCCCTCTCACCAGGCATGTTGTGTATTGTGTAGATGGCGCTCCAGCAGCGGATAGCTGCACTCCAGCAGAACCTGGCCATCAAGAAGGAGCAGCTGTACAAAGACCAGCAGTTCAAGGAGCAGCAGTACAAGGCGCAGCAGATCAAGGAGGCCGAGGACCGCAAGAAGCGCGAACAAGAACGCCAACAACAACTCTTTGGTGAGTACTCAGATTTATTATCCACCTAATACAAACTGTCCATAGAAAACACATAGGGAGTTTGTATGGACATACCCGGCACATACGGATATGTTGTATGCTCCGGGTGGCGCTTACGGAAAAATAGTGCGAACGGAAAAATAGTGCAAAACTAAAATGAACTAATGTATGCCACTTCTCAGGAAAAGGTGGATAATAAATACAATATAGACTGGTTACCTACTATATCTAAAACGGTAGAATTTCGTCGAATCTGTTTGGAGATCTACCCGCACATAGGGACATAGTGGACCAAATCTAGGCGTGGAGACTGAAGGGCCACGAGAGTGAGATTCTCGTATGTGGTGGAATTCGAACCTGCTCCTCTTTTTTCTAGGTCGATATGCAGGCATGCTTTTTCTCTTAAGATTCAATTCAAGCCATGCCGAAATCAAAGTTTAGTATTGTAGTTTTCTGCTTTAGTTTTCTCGTGAGAAATCAATGAGATGCCAACTACCGCTGGTAGCCCTTTCAAATCTCCACTGATTCCCCCCACCCACCAACAGCTTAAGTATTTGGCCCAGTTATTGCACCTGTCTTTGTGGAGCAGTTGGTAGGGCCCCCGGCCTGGAATGCGGACATCGGGCGTTCGAACCCCGCTATCTATAGTTCATTTTTTCATTTTTCGTACTCGGACTCGACGAAGTCGCTAGTTTCAGATAAAAGCGGTTGTATGCTCCTCGGAGTTGATGCTGCGCAACATCCTCGCGTACACTCGGATATTACTGCGTGCCAGCTCCTCGGAGCATACGGCCGCTTGTATCTGAAACCAGTCAATATTGTGTATTTATCTCTCCCCCGGTATTTTTTTCTCCATAGACTTAACATTGGGGACTCTTATCTAAGGCCCATTAGATATTTAGTAAAAATATCCAATGGATGATTATGTCACAAATGTTAGCCCATTAGTCAATGTTAAGGGTGAGATAAATTCAGAAACCCATTCAAGTTTAGGGTCGGAGCTTGATCCCATTTCCTTTGAATCTCTACGTAATTCACGCGGCTACGTGAAGCAAACTCGATGGGATACGAGTTCAGACCCTAAACTTTCATAGCTTTCCTCTATATTAGCTCACCCCTGGTATAAGTTGGGCCATAGGAATAACATTTTTAAGAAATGCACAACGATCACCCCTGGTAAAGTGACAAAATTGAGCCATGCTCGTGGTGGAGTGATGCGAGATGATGTCGTATGCGATTGACCAAACAGCAGCCAGGATTTCAGAAAGAAGACAAGAAATCAACATTCCTAACTTGATTTGCGAAGTAATTTTTTTAATATTCTGATTCTGTGATGCTATTCTAATGTCTGTGAACCAGGTGAGATAAATAATCCAGAATTGCACTCGTTGGATGCACCGGAATCGCCACTCGGCTTCGCCTCGATGACGTTTGCATCGCACTTAAACTTGTGGAGTAGTGTATATTTGAACGATTCTTGATCCAGTTCTATATAATTGTCTCACCCCTAGTATTTTCTTCCCATAGACTTAACATTGTGAACTCATACTCAACGCCCATGGAGTATTGCAAAAAATAAAATACTCAAAGGGGGATGATATCACAGACATTAGGCAGTGTTAGAGGTGAGATAAAATCTGAATCGCACTCAATCCATATCCACTGAAAATACGCCATTTAGTTTGGTTTGCTACATAATCTCACTTGGCTTTGACTTTGGAGATTACTCCGCAACTAGAATGTTCAGTAGCAATGGAGCTTTATGCAGTTCCTTCTCATTACCATCCACCTAATACAAAGTGTCCATATTAAACCTATGGGAACTCTGTATGGAGAGAGAGGGGCAAACCTATAATTACAACTCCATAAAAAGGCCGAGATGCATCATGTACACCCATATTAACTCCAAAGTGGGTATTGCCCATATGCGTATAATATGTTTGGGGACTGTTGAAATTACTTATAAAAATAATCTGAAGGTGGATGCTGTGATGTACATCTATAGTAACGCCTATTCGGCGATTGTTGATAAGGAATAAGTTTGAGATCAGACATTTACCATGTGAACTGCAAACACGTCAGTGTTTTTTTCAATGTTGGGAGATGAAATGATAGAGTCGGGGGTTCGAGGCTGATGCATACACTACCAGGTTATATACGGAATGTGACACGTGCAGATTGTCTATTAGATTTAGTCGACCACAAAACACCATATAGATGCTGGTTTACTGGTATCAGTCCTCAACAGAGAACATAGAAGAGCGTTCGCTTCTAGTTGACTACTGTTTAACAATTTACTCTCATAGTGAACCAGTATGGCCCTTCACTTGTAAAGCACTAGATGGCGCCACTGAGTGAGTATAGTGTTCGCTTAGTCTTCTCGCCAGGTGGCAGCACTAGTCAGACAGTGATTGACCGATAAAGCTTCTTGTAATTCCATCAAAATGTAGGATTACACAATATTGTTCCGGAAACTAGTGGCCGTATTCTCCGATGACTTGCCGCGTAGTAATATCCGAGCGAATGCCAGGATATTATATAGAGTCAACTCCGAGGATAATACGATCACAAGTATTCAAAACCAGTTAAATCTTATTTATTGTTCAGCATTGCAAATTTTATTTATCTAAGAAAAGACAAAATGACCACTAATCATCTCACGTACTATATTGTATGCAAGTGATTTTATTCCCCATAATCTCCGCTACGTGTAGACCGGAGATTATGACCACCAGTAATCTCCGCCTGATAAATTACACACACCCTTCAGTATTATGTGGATGATGAAAATATAAACCAGGAAAATTAGATTTGTTTTTGAATTCATGGGTGTAAATCTCTTCGTTCGTTCTGAAAATGGCTGAACACCATTCCAGTCGTTGGAAAACTTCTTTTTTTTTAAATTCACAATTCACACGGTAGCGTCAGCTGTTAACGGTTGGGCTCAGCTTCGTATTGCCATTCTGAAAATTAGATTGGTAACATGTAAAGTTGACTTTTAATAATTGACAAGTTAAGCTTTAAAGAATTTACAAAAAATCTACATATATACGTGGATGTGGACGCTGATATGTGTGGACTTTCATTTGTGCACTTGAAGTCAATGTGGATCCATCTCGTTACAGCTCAACGTCAACAACTGCAGGAGCAACAGATACGACAACAGCGTTTACAGCAACAGGCTCAGACAACCAACCAGCAGCTCCGACACCTCCTTCTCAACCAGCACCAGGTAAGGCTTTTCTAGAAAACCAGGCCACCTCAGGCTGAGATCTCATCACTGTCACTACAGGACCGAGAGAAGAGATATAGACTTAAGACAATCATTGCACCTCATCCCATCACCATTACTAACATAAATTCTTCTCCCCTGTAAGGCATCTCGCCCTATAAGGGATATGTAGATGTTTCACAGTATAAAGTACTGAATGTAACCTGCTTCCCAGCCTAGTAGCTGGACGAAATTATATAAATATCTTCACGTGTTGTAATACTACAATGAAAACCTGCAACAGCAGATTGTATGTTTAAAAAAACGGCGTTTTCCCGTGTACACACGTCTACGTTCTTCTACGCATTTTGGAATCTCAAAATACGCCGCAAAACGCCGCAATACGCAGAGATGCGTAAAGGAAAGTCGGAATGCGCCGAAAAACGCCACAATGCGTACAGATGCGTAGATAAGCGTTGATGAACGTTGAGAAGCGTACTAAAACGTTAATGCCCCAGTCACACTGGCGTAAAATTTGGCGTTTCTTCCACGTATTTGAATTGTTGGGGACCACGTATTAGCTACGGATTTGGAACGTATCTATTTGTGTTTCTTTAACGCTTTAGTACGCTTCTCAACGTTCATCAACGTTTCTTTACGCTTCTGTACGTATTATGGCGTTTTCCGGCGCATTTTGACTTTCTTTTACGTATCTCCGCGTTTTCCGGCGTTTTACAACGCATTTGTAGATTTCAAAATGCGTAGAAGAACGTAGACGTGCGTACACGGAAAAACGCCGTTTTTTACGCCAGTGTGACTGGGGCATCAAATACGTTCCAAATCCGTAGCTAATACGTGGTCCCCAACAATTCAAATACGTAGAAGAAACGCCAAATTTTACGCCAGTGTGACTGGGTCATAAACATTAAATTAATTCAAAAAGAGGAAAGGGATGATGTATGGATGTCCACTTTAAACGTGTCTTATTAGATTACTTTTTGACACCGCTGGTGGTCTACGGCATGATAACCACTAACATATTGGCGTCACATATTGACCGCAATTACAATAAGGCGTTATGAATAATACGTTCCAGTCACACAAAGATTTAGATAAGGTAGAAGTAAGCAGTAATGTGGGGAAGAAAGGAAGGAAGCTTTAATGGAAAGACTACACTACTGGATTTAACTAATTATGGATATGAAGGTTACCTTCACCAATGAAAAAGTGCAAGAAATCTGCTGCGTTTGTACAATAATTAAGAAATAATAAACACTTCCTGGGGATGGGGGGGGGGGGGGGGGGGAGCAGCCCACACCAAACATTCCATAACGAAACAATTCTCAGGAGGTAGATATTTCAGATTCGCAGGTATTTAATTGACCGGAATCTGAAACTTGGGCAGTTGTGTTTACGATTTATAGGAACAATAGATGCGATCCCAGGAGCAAGAGCGAAGAAAACCCAGAGAAAAATATGCATTTTAACATCTACACTTTAGTGCCCTAGCTTGTCGGAACAACAATACCCATTAGTACTCCTACATAGATGACAGTTGTCCACCTTTCCAAGGGAATCATTCTGTTTATTTCCAGTTGATACAATTATTTTTTCCTGTTTAAAATAAATATAGATTAGATTGAGCCTAAACCACGGTAATAAATCTGGTTGGCTTGAATGTCCCTACACTCCCTTAGCTCAATTCCCTGATTTCCACTGATGTGTTTTTCATGTTTTCTTAGTCTCTCAGAGGCAATAAATCCCACCTGAAAAGTATTTCTATTCTTTTTTTCCTGACCCCAACTGACATACAGCACCTGCAGTATTATGATGGTGGATACCTAATGCAAATTACAATATAACCATACAACAACAACAACAACAACAACAACAACAACAACAACAACAACAACAACAACAACAACAACAACAACAAATTATAACTATACAATAGTCTTGAGAACCTTGCTTACTGTAGCTTTCTTCTTGCAGCAACAAATGCGTCAGCAACAGCAGCAGCAGCAACAACAGCAGCTGATGATGCAACAGCAGCAGCGCGGTCCGCGGCCACAGGCGCCGGCTACTATGGCCCAGCCAGGAATGGTGCCTACACAAACGGGCCAACAGATGCAGCCTAACATGGGCCAGCCGATGCCACAACAGAACTTCGTCGATGATTTCGACATCACAAACATCATGTAGAAATGATGCTGTTCACAAATCTCGCCAGTTGAGACGTAGCGCCGGGAGTGAGTGTGAATGTAGGGAATTGGGCCGCGCGCGGGAGACAGCGCTCCAGTGTCAAACACGAGGAGTCGTTCACTAAAATGTCGTCTGCCCCGAGGATGACACTCGTTAACTGTCCCTGATCAGCGACACCGGAGGATTGAGGACTATCTTGCCATGACATGTGTTATCGGTGACGCAAAACGGGAATGTGTTACAGTGACGCAACGAGGTCTGCTCCGAGGGGCAGTTGAGCAGGAGAGGTTGTGGTATAAAGCGAATGAAGGTGTGTAAAAGAAGGAAGGACATGTAGGGGCAGAAAGATACTTTGATCAAAGGGGTGCTGAATGGATCTTGACCAACGAGAGGACACTTGTGTGGGAGCATCTTTAAACAAACACAAAACACCAGAGTAGTTTTGTCCGATACATCGTGTTTAAGTTTTAATGGATATTTGCCGTCATGGCATTACCATCATTTTGTTGTAGATACCAATATTCATAACTTGTGAATTTATTTTTTTATTTTGCTGATGAGTAGCCTCGAGAAGTCTACTGCCCTGAGTGTGAAGAGGAATGAATGTGTTCAAAAACCCTTCCATTGGATAATATGACACAGGATTATTCCCCCCTAAAGCCCACTGCTATGTCGCACGAACACAAACTGCATTCCGGATAGAGCTCTCTGAATGAGGTTTAGGGTGGGGACCAGCTTTACTTGGCGGCTGACTGAGTGGGCGAGAGAATATGCAGAAAAAGGATGCTTGTACATAGACGTGCTCGAGAGTTGCGCATGTGATGTGCAACAGTATGATTTCTAAAGTAGAGGGCAACATGGCGACCCATTGTACAGATGACTTTAGCATGCGCAATCATTACTATCCCGCCACACCAAGGGCAGGGGGTAGCCCACCTACAAGGCATGAAGTACTGGGAGAACTGAGGTCCTGGCGTGACGTTACAACAGCGGTAAACAAAAATAAACAACACGTATTAGGAAATGCATGCAGTTCATATACGCAAAAAATGGCAGTTTTTTTTTTTTATAAGGAAATCTTTGTTTTTTATTCGAAGATTATAAAATCCTTATCTCTGGTGTTAAACAAAGAGAGAATAAATCGGGCCTCATTCATACCATTGAATAGTGGTTCAAGCCTTCCAAAACATCCCAGTGCCATTCCATTGAGAATAACGATGTGTCTCCCATGGGTTTTTTTTCAGTGTTTCTGAGGCAATAAATTCCACATGTAACTTATTTCCTCTTTTTTCATGACATATCTACATACGAGCATTTCATCTGTTGTCGTTCGATAGGTGGTTGTCCAAAAGATAGGAAACGGATGTTTTTGAGGTCGGAAGTGTCGGAAGAAGCCATTGGCTATTAATAAGATCAGGTGACCGGTGAAACATCTGGGAAGGCCTCGCTAACTATCAAAAATCTAGAGAAGAAACAACAAGTTTTGGTCATAGTTGTCGTTCTAAAAGAGTTTGATGCGGAGTAATGTGAACGATGCGACAGCTGAGTGAATATCACTTGGCGTTCAAATGAGTTTGAAAACAACGACTTTGACCAAAATGTGTTGCTTTCTGTATTTATCTCACCCCTGTGCACACTAAAAGAATGGACGATGCACATAATATATACCATGGAGAACGGACTGCTAATACTCTTAGGGGCATGGAGAACGAGTTCTCCAATGTTGAGCCTATGGGCAAAAGATACCAGGGGTGAGATAAAGGCCAATCATCCACTGCCGAATAATACAGTATGACTATTTAGATCCCACTGTTGTGACGTCACACGCTAGACCTTGGTAGGAGTTGAGAAACATTGCCACCTAGTGATGAATATAGAATCGAGGGTTTCGTCACAGTGTTCAGAAAGATTCGTGTTATTTATTGAATGCAGGTCATGCCCATAATATCGTTCCAGCTTTCCTTCGGTCAAAGTATATGTCTTGAGAAAGAGAGGGAGAGAGAGGAGGTGTAGTGTGATGAGAAAAGGAAAGCGATGCATGTAAATATGAGCAGTGTATATCATAGAGTGCCGACGTATCTATACAGAATCAATTCGACTTTATTTTGTCTTATAGACGAAATGTATTTATATTGTATCTGAAATGATAGATTAAAGAGATGATCACAAAACACAAATAGTTCCTGTTTTCTTATATAGAGGTGATGTTGAGATATGAATTATAGCTTTATGTTTGTTGCTTAAGAATAGGAACCTCTTAACTATGTGGGGCAGCGAGTCAGCTCAGTGGTTAAGGCACTGGACTTGTAAACTCAAGGTTGTAGGACTTTGTGGGTTCGAGTCACACTGCAGCCACTCTTCTCCTTCAAGCCCAGCAGTGAGAGATTTACTACTATATCAAGTGACAATCATTCTCATACCATGTCTATGTGGTGTGGGAACTAAAAGAACTCTCACCTCGATAAATGTGTAGTGGCGAGATCTTTACCTAACTTTATCTCATAGATTCACCTTTAAGTGAAATATTTCCAATCCATACATCTCGGGTAAAGATGTTTCTAGTAATAACACAGTAATGGTTATCCCTTTCAGGATGGGTGTTGGTGTCCATGTATACTACTTGGGGAGGGGACCTTATCGTCTGAACTCATAATAGGGAGATTTCCGCACATCAAATGCTACGTTCCCCTAACATCATTACAGTGACGATTGGAAATCGTCGCTGTTAATTGCAGGGGGAATCGTTCAAAATCACTACGGTATCACTTGTCGGAATTGCCGAATCTGGGTGCTATCATCACCTACTATGCCTGTCCCACTTTCCCAGCAGACCTTTCGTGGCATAGCCGAATGAAGTATTGTACAGGATCTATGCTAGGAGAGTGTGCCTCTCTACTAGCGTTGATTCATATGGTTACTTTTAGCTGTTTCTGGAAGTTGTGCAATGACTGCTTCTAGGTAAACAATGTGGGGCATTCATGTAATATAGATTAGACAGCTCAAACACATGAAACCAATCAATAACTTATGAAGCAGCGGTAGTCCGTATTTGACCGCTCCCCGCCTATACCTCAACAGACGCGGTCAACATGAATGGGCGGCACCTGTAAGTCAAAAAGTTCAGACAGTTTTGGTACTTATGGCAGAGATTTAGTGCCAGAGTGTGCTTTACACATTCATAACATTAATGCTTATCTTTATTTACCTTCATTGTCCAGTTAACCGCAATATTCAGCAGCAAATTAATGAGCTTTGACCAGTTCTATGCTTTCATCATTCCCGTATAAATCCAAAATGGCGGCACACTGCTTTGCTCGCGAAACCGGGTGTATTGCCGCATTGACTTTTTCATGTGTATTTCCCATGGACTGTGCTATGTGGGTCCTAGCCAGTATTAACTAATGTGAGACTTTTGTTAGACGTTAGTATATATTTTTGCTACTTCTTGCCTCGGCTCTCTCCAGTCAACGACGGATGTTCATCTACTACTTGTTTTTATCAACATTTATTACATATGACGTTAGACCTACATTGTCTGAAAACTTATCATCTATTCTTGATCGATTATTTCCTTTAAAAACAATTTCATTGGGGAAATTAATGGTGTACTTGTCATATCCAATCCAGGCCGAGAGATGAAGTTAACACAGGTAACGGTTTATTTTTAAAGTGCTATCAATGTGGATGAGGGTCAGAGTTGAGTTATGACTAAGACTCGTGAATGTGTGGACTGTATTTGTGGATTATCAGTCTCTTATCGGTCGCCTGGTGGGGCGTCGTGGGTAGGCAGTGTGTGTGCTCTGACGAGTTGATACTGTGAACGGTATTGACCACGTTCACTCACATATCGACCATAGTCAGGAAACCCATTGGACTATCTTTGCTGCATCGTCATTCCCAGTCCTTGGCGGGAGTCCGACTGGAGAGCATCGGTGGCTCTCACAACATTGTGTCTGGATTTAAAATTTCGACCGGCACTAGAAAAAAGATGGACTTCAAACCAAGATTAGTACAGGTACGTAGCTGAGTTGTGAAGTAGATATTGAATGTGTTCGAACACCAGGTAAACACCCGAAACTTCCCAATGAAGGTGTTAACGTTCATTTAGTCAGCTCCTGGTCTGAGCTGGGTCAAAGATCATTGTTGTCGTTGGTGTTGTTACTCTGGTAAGGACGAGTTTAAATGCTCATCGCGGATCAAATCTGTGAAACTTTTAAACCAAAACACTGTACATGAGAGGGTTTCCTGTACAGGCGAGATTACTTATTTCCTTTGTGTGTGCTATAAGCTAGCATATGAAAAGAATTATTCATAATAGAGATAATATATAGATGAGCTCATGTTGTGCATAGAGTAAGACAATAACCATTGTTTAATATAGAAAACTACAAATCCTTGGATGAGATGATACCGTTATTCTCTACTTGCAATAAGAAAATTATGAGGTTGATAATTTCCTCAGAAAATGTATTTATAATAAGATTATTTGTTCATGTTGATCCTTCCTTTAATTATGGATGTTTCATCAGCAGTATCCCATGCGGAGACACGATATGTGCCTTTTTTATCATATATTTTCGGCCTATGTCTATATTTCGTAATTCTATAGATGCATCCGTGCTCATCCTGCCAACTCTCTTTTACTTCCCATATCTATCAATAATAGTGTTTTCCCCACTTTTTCCTGTTCCACTATACAGAGCTCACCTTACCCCATCCCAATAACATCCTCATTTATCCTCTTCCATCTCCCACTCTTCAATACCTATGGTATTAACTTATCCAAATCCCGTGAAGAAGTGTTGGAAAGCTGAAAGTAGAAAATATAGGTAAGATCTGATGAATTGCAAGTCAAATCCCACTGTCTATTTCTCCACGTTTGCTTTGTCCCCCATGTTACTTCCACATGTAGCTATCATATTAGGATAAATCCCAAGGGATGACTAAACCATGAAGCGTAGGCTCCAGCATATGGACAGCTATCACATTTATCATACCGAGACAAGATTTATGGGTGTAGGTGACAGGAGGGTAATATGATATACGAGAACGGACTAGATTCAAAAGTGTGGACAGGTAGTTCGTTATCCGAAACGCCATGATAACGTTCACATCAAACACACAAAAAACAGGACCTATGGATCACTCAAATATGGCTGCTTGGAGTATATTGTCCAAGTTATCACGCGCAAGGAAAGAGGATATATACATATATATATATATATATATATATATATATATATATATATATATATATATATATATATATATATATATATATATATATATATGTTTAAATATATGCCCACCTACACGAATATGTAAGCAATGGAAACGGATACGTACATGTATTTGCAAATAATATCAATAACAGCGATTAGAAATAAGTAGATACTTGCAATACCAAAACTACGCCTCTCGGATCTGAGTTAAAAACATCAAATTCCAATGTTACAAATGATATCAACGTCACTATATTGAATAGATATTGAACCCGCATTATTTCACTCTTAGTTCAATATTTAAACTAACTTCATAAAACTATTTTCTTGCCTTGTAGGCAACCTATTGTTTATATAATGAAATTTTCCATTTCTTTTCAATTCAGAGAATCATAATATCAATTGATTTTTAAAACCAGGATCAACAAACTGTATATCACAGACTGATTCCACAGTTATATTGAGTGCGGGCTTTGGGATATAATCTTGGATTTAATTCCAAGAAAATTAGGGGACAAATTCATGAGAACCACCCTTACATGCTAATTATAATTTGTCAAAACATTTAAAGTAAAAGAGCTATTCATGTATAGGAATCTGTAATGGCACAGTTACATTTTGTAATATATCGACAATAAATCAATTAAGCATGCGGTATAAGATAGACTATATAGGAGAATATGGTGTGTTATATCCTCTGTTTAGCATTTAGGTTTATGAGTGGAAATATCTTAAAACAAGAATGGTCATTATTTTGTATGCTAAACGGGTTCTTTAGCAGTTTGACTTGTAGGTAAGTAAAATATGTATAAAGACCTATCATATGCATACTATTTAGAACCCCCAAATACGAAATATGCGTGGGACAGTTTTGTCACTGTGATATATGTGCTATGTGTTAGTATGGGCTCTCTCTTAACAAGCCACCTTTTCAAGCAAAATCATAAAATGTCTCTGTAGTCAACAGTATAGGACATAGGCGCACAGCATATATCTAATATGGACCGGGGATATCAGAATATTCCGGGAATTGATTTCTGTGAGTATTTGGTATCCCAGGGGTGAGTTACGTCAATTTTGGTACATAGAGGAGAAGGTTTTCCGCGACCTCTACACTGGCCACCAGAGCTACACTACGTAGACCTCCCGCAGCACAGGGTCCCGGTCCCGCGGTACCCGATCAGGGTGCCAGCCATGAGAACGCTCAGTCGATATATCGGCCACTTATTGGGGTTCACAACGCATGACTCACATAGTCTTACGCAGAAACGTATAATGGGATAACGAGCTTGAGCCAGAGCGTGACAGAGATCTTAATGATGTCTGCGGAGGGGAAAAAACTGATCATGGAAAAGATGAGTTAATCCTATTCATTTGTGCACAATTCTCTCCGTCGATTAGGATCAATAGTAATGTTGTTTGTTCAGTTCTTTATTACAATCCCTCACAGGACGGGGTTTTCAAATACAACATTGGTAGTAGTATATATGATAAGCAGAACAGTCACATTATTACCTACTATATCTAAAAAACTATGATTTTGGTAGAGTCCGCTTGAAGTTGCTCCCGCACATAGAGACAGAGTGAACAGGACCTATGTTTGGAGAAAGGGAGCCCACGAGAGTGAGATTCTCGTGCAGTGAAAAACTCGAACCTGTTCTTCTTTTTTGTATTTCTATACTCAGATGCCAAAATCAAAGTTCGGTATTGTAGTTTTCTGATCTATTTTTCTCGTGAGAAACCAATGAGATCTCAACTTTCGCTGGTCTCTGTGGTAGCCCTTTCAAAACTCCACTGATACCCTCCCCCCACCCACCACCACTCCAGCTACCACTCTAAGTATTTGACCCACGTCATACATCTAGCACTAGCGACTTCGTCGACTCCGAAAAATAAAGAAAAATAAAATATCTGACTGTCGACAGCTGGTTTTGAACTCCCAATGTTCACATTCTCAGCCGAATACTCTGCTGACTGCTCCACAAAGATAGGTGCTCTATGCAGGCCAAATACTTAGGCTGTTGGTTGGTGGGGGAATCAGCGGAGTTTCGAAAGGGGTACCAGCGAAATCTTGTGATCTCATTGGTTTCTCACTAGAAAAGTAGATCAGAAAACTACAATACTAAACTTTAATTTCGGCATTGCTCGAAATGAATCATAAGAGAAAACGCATGTCTGAGTATTGGAATACAAAAAAGAGTAGCAGTTTACAGTTTAGTACTGCACGAGAATCTCACTCTCGTGGGCATTCAATCTCCAGGCCTAGGTCAGGTTCACAATGTCTCTATGTACGGGAGCAACTTCAAGCGGATATTACGGAAATCTACACGTTTTATATGTGGTAGGTAACTATGGAGCAGTCAGCAAAATGTTCAGCTAGGGATGCGGGTGTAGGGAGTTCGATCCCCGTGTTGGCCTTTACTTTTCGTTTTATTGTATATTTTACTGTACAAAAAAGATCTGACTGGCTATCGCTGACATAACCTAAAGGTTTATGAAAAGGATCTAACTACATGGAATAACATACATATTCCAAAATGGGCAAAACAAGACACAAATCGTCTTTCGCAGCTCGATCCAAGCGCACCTGTACAAGTTATGCACTCTCCATTCACATTCTCATTCCATTGAGAGCATGGGGATTGTAGCTAAAACTCTGCAAGGGAGAGTGATACTATGCTTCATACAGTAGCCGCTAGATGGCGCTCCAAACCCAATTCTAAACCTTTTTTACCATATTTTCCTGTGTATGAGTTAAATCAAGTGTCCCATAAATGTTTACGGTTTGATTGAAACAAGACTATTATAATCACTTCGGGAAAGTTGTTCTACTATGACTCAACCATTACCTGTTTCAGTTGTGTGTTTATTTATTGAGAAATTCAGATTTAGAGACTGACATTTACTGAAGAGAGAGAAATCTCTCAACTTCAAAAATTATTTCCTAAGGCGTGGTTAGTCACAGGTCATCAAACATCCATCAGAATTGAACATCTATATCGTGTTTAATGACGACTAAAGTATCATTGCGATACTTTCAAGCTGAATGTGTTTTTTATTGATTTTAAGAAAATTGGAGAATTTCTTTTTATCAGCTTCATCTAAAAAATTAATAACACCAAATATATACCAATCTGAACAAAATTTTAAACAAGATCTAAAAGCCAACATATATAGCTATCATTTAATTCTTTAGTTATGTCTCTATTTTGTTTTATAAGTAAATGACACAACTCCAAAGATTTGACCTAGTTTTACCATTTTTCAAAATCAATAATTTTCGATTTTCTTACATTAAATAACGTCATATACATGTCAACTGGTATGGATGAGTCCAGCTTGAAACGCTCGATCCACCTGTGAAAAAATCATTCAGAAATTCCCATCCGTTCCGGAGATATTTGAAAAAATGTGATCTCAAGAGAGTGAGAGATTTGACCCAGATTCAGCCTCAACTTTTTCCGCTGGTCCGTTTTCGATTTTGCCAATGCGTACTCGGGTACCAGATTCAGTTTTTACTGGATTCTCAGTTGAGCTCTGACTTAGCTGTGAAGCCTCATGCCCGACTTTGACACCAGGGGTCTCTACTGGTACTAACTCACTGTACAGTATAGAGATATGCATGTGGCCTCTACTACACTGGCCACCAGAGCCACACTACGTTAGCTCTGGTCGGGTTAAATAAGTGGCCGCCTTGAACCAATATTGAATATTGTTTCTTACTCTCCTAATAGATCTTTAGCACTGATTTGGGAATAATATCATATCATCTCTATCAACATGTGTAGCTCTTTGAAAATTCTCTCATCTTAACTAATACAAGTCAAAACAATAGGGGATACTATGTTTCGTATCAGTGCGAACTCCACTGATACCCTCCCCCCACCCACCACCACTCCAGCCACCACTCTAAGTATTTGACCCACGTCATACATCTAGCACTAGCGATTTCGTCGACTCCGAAAAATATAGAAAAGTAAACATCTGACTGTTGAAAGCGGGATTTGAACTCCCAATGTTCGCATTCTCAGCCGAATGCTCTGCTGACTGCTCCACAAAGATAGATGCTCAATGCAGGCCAAATACTTAGGCTGTTGGTTGGTGGGGGAATCAGCGGAGTTTCGAAAGGGGTACCAGCGAAATCTTGTGATCTCATTGGTTTCTCACGAGAAAAGTAGATCAGAAAACTACAATACTAAACTTAAATTTCGGCATTGCTCGAAATGAATCATAAGAGAAAACGCATGTCTGAGTATTGGAATACAAAAAAGGGTAGCAGTTTACAGTTTAGTACTGCACGAGAATCTCACTCTCGTGGGCATTCAATCTCCGGGCCTAGGTCGGGTTCACTATGTCTCTATGTACGGGAGCAACTTCAAGCGGATATTACGGAAATCTACACGTGTTATATGTGGTAGGTAACTATGGAGCAGTCAGCAAAATGTTCGGCTAGGGATGCGGGTGTAGGGAGTTCGATCCCCGTGTTGGCCTTTACTTTTCGTTTTATGAAAAGGTTTATGAAAAGGATCTAACTACATGGAATAACATACATATTCCAAAATGGGCAAAACAAGACACAAATCGTCTTCGCAGGTCGATCCAAGCGCACCTGTACAAGTTATGCACTCTCCATTCACATTCTCATTCCATTGAGAGCATGGGGATTGTAGCTAAAACTCTGCAAGGGAGAGTGATACTATGCTTCATACAGTATCCGCTAGATGGCGCTCCAAACCCAATTCTAAACCTTTTTTACCATATTTTCCTGTGTATGAGTTAAATCAAGTGTCCCATAAATGTTTACGGTTTGATTGAAACAAGACAATTATAATCACTTCGGGAAAGTTGTTCTACTATGACTCAACCATTACCTGTTTCAGTTGTGTGTTTATTTATTGAGAAATTCAGATTTAGAGACTGACATTTACTGAAGAGAGAGAAATCTCTCAACTTCAAAAATTATTTCCTAAGGCGTGGTTAGTCACAGGTCATCAAACATCCATCAGAATTGAACATCTATATCGTGTTTAATGACGACTAAAGTATCATTGCGATACTTTCAAGCTGAATGTGTTTTTTATTGATTTTAAGAAAATTGGAGAATTTTTTTTTATCAGCTTCGTCTAAAAAATTAATAACACCAAATTTATACCAATCTGCACAAAATTTTAAACAAGATCTGAAAGCCAACATATATAGCTATCATTTAATTCTTTAGTTATGTCTCTATTTTGTTTTATAAGTAAATGACACAACTCCAAAGATTTGACCTAGTTTTACCATTTTTCAAAATCAATAATTTTCGATTTTCTTACATTAAATAACGTCATATACATGTCAACTGGTATGGATGAGTCCAGCTTGAAACGCTCGATCCACCTGTGAAAAAATCATTCAGAAATTCCCATCCGTTCCGGAGATATTTGAAAAAATATGATCTCAAGAGAGTGAGAGATTTGACCCAGATTCAGCCTCAACTTTTTCCGCTGGTCCGTTTTCGATTTTGCCAATGCGTACTCGGGTACCAGATTCAGTTTTTACTGGATTCTCAGTTGAGCTCTGACTTAGCTGTGAAGCCTCATGCCCGACTTTGACACCAGGGGTCTCTACTGGTACTAACTCACTGTACAGTATAGAGATATGCATGTGGCCTCTACTACACTGGCCACCAGAGCCACACTACGTTAGCTCTGGTCGGGTTAAATAAGTGGCCGCCTTGAACCAATATTGAATATTGTTTCTTACTCTCCTAATAGATCTTTAGCACTGATTTGGGAATAATATCATATCATCTCTATCAACATGTGTAGCTCTTTGAAAATTCCCTCATCTTAACTAATACAAGTCAAAACAATAGGGGATACTATGTTTCGTATCAGTGGGAACTCCACTGATACCCTCCCCCCACCCACCACCACTCCAGCCACCACTCTAAGTATTTGACCCACGTGATACATCTAGCACTAGCGATTTCGTCGACTCCGAAAAATATAGAAAAATAAAACATCTGACTGTTGAAAGCGGGATTTGAACTCCCAATGTTCGCATTCTCAGCCGAATGCTCTGCTGACTGCTCCACAAAGATAGGTGCTCTATGCAGGCCAAATACTTAGGCTGTTGGTTGGTGGGGGAATCAGCGGAGTTTCGAAAGGGGTACCAGCGAAATCTTGTGATCTCATTGGTTTCTCACGAGAAAAGTAGATCAGAAAACTACAATACTAAACTTAAATTTCGGCATTGCTCGAAATGAATCATAAGAGAAAACGCATGTCTGAGTATTGGAATACAAAAAAGGGTAGCAGTTTACAGTTTAGTACTGCACGAGAATCTCACTCTCGTGGGCATTCAATCTCCAGGCCTAGGTCGGGTTCACTATGTCTCTATGTACGGGAGCAACTTCAAGCGGATATTACGGAAATCTACACGTGTTATATGTGGTAGGTAACTATGGAGCAGTCAGCAAAATGTTCGGCTAGGGATGCGGGTGTAGGGAGTTCGATCCCGGTGTTGGCCTTTACTTTTCGTTTTATGAAAAGGTTTATGAAAAGGATCTAACTACATGGAATAACATACATATTCCAAAATGGGCAAAACAAGACACAAATCGTCTTCGCAGGTCGAGCCAAGCGCACCTGTACAAGTTATGCACTCTCCATTCACATTCTCATTCCATTGAGAGCATGGGGATTGTAGCTAAAACTCTGCAAGGGAGAGTGATACTATGCTTCATACAGTATCCGCTAGATGGCGCTCCAAACCCAATTCTAAACCTTTTTTACCATATTTTCCTGTGTATGAGTTAAATCAAGTGTCCCATAAATGTTTACGGTTTGATTGAAACAAGACTATTATAATCACTTCGGGAAAGTTGTTCTACTATGACTCAACCATTACCTGTTTCAGTTGTGTGTTTATTTATTGAGAAATTCAGATTTAGAGACTGACATTTACTGAAGAGAGAGAAATCTCTCAACTTCAAAAATTATTTCCTAAGGCGTGGTTAGTCACAGGTCATCAAACATCCATCAGAATTGAACATCTATATCGTGTTTAATGACGACTAAAGTATCATTGCGATACTTTCAAGCTGAATGTGTTTTTTATTGATTTTAAGAAAATTGGAGAATTTTTTTTTATCAGCTTCGTCTAAAAACTGAATAACTCCAAATATATACCAATCTGAACAAAATTTTAAACAAGATCTGAAAGCCAACATATATAGCTATCATTTAATTCTTTAGTTATGTCTCTATTTTGTTTTATAAGTAAATGACACAACTCCAAAGATTTGACCTAGTTTTACCATCTTTCAAAATCAATAATTTTCGATTTTCTTACATTAAATAACGTCATATACATGTCAACTGGTATGGATGAGTCCAGCTTGAAACGCTCGATCCACCTGTGAAAAAATCATTCAGAAATTCCCATCCGTTCCGGAGATATTTGAAAAAATATGATCTCAAGAGAGTGAGAGATTTGACCCAGATTCAGCCTCAACTTTTTCCGCTGGTCCGTTTTCGAATCTGCCAATGCGTACTCGGGTACCAGATTCAGTTTTTACTGGATTCTCAGTTGAGCTCTGACTTAGCTGTGAAGCCTCATGCCCGACTTTGACACCAGGGGTCTCTACTGGTACTAACTCACTGTACAGTATAGAGATATGCATGTGGCCTCTACTACACTGGCCACCAGAGCCACACTACGTTAGCTCTGGTCGGGTTAAATAAGTGGCCACCTTGAACCAATATTGAATATTGTTTCTTACTCTCCTAATAGATCTTTAGCACTGATTTGGGAATAATATCATATCATCTCTATCAACATGTGTAGCTCTTTGAAAATTCCCTCATCTTAACTAATACAAGTCAAAACAATAGGGGATACTATGTTTCGTATCAGTGGGAACTCCACTGATACCCTCCCCCCACCCACCACCACTCCAGCCACCACTCTAAGTATTTGACCCACGTCATACATCTAGCACTAGCGATTTCGTCGACTCCGAAAAATATAGAAAAATAAAACATCTGACTGTTGACAGCGGGATTTGAACTCCCGATGTTCGCATTCTCAGCCGAATGCTCTGCTGACTGCTCCACAAAGATAGGTGCTCTATGCAGGCCAAATACTTAGGCTGTTGGTTGGTGGGGGAATCAGCGGAGTTTCGAAAGGGGTACCAGCGAAATCTTGTGATCTCATTGGTTTCTCACGAGAAAAGTAGATCAGAAAACTACAATACTAAACTAAAATTTCGGCATTGCTCGAAATGAATCATAAGAGAAAACGCATGTCTGAGTATTGGAATACAAAAAAGGGTAGCAGTTTACAGTTTAGTACTGCACGAGAATCTCACTCTCGTGGGCATTCAATCTCCAGGCCTAGGTCGGGTTCACTATGTCTCTATGTACGGGAGCAACTTCAAGCGGATATTACGGAAATCTACACGTGTTATATGTGGTAGGTAACTATGGAGCAGTCAGCAAAATGTTCGGCTAGGGATGCGGGTGTAGGGAGTTCGATCCCAGTGTTGGCCTTTACTTTTCGTTTTATGAAAAGGTTTATGAAAAGGATCTAACTACATGGAATAACATACATATTCCAAAATGGGCAAAACAAGACACAAATCGTCTTCGCAGGTCGATCCAAGCGCACCTGTACAAGTTATGCACTCTCCATTCACATTCTCATTCCATTGAGAGCATGGGGATTGTAGCTAAAACTCTGAAAGGGAGAGTGATACTATGCTTCAGACAGTATCCGCTAGATGGCGCTCCAAACCCAATTCTAAACCTTTTTTACCATATTTTCCTGTGTATGAGTTAAATCAAGTGTCCCATAAATGTTTACGGTTTGATTGAAACAAGACAATTATAATCACTTCGGGAAAGTTGTTCAACTATGACTCAACCATTACCTGTTTCAGTTGTGTGTTTATTTATTGAGAAATTCAGATTTAGAGACTGACATTTACTGAAGAGAGAGAAATCTCTCAACTTCAAAAATTATTTCCTAAGGCGTGGTTAGTCACAGGTCATCAAACATCCATCAGAATTGAACATCTATATCGTGTTTAATGACGACTAAAGTATCATTGCGATACTTTCAAGCTGAATGTGTTTTTTATTGATTTTAAGAAAATTGGAGAATTTTTTTTTATCAGCTTCGTCTAAAAAATTAATAACACCAAATTTATACCAATCTGAACAAAATTTTAAACAAGATCTGAAAGCCAACATATATAGCTATCATTTAATTCTTTAGTTATGTCTCTATTTTGTTTTATAAGTAAATGACACAACTCCAAAGATTTGACCTAGTTTTACCATTTTTCAAAATCAATAATTTTCGATTTTCTTACATTAAATAACGTCATATACATGTCAACTGGTATGGATGAGTCCAGCTTGAAACGCTCGATCCACCTGTGAAAAAATCATTCAGAAATTCCCATCCGTTCCGGAGATATTTGAAAAAATATGATCTCAAGAGAGTGAGAGATTTGACCCAGATTCAGCCTCAACTTTTTCCGCTGGTCCGTTTTCGATTTTGCCAATGCGTACTCGGGTACCAGATTCAGTTTTTACTGGATTCTCAGTTGAGCTCTGACTTAGCTGTGAAGCCTCATGCCCGACTTTGACACCAGGGGTCTCTACTGGTACTAACTCACTGTACAGTATAGAGATATGCATGTGGCCTCTACTACACTGGCCACCAGAGCCACACTACGTTAGCTCTGGTCGGGTTAAATAAGTGGCCGCCTTGAACCAATATTGAATATTGTTTCTTACTCTCCTAATAGATCTTTAGCACTGATTTGGGAATAATATCATATCATCTCTATCAACATGTGTAGCTCTTTGAAAATTCCCTCATCTTAACTAATACAAGTCAAAACAATAGGGGATACTATGTTTCGTATCAGTGGGAACTCCACTGATACCCTCCCCCCTCCCACCACCACTCCAGCCACCACTCTAAGTATTTGACCCACGTCATACATCTAGCACTAGCGATTTCGTCGACTCCGAAAAATATAGAAAAATAAAACATCTGACTGTTGACAGCGGGATTTGAACTCCCGATGTTCGCATTCTCAGCCGAATGCTCTGCTGACTGCTCCACAAAGATAGGTGCTCTATGCAGGCCAAATACTTAGGCTGTTGGTTGGTGGGGGAATCAGCGGAGTTTCGAAAGGGGTACCAGCGAAATCTTGTGATCTCATTGGTTTCTCACGAGAAAAGTAGATCAGAAAACTACAATACTAAACTAAAATTTTGGCATTGCTCGAAATGAATCATAAGAGAAAACGCATGTCTGAGTATTGGAATACAAAAAAGGGTAGCAGTTTACAGTTTAGTACTGCACGAGAATCTCACTCTCGTGGGCATTCAATCTCCAGGCCTAGGTCGGGTACACTATTTCTCTATGTACGGGAGCAACTTCAAGCGGATATTACGGAAATCTACACGTGTTATATGTGGTAGGTAACTATGGAGCAGTCAGCAAAATGTTCGGCTAGGGATGTGGGTGTAGGGAGTTCGATCCCAGTGTTGGCCTTTACTTTTCGTTTTATGAAAAGGTTTATGAAAAGGATCTAACTACATGGAATAACATACATATTCCAAAATGGGCAAAACAAGACACAAATCGTCTTCGCAGGTCGATCCAAGCGCACCTGTACAAGTTATGCACTCTCCATTCACATTCTCATTCCATTGAGAGCATGGGGATTGTAGCTAAAACTCTGAAAGGGAGAGGGATACTATGCTTCATACAGTATACGCTAGATGGCGCTCCAAACCCAATTCTAAACCTTTTTTACCATATTTTCCTGTGTATGAGTTAAATCAAGTGTCCCATAAATGTTTACGGTTTGATTGAAACAAGACAATTATAATCACTTCGGGAAAGTTGTTCTACTATGACTCAACCATTACCTGTTACAGTTGTGTGTTTATTTATTGAGAAATTCAGATTTAGAGACTGACATTTACTGAAGAGAGAGAAATCTCTCAACTTCAAAAATTATTTCCTAAGGCGTGGTTAGTCACAGGTCATCAAACATCCATCAGAATTGAACATCTATATCGTGTTTAATGACGACTAAAGTATCATTGCGATACTTTCAAGCTGAATGTGTTTTTTATTGATTTTAAGAAAATTGGAGAATTTTTTTTTATCAGCTTCGTCTAAAAAATTAATAACACCAAATTTATACCAATCTGAACAAAATTTTAAACAAGATCTGAAAGCCAACATATATAGCTATCATTTAATTCTTTAGTTATGTCTCTATTTTGTTTTATAAGTAAATGACACAACTCCAAAGATTTGACCTAGTTTTACCATTTTTCAAAATCAATAATTTTCGATTTTCTTACATTAAATAACGTCATATACATGTCAACTGGTATGGATGAGTCCAGCTTGAAACGCTCGATCCACCTGTGAAAAAATCATTCAGAAATTCCCATCCGTTCCGGAGATATTTGAAAAAATATGATCTCAAGAGAGTGAGAGATTTGACCCAGATTCAGCCTCAACTTTTTCCGCTGGTCCGTTTTCGATTTTGCCAATGCGTACTCGGGTACCAGATTCAGTTTTTACTGGATTCTCAGTTGAGCTCTGACTTAGCTGTGAAGCCTCATCCCCGACTTTGACACCAGGGGTCTCTACTGGTACTAACTCACTGTACAGTATAGAGATATGCATGTGGCCTCTACTACACTGGCCACCAGAGCCACACTACGTTAGCTCTGGTCGGGTTAAATAAGTGGCCGCCTTGAACCAATATTGAATATTGTTTCTTACTCTCCTAATAGATCTTTAGCACTGATTTGGGAATAATATCATATCATCTCTATCAACATGTGTAGCTCTTTGAAAATTCTCTCATCTTAACTAATACAAGTCAAAACAATAGGGGATACTATGTTTCGTATCAGTGGGAACTCCACTGATACCCTCCCCCCTCCCACCACCACTCCAGCCACCACTCTAAGTATTTGACCCACGTCATACATCTAGCACTAGCGATTTCGTCGACTCCAAAAAATATAGAAAAATAAAACATCTGACTGTTGACAGCGGGATTTGAACTCCCGATGTTCGCATTCTCAGCCGAATGCTCTGCTGACTGCTCCACAAAGATAGGTGCTCTATGCAGGCCAAATACTTAGGCTGTTGGTTGGTGGGGGAATCAGCGGAGTTTCGAAAGGGGTACCAGCGAAATCTTGTGATCTCATTGGTTTCTCACGAGAAAAGTAGATCAGAAAACTACAATACTAAACTTTAATTTTGGCATTGCTCGAAATGAATCATAAGAGAAAACGCATGTCTGAGTATTGGAATACAAAAAAGGGTAGCAGTTTACAGTTTAGTACTGCACAAGAATCTCACTCTCGCGGGCATTCAATCTCCAGGCCTAGGTCGGGTTCACTATGTCTCTATGTACGGGAGCAACTTCAAGCGGATATTACGGAAATCTACACGTGTTATATGTGGTAGGTAACTATGGAGCAGTCAGCAAAATGTTTGGCTTGGGATGCGGGTGTAGGGAGTTCGATCCCGGTGTTGGCCTTTACTTTTCGTTTTATGAAAAGGTTTATGAAAAGGATCTAACTACATGGAATAACATACATATTCCAAAATGGGCAAAACAAGACACAAATCGTCTTCGCAGGTCGATCCAAGCGCACCTGTACAAGTTATGCACTCTCCATTCACATTCTCATTCCATTGAGAGCATGGGGATTGTAGCTAAAACTCTGCAAGGGAGAGTGATACTATGCTTCATACAGTATCCGCTAGATGGCGCTCCAAACCCAATTCTAAACCTTTTTTACCATATTTTCCTGTGTATGAGTTAAATCAAGCGTCCCATAAATGTTTACGGTTTGATTGAAACAAGACAATTATAATCACTTCGGGAAAGTTGTTCTACTATGACTCAACCATTACCTGTTTCAGTTGTGTGTTTATTTATTGAGAAATTCAGATTTAGAGACTGACATTTACTGAAGAGAGAGAAATCTCTCTACTTCAAAAATTATTTCCTAAGGCGTGGTTAGTCACAGGTCATCAAACATCCATCAGAATTGAACATCTATATCGTGTTTAATGACGGCTAAAGTATCATTGCGATACTTTCAAGCTGAATGTGTTTTTTATTGATTTTAAGAAAATTGGAGAATTTTTTTTTATCAGCTTCGTCTAAAAAATTAATAACACCAAATTTATACCAATCTGAACAAAATTTTAAACAAGATCTGAAAGCCAACATATATAGCTATCATTTAATTCTTTAGTTATGTCTCTATTTTGTTTTATAAGTAAATGACACAACTCCAAAGATTTGACCTAGTTTTACCATTTTTCAAAATCAATAATTTTCGATTTTCTTACATTAAATAACGTCATATACATGTCAACTGGTATGGATGAGTCCAGCTTGAAACGCTTGATCCACCTGTGAAAAAATCATTCAGAAATTCCCATCCGTTCCGGAGATATTTGAAAAAATATGATCTCAAGAGAGTGAGAGATTTGACCCAGATTCAGCCTCAACTTTTTCCGCTGGTCCGTTTTCGATTTTGCCAATGCGTACTCGGGTACCAGATTCAGTTTTTACTGGATTCTCAGTTGAGCTCTGACTTAGCTGTGAAGCCTCATGCCCGACTTTGACACCAGGGGTCTCTACTGGTACTAACTCACTGTACAGTATAGAGATATGCATGTGGCCTCTACTACACTGGCCACCAGAGCCACACTACGTTAGCTCTGGTCGGGTTAAATAAGTGGCCGCCTTGAACCAATATTGAATATTGTTTCTTTCTCTCCTAATAGATCTTTACCAATGATTTGGGAATAATATCATATCATCTCTATCAACATGTGTAGCTCTTTGAAAATTCTCTCATCTTAACTAATACAAGTCAAAACAATAGGGGATACTATGTTTCGTATCAGTGGGAACTCCACTGATACCCTCCCCCCACCACCACCACTCCAGCCACCACTCTAAGTATTTGACCCACGTGATACATCTAGCACTAGCGATTTCGTCGACTCCGAAAAATATAGAAAAATAAAACATCTGACTGTTGACAGCGGGATTTGAACTCCCGATGTTCGCATTCTCAGCCGAATGCTCTGCTGACTGCTCCACAAAGATAGGTGCTCTATGCAGGCCAAATACTTAGGCTGTTGGTTGGTGGGGGAATCAGCGGAGTTTCGAAAGGGGTACCAGCGAAATCTTGTGATCTCATTGGTTTCTCACGAGAAAAGTAGATCAGAAAACTACAATACTAAACTTAAATTTCGGCATTGCTCGAAATGAATCATAAGAGAAAACGCATGTCTGAGTATTGGAATACAAAAAAGGGTAGCAGTTTACAGTTTAGTACTGCACGAGAATCTCACTCTCGTGGGCATTCAATCTCCAGGCCTAGGTCGGGTACACTATTTCTCTATGTACGGGAGCAACTTCAAGCGGATATTACGGAAATCTACACGTGTTATATGTGGTAGGTAACTATGGAGCAGTCAGCAAAATGTTCGGCTAGGGATGTGGGTGTAGGGAGTTCGATCCCAGTGTTGGCCTTTACTTTTCGTTTTATGAAAAGGTTTATGAAAAGGATCTAACTACATGGAATAACATACATATTCCAAAATGGGCAAAACAAGACACAAATCGTCTTCGCAGGTCGATCCATGCGCACCTGTACAAGTTATGCACTCTCCATTCACATTCTCATTCCATTGAGAGCATGGGGATTGTAGTTAAAACTCTGAAAGGGAGAGGGATACTATGCTTCATACAGTATACGCTAGATGGCGCTCCAAACCCAATTCTAAACCTTTTTTACCATATTTTCCTGTGTATGAGTTAAATCAAGTGTCCCATAAATGTTTACGGTTTGATTGAAACAAGACAATTATAATCACTTCGGGAAAGTTGTTCTACTATGACTCAACCATTACCTGTTTCAGTTGTGTGTTTATTTATTGAGAAATTCAGATTTAGAGACTGACATTTACTGAAGAGAGAGAAATCTCTCAACTTCAAAAATTATTTCCTAAGGCGTGGTTAGTCACAGGTCATCAAACATCCATCAGAATTGAACATCTATATCGTGTTTAATGACGACTAAAGTATCATTGCGATACTTTCAAGCTGAATGTGTTTTTTATTGATTTTAAGAAAATTGGAGAATTTTTTTTTATCAGCTTCGTCTAAAAAATTAATAACACCAAATTTATACCAATCTGAACAAAATTTTAAACAAGATCTGAAAGCCAACATATATAGCTATCATTTAATTCTTTAGTTATGTCTCTATTTTGTTTTATAAGTAAATGACACAACTCCAAAGATTTGACCTAGTTTTACCATTTTTCAAAATCAATAATTTTCGATTTTCTTACATTAAATAACGTCATATACATGTCAACTGGTATGGATGAGTCCAACTTGAAACGCTTGATCCACCTGTGAAAAAATCATTCAGAAATTCCCATCCGTTCCGGAGATATTTGAAAAAATATGATCTCAAGAGAGTGAGAGATTTGACCCAGATTCAGCCTCAACTTTTTCCGCTGGTCCGTTTTCGATTTTGCCAATGCGTACTCGGGTACCAGATTCAGTTTTTACTGGATTCTCAGTTGAGCTCTGACTTAGCTGTGAAGCCTCATGCCCGACTTTGACACCAGGGGTCTCTACTGGTACTAACTCACTGTACAGTATAGAGATATGCATGTGGCCTCTACTACACTGGCCACCAGAGCCACACTACGTTAGCTCTGGTCGGGTTAAATAAGTGGCCGCCTTGAACCAATATTGAATATTGTTTCTTACTCTCCTAATAGATCTTTAGCACTGATTTGGGAATAATATCATATCATCTCTATCAACATGTGTAGCTCTTTGAAAATTCTCTCATCTTAACTAATACAAGTCAAAACAATAGGGGATACTATGTTTCGTATCAGTGGGAACTCCACTGATACCCTCCCCCCTCCCACCACCACTCCAGCCACCACTCTAAGTATTTGACCCACGTGATACATCTAGCACTAGCGATTTCGTCGACTCCGAAAAATATAGAAAAATAAAACATCTGACTGTTGACAGCGGGATTTGAACTCCCGATGTTCGCATTCTCAGCCGAATGCTCTGCTGACTGCTCCACAAAGATAGGTGCTCTATGCAGGCCAAATACTTAGGCTGTTGGTTGGTGGGGGAATCAGCGGAGTTTCGAAAGGGGTACCAGCGAAATCTTGTGATCTCATTGGTTTCTCACGAGAAAAGTAGATCAGAAAACTACAATACTAAACTTAAATTTCGGCATTGCTCGAAATGAATCATAAGAGAAAACGCATGTCTGAGTATTGGAATACAAAAAAGGGTAGCAGTTTACAGTTTAGTACTGCACGAGAATCTCACTCTCGTGGGCATTCAATCTCCAGGCCTAGGTCGGGTACACTATTTCTCTATGTACGGGAGCAACTTCAAGCGGATATTACGGAAATCTACACGTGTTATATGTGGTAGGTAACTATGGAGCAGTCAGCAAAATGTTCGGCTTGGGATGCGGGTGTAGGGAGTTCGATCCCAGTGTTGGCCTTTACTTTTCGTTTTATGAAAAGGTTTATGAAAAGGATCTAACTACATGGAATAACATACATATTCCAAAATGGGCAAAACAAGACACAAATCGTCTTCGCAGGTCGATCCAAGCGCACCTGTACAAGTTATGCACTCTCCATTCACATTCTCATTCCATTGAGAGCATGGGGATTGTAGCTAAAACTCTGAAAGGGAGAGTGATACTATGCTTCAGACAGTATCCGCTAGATGGCGCTCCAAACCCAATTCTAAACCTTTTTTACCATATTTTCCTGTGTATGAGTTAAATCAAGTGTCCCATAAATGTTTACGGTTTGATTGAAACAAGACAATTATAATCACTTCGGGAAAGTTGTTCTAATATGACTCAACCATTACCTGTTTCAGTTGTGTGTTTATTTATTGAGAAATTCAGATTTAGAGACTGACATTTACTGAAGAGAGAGAAATCTCTCAACTTCAAAAATTATTTCCTAAGGCGTGGTTAGTCACAGGTCATCAAACATCCATCAGAATTGAACATCTATATCGTGTTTAATGACGACTAAAGTATCATTGCGATACTTTCAAGCTGAATGTGTTTTTTATTGATTTTAAGAAAATTGGAGAATTTTTTTTTATCAGCTTCGTCTAAAAAATTAATAACACCAAATTTATACCAATCTGAACAAAATTTTAAACAAGATCTGAAAGCCAACATATATAGCTATCATTTAATTCTTTAGTTATGTCTCTATTTTGTTTTATAAGTAAATGACACAACTCCAAAGATTTGACCTAGTTTTACCATTTTTCAAAATCAATAATTTTCGATTTTCTTACATTAAATAACGTCATATACATGTCAACTGGTATGGATGAGTCCAGCTTGAAACGCTCGATCCACCTGTGAAAAAATCATTCAGAAATTCCCATCCGTTCCGGAGATATTTGAAAAAATATGATCTCAAGAGAGTGAGAGATTTGACCCAGATTCAGCCTCAACTTTTTCCGCTGGTCCGTTTTCGATTTTGCCAATGCGTACTCGGGTACCAGATTCAGTTTTTACTGGATTCTCAGTTGAGCTCTGACTTAGCTGTGAAGCCTCATGCCCGACTTTGACACCAGGGGTCTCTACTGGTACTAACTCCCTATCTACCAGCGGCTCCAGTACCAACCAGATCTAATGGAACATCTTGATTCAATATTAATCCATGGATTGCAAAAAACTAGATCAAATCTCTTAGTAGATTACTAATTTCAGAATTCTAAAAGGTACAATGGTTATATCACCTTCACGACTAGATCTCTTTTCTGATCAAAGAAATATGCCTCCTAAAATCTCAGACTTGAATATTTCAACATGATTTCTTCTTAAAACCTTTGCCATGTCCTAAGCTTAGGTAATTTTGAGGGAAAAAACGTGGATTCTTGTAACAATATCAAAGATTTTAGGAAAAATAGTTGAGTTGTTATATTTCCCAAAAGACACCAGATGGAAACACTGGATGTTTCTCCTATTATACGATAGGTGGCGCTTGGTGTTACTCCGCTCCCACCAGAGCAGCTAACCTATTGATGTCCAGGTGTTACTCTGAGAATATTTTAGGCTCGGCGTGACATTTTATTATGGTGAATCTGTCTTCATCTCACCCCTGGTATTTTTTCTCCATAGACTTAACATTGGGAACTCGTATCTAACGCCCATTAGATATTTAGGAAAAATATCCAATGGGGGATTAAGTCACAATTGATAGCCCATTAGTCAATGTTAAGGGTGAGATAAACTCAGAAACCCATTCAAGTTTAGTGTCAGAGCTCAATCGCATCTCGTTTGAATCACTACGTAATTCACGCGGCTTCGCCTTGTGAATTACTACATGATTCAAACTCGATGGGAAACGAGCTCAGACCCTGAACTTTCCTTTTTAGTATTTCCTCTGAACAATCGCGCCTACTGTCACTCTATCTGGTGGAGATCGGTTGAACTAGTACTGAGCTCCTCTGAGTTATTCCTGGCTAAGCACTGTGTTAGAGTAGCTGATACAAACCAAGACCTACAGTATTCCATACAATTACTGAAATGGAAACAAGACATTCTCATCTCTTGATAAAATTCGGAACTGCTAAACCCACCAGTCTCCATGCTCTGTCATTATTTTGTTGAATTTTATGAGTACGGTGTTGCCCTCTGGTGTTTCAAATGCAATAGGAATCTGGGAAAAACCAACCACAATTTCATCTATATCTTTTCTTGGGTTATTCAGCATAACTCATACAACTTTGTTGTTACAGTAACTGTCCAATAAAGACAGACAAGGCATCCTATCAGCTAGGGTATTGCCAATGCTATTTTCATCTGATACCTTTATATATAGAGTAAAAAAAAGTCTGTATGATATATACAAGTCGTTTCAGGATATTACATAATTGTACCATTTTTAGCATACACAAGTGAATCAATTACGTTCAATAGTATTCATATTAAATCATAAAGTAATAGCTAAATAGATTTATTTGAGTTATTTCGGGATTACTTCATGACATGCTTATAGCTGTAGTTAGTTTCTTGAATTCAATCGAGGGAGTGTCTCTAGCCTTATAAGTACCACGCAGATTAGAAGATTCAAAATTATCTATCTCATCCGGATGTAAGTATTTCGGACTTTAGCCAGGATATCTCCGTGAAAATAACCACAGAGCGAAAGGACCCGACACATACATATATATACATAAACTAGTAAATCTTATCACATGCATATTTTGAGAGCAGATTTTGATAACTAATGAACCTTGCTTATAACCGTTTGGCTGCGTATCCTATTTCGGAAGCTACTATATAATACGAAAAATGCATTTCACTTATTCAATATTGTGATGCAGATTTAGCTCAAATATGAGAAGAATTGTGCATTTAATGAAAGAACCATGAACCATATGATAGCTTGACCTGCTAATGTAATATTTTATATCCACTTTCGGTGTTCCTGTGCTATCTATGGTATATCTATTAAATATCATTGAGGCCATATGCATTTATGACGCAACAAATTGAAGCTGGGATACCATAGAATACGATGTAATCGCTGCACCTTTTCTGGAAATAATATACACTGATATTATAACGTATTATGCTAATGCACTCAGTCATCCAATGCTAAAGAATACACTGCCAGGTGTTTGCTTGGCTGCTCGCATTGCGTAACCAGGCAGATAAGGTGAACAAAATGCAGTATTAGTCCAGGATTACATAATCGACTTTTCTAAGATGGCTAATTAGAGTTAGAAATGCCTTCACCAATCCTTCACGGGAAACAACAGACTTTCAATAACAGGTATGAGGAAATGGGAGAGCTTAGCAGGCTTATTCTTAGTAACCGATCTTAAAGGCTATAAGCCAGATTGAACCTAATTAGCTCAAGAGAAACTGACAGTTCAAGTATGTGTGCTAGTTATCAACCCCTCTAGATAGTGGAACAGATAACCAGCAAACCCTTTTACATGCCAACTTTAGTTGAAGGAAAAATACACTATGACTAATATTGCTTTTCACTTGGTAATAAACATTCTGAAGAGTGGCATAGTGCTATGTGGTGGCCATTTATAAAATGGCTGGCACACTGCTTCTAGGATGTATCTGCAATGCCCATCTATCTAAAAAATGTCCTTAGGGCTCCTTCTAGCTGTGTACCAAATCCCATGCTTCTCTCATTAAAAGCACAATCTTGTGCTACATCCGCCACACTAATAATACCTTGGAAGAGTCACTCAAACACATCTACATAGCTCAATCACGGACAGAAATAGCCATACACACATGTATGTACAATTCCGCGGGTCAATTAACAATAAATTGGTTTTATTGAGTCATCAAATTGCCCTGATCGAGATACAAAACTACCCTAAAAATTCACCTTCAATAACACCTTTATGAATATATATTTTCGATTGTCTTTTTCCCCCATCATTTTTATTGGCTTGAGTTGGTAATTCTTACCTTTTCTTCTGTGACGTTTACATATTTGTCAGTAAACTGGCTGGCCATCAGCCGTGGCTGGTTTTCTTGGCCGCCATTTATCGGTGATTTTTTTTTTTTATTCAATGAAAGAAGGAATAACCGTTCGCCAAACATTGGGCGTTCTTCCACGGAAGATCCAAACAATACATGTAGACAAATCAAATTATTTACTTGTTCAATACCGATAAGTTGCTACAGTCAGAGATGCTGTTCACAGTAAAGTAACTCTTGGGTACAACTCCTGGTCGATAAATTACATTCAATAATTTGATAATCACACAGTCACGAAGACAAACAATACACGACACAACACATGATACAGTTTAAGTACATAAGTAGATTGTGGCCCAACAGGGCTTATTTGTAGACAACTCCAATCAAAGTTCTATCATTTGAGTGGTATAATTGGCAGTTAGCAGTTATAAGATACAGACTACAGTGATGGTTCCCACATGTATACATATATACAAGCAAAACATTCAGCCTTCATTGTCATGTTGATAAGAAAGGGAATACACCTTCTGTCATATCATGATACACGATATTGATTCATTGCCAGCTAATCCCTGATTATATGAGGTATATATAGGATCGACTGAATACTGACGAGGGTTGTCACATATCATACACGATACAGTGAATCAGATTACCACGTGTATACAAAAGAAGGCTATGATAGCAAGATCTTATAACAATCCTGTATAAAGAGAGCAACGGGATCTTAAGAATGCAAATAATTGCATAGTTAAAACCAGTAAATACAACAATTCCTGTGCCCTTGATTTATCATAATTTGCAATGACTGTAATCATAAGGAAAGGAACAAACAATTTTTATTAGGGGTTTTATATCGTCGGATCCCGAAACTGAGGTGAATAATGTTTAAGTAAAACATACACTAGAGTTAGATGTCTGCTCCTTTGATTAAACAAACTATTTATATAGTTAAGCATTATATTGCCGGCCAGTCCAGCTTCATCAAGCTTTTACTCCTACCGATATGATTGTACTATCATACTTTCTTCTGTACGTATCACTGCATGTTTATTCCTGTCCATATGCTGTTATTACCAGCGCTTTGTAAGTAGGGACGTAGTCTATATCGAGTTGAGACCAAGCAGTCTCCAGTTAGGGTCAGAATGACGTCGATAGATGACTCTCTACACAACAGGTCTGAAGTGAGCGATGATAAGCGTCAAAGTGCACTAGGTCACTGGTCCAAATGAAATGTTTCTGTATATAGATATATGTTATGTTGGTAAGGCCCTATATATACTTCTAGAGTTCTCAAGAATGAGGTCACAACCAAGGTTAAAGGCCCAACAGATCGAGTTACATAGAGAATCCTGCTAATATTGTTCATGATGCAATACAGTTCTGTTCCGAATGTTATATGACTTAGTTTATTGTTATATCTTTGACTGTTTTTTTCAGCTCTTTATGAATCTTTTTTTTACATAGACTTTTTATCTACTGAACTAATTTGTTGTTGCGATGTTTTCCAGGTAGAGTTTATAGAAAGATATAAAAACTAAAAAGAACCACAATGAGATACTATTCGACTCATATAAGGTCCCCTTCTGGAAGATAAGGTGATCAGATGGCAGAATATATTGGTTCATTAAGAGAAATTACAACTCGTAACGTTAAGAACCATAACCTTTGATTCTGTACCCTGTATTGAATGTTTTCCTTTGCGACATGTTATGTTCAAACTAGATTTCACGTGATTTATCATTATATATGTTTGTTTCAGTCTTTTCGTTCATTCCGGACTACCGCATTGTTGCCTCATATTTGAAAGAAATATCTTTATACCCCTATTCATTAAAAGGTATAAGTATAATAATTGCACGAACGACATCCTTAAAACACAATGAAAGGGGCAAAAACTTATGTAAATTGGAAAATATCCATTATTCAAATCTTACATAATCGATGTACACCTAAGGTCTATCATGGATGATCATTCATAATCACAGCTGCTGTGTACACATATTGATAATTTTACATATTAATAAATAATTCATATTGGAACTATTTAATTTTTTAAAATAATAATCAAGGATCAGATGGAGCCGATAATATCGGTTGTGGGGTAGTTTGTTATATATACCGGGGACAATTCTCTTAAAATTAAAAAAAAGAGAGAAAATTAGTACTGCCAAATTCCGGTTTGTCCCTCTTGGAAACACCTTGAACAATAAAAGAGCGCTCGTGCGGCGCATGCTCGCAAGAAAACCAACCCAAAAAACAAAACAAAAAAGAACCTCCCCCCATAAAAAAGTTTGGTTATGTCTGGCTCTTTATGGAGTAAAACTACATGCAGGAAAAAATGTTTCTTATGCTGACCGGCAACGATTATATAGACAAACGAAAACAATTCACAAAAAACACTCCAAGCAGATCCGACAAAATAGTTTCTTTTGTGTATATCTAGTAGGTAACCAAGAACCATGAATGTAACCCTTGTCAACACCTTGTTCCTCCCACAGATCCTCGTCCTCTTCCTGGCGGTGTCCGTCAGTACCTCAGTACACATACGTCACATCCGGTCAGTGAACGATGACGTCAGCATCGAGCCTGAGGTACCACCAGAGGACGCCACTGCGCCCCCACCACCACCAAATGGCGGGGCAAAGACGTTAATAGAACCGGAAGACAAGTCAGAGGACACAGGATCAGCACAGGGGGCGCCACAAATCAGCCTGTATGTGGGAGACGCTGCGGGGACGCAACCCGAGAATGGCGTCCCGAAGAACGATACACTCCCTGTGTCCGAGCAACACGGTAAGGTTGGGTTCGGGGGAGAGGCTCCCGAGGAGGGACAGGAAGTGGCAGCAGGTGCAGGGTCAGCTTCTGGGACGATCGTTTCCAACAAAACCCTTCCTGTGCCCAAACCGGATCCGGAAGGCAAGGCTGGGTTCGGGGGGCCGGAACCACCCGTCGATGTCCCGGGGGCGGTGACGGAGGCCGGGCCCGGCGACTCGGGGAAGGAGAACACAGGTAGAGATCCTAACAACACCAGGGACAAGGGGGGTAAGCCCCTGAGCAGCTGTCGGGTGTGCGCCCCCGGCTCCGGCGTTCTGCGGCCGTGTACGGCCACCGAGGACACCGTCTGTTCTCCATGCGGCACTGGTTTCTACAGGTGAGTGCCACCAGCAAGCAGCCTTCATCTCCGTCATCACCTAAACGCAGAATTTGTCAATTAGTTTGTTGTCAACTAATTCATGTAACTAAAACTCAATCGAAAAGATTTTGAAATATATGGCTATCTTTTTCAGTATATTAATGTTTTCAAATATTTAATTCAAGTTTTGATTAGCATACCGTACAGGAATAAACTTTGCATGAATTTAGGGAGCATTCATTATTGACATGAAATGCCCCCCAAGGAAGTACCTCAAAATGAAGCCACCTCCTCTTGTAAACACCTCAAAATAAAGCCCCCCCCCCTATGCAAAAACCCTGATATACATCCCCCTCTCTAGAGAATAGCCTTAAATCGATTCTTTCACATATACACCTGTATATACATGTACACATAGTTAGTAATGTAAATAAATCACAGTTTACTGTTCTGGGGATCACCGATTGCCACACTCAGAAAGGGATCTCCCAATATTTGGCACCACAGCACAGGGAAAGCCTTGTCTTGGCAGGTAGAAAGCCTTCATTCGAATGCAGTCTATTATAGATGTCAGGTGAATGTTCACCTAGTTTTGTTATTATTTACAACCAAACCAATACTGCCAACTGAATTAATGAAGATTAAAATCTAATGAGCCAGTTTTCCCTCAGATTCCTGCAAACAGTCACCACACAATGTCAGTTGGCAAATACCTGAAAATGAAATGTCCCCCAAGGCAAATACGCTTATATAAACCGTCCTCCTTTAATAGCTCACCCTCCCATTTCTGTAAATATTGAACAGTCCCTTAGCTCCATCATACAGGAATAGCTGTTTATAGGATTAGGATTCCCTTCAGGTATCATATTTTTCATCTTCCTTAATCTATACGACATTTATCTCATAGAAGGAAACTTTTTTGTGTTGGGCACGTTTTGATATCATGATTCACCGAATAGTTTCCAAAGTTATATTCACCTTCTGGTCAGGTTCTCTGGTAACACGTATTTCTGCTCACAGCGAGGGTTACAGTGCCACAACCACATGCCTCCCGTGCACCACCTGTTCATCCGGGTACTACCAGCGCACGCCGTGCGTCGCCGACAGTGACACCATCTGCGGCGCATGTCACAGTCACGGCAACGGCTACGGCAACGAGGACTTCCTGAAGTCGTGTGAGGGCGCCACCGCTCCTCCTACTACCGTCTCCACCGTCGAAGTCACGCACCAAGCGAAGCTGGAAAGCACTGCGGTTGAAGAACAAGGTTAGAATGTACAATAACGCTAAAACAAGAATTTTCTCCACTCGGTCGCAAAGAAGACTCTCTTCTCTGATTGTATTTAAATCACCACCCCAATCCCCGACGGCAAAAACCTGTCGTTTTCATAGTTATATGGTGAGTCGCTATGCAGAAATTTGGATTCTCATCAAACCTTAATGGTTCACCAACATTTTAGAAGTCAAAAGGTGAATTTGGGAAGGACTGCAGTGACGGTACTTTACTGATAATTTTCGGAAGCTAAATTCAGAAACCATATCCTGGCTTCCTTTTCCATGTTTCTTTTAGATATAACAGCTTTGTTTCATCAGAAGTAAGTCATATTGCGATTCTTCTCAGTAAGATGTGATTTACATGCTAGTAGTTTGAAGCATTAAGGTAGATCGAGTTAATATACTGACTTTCTTGGGGATCATGGCTTTCCTCCACGTGTACCGGCGAAAACAACCGAAAGTCAATTAACAGGGTTGATCGTGAGTACTTCCTGACTTGAAAAGAGATAGGGTCAAATATAACATTAACGAAAGAATTGTCGTAAATGGTCATAATACAGGTGAGTATTGTGGAAGAAACTGATTTAAATAAGGTCATACGTACAAGATAGGCGTGATAGGGCGAGAGCCCACAGATAAATGTAATGACAGGTCTGATTGACAGGATACAGGTGGTTATCCGTCGGGTACCCCACCTGCTTACTTAACAGTGACGTCAAGTTGCCTCCGGGTATATCTGCATTTATATATATATCAAAGAAAATGTCTCCTAAATTCTCGTAACGGACGCTCTCTGAATATATATTACATCACAGTTGATAGTATTTAGGACTGAACTTGACAGTGGATGCGCTTCTGGAAAATTCAAATAATGCTAAATCAGATCGATTGATCACATTTCTAACAATAGTATTCCCGTCTTGAAGAAGTATATAATGCATATTTCAGAGACAAAAGAATCGCCGACTCCAGACGCTGGCTCAGGTGTTGAACAACCTTACATAGGAGAGGCCAAGGATAAAGACACAGATCAAGGAACACCGGTAACCTTTCATAATTATTCCACTGTTGAATGTACTATTTGAATAATTACAGGTGGTACCATATAAAATAGAAAATATCGCATGTTAATGGGAAAAACATCATATTTTTCAGACTAGCTATTTCCCCAAATTTATTGTAGTGTAACTTGAGCAATGTCGCTGCACTACAACATACACCAAATGCGATGGACGCCTACACTGACATTTGAAAAACTTTTGATAGATTCCTTTATATATTAAGTTGCCGATCTCTATACGTACATATATGTATGCATGGTTAAAGGGGTGTTCCATTGAGCTGACTCCTCGACCACAAAAGAGCATCATACGGCGACCACGAGGCGGGCACGCGCCGTCGATCTTTGAACTTACCCATGGGTGTGTACACGATAAACATGTTTTGCAGGCGCCCGACGGACTGCCTAATAGAACACCCTCTTAATCCATTGGTGTCGGGTGATGCCTGGAGGCCTCACCAACGGTAGCCGGACGATGTCTCTGGGTATCCCCTAATGTAGCCGGGTGATGCCTTAAGGCATCATTTTCTGAAACTTACAAAATAATAATTTATATGTAATGATGTTTTGAATGATTGATCAATAATGATGAAACCTTTGCAGAATGTTGGTATATGATTACAATTACGATTTTGAAATAATCATAAATACTATATATAATTTTCCAAGCTCAACACTCCGTTCGATCTGGCAGTGCTGGATCTATGGCGGCGCGGTAACACCCAGCGCCACCTACGTTAGAATCCGGGCGGTTGAACAGTGTTGCCCTCTGGTGTATTCGGAGAGGAAATATATAACCTTACTATCATCTATACTAAGGTAGACATAAAAAATCACGTGTTATATTACGTGATCAAATGATATAAAAAATGCAAATGCTTGTGGAAATACTTAAGTTAATGACTATTGCGGTCGATATTACGTAATCGAGCACCACCTGACGACTATAGGCTAGAAGATCTAGTCGTCACGTTTCTTGATTTGCATGGATGGTAATCGTTATGGGCATAACCTCTTGGGTCCTGGACCCACCAATGCCGATCCTGGTCCCGATAGGCCTTACGACTGACTTCCCGATTGGAATCCAAAATTTGATCCATGATAGGCCATTGTTTTTGGTGTTTCTAATCTAATAGTGTATCGGGAGGTCTCATCATGCTGTGTTGGTGGGTGCAGGGCCTTAGGGATCATTCTTTATCCTACCCTTAATAAAAACCGCCATAGACTTAACATAGTGAAATCTTATGTGGCAGGCCGTGACATAAAGTGTTTTTTATGCCACTAGAGTAATAACAATATTGACCAATCAGAGAGCAGGATGTCAGCTACTATGAAAAAAGTTCTGTTGGTCGCTGACTCAATATTTATCTTTTTAACAGTAATACAAAAGCATAGATGGGGTAGGATAAATACGAAACCGAACTCGAGTTAGACTTGTCAATGTCTATGCCACTCTGGTCAGGTCTGCTCCTCACTACACTCGGCTACGCCTTTTGTAGTAATACACGACCTTCCCGTCGTGGCATAAACATTGTCAAGTCTAACTCTCGTTCGGTTTCTACTAATTCTACCGGTAATGATATGAAGGGAGGGGGTAATCGTCCTATCGCCACAAGGTCAATGGTTATGCAGTGTGAATACTCTTGGATACGATCATGAAATTGCTTACGTACTAATTACAGGTAGAGAGGGGTGCTTTCCAATGGCCCATCCTCCTGGCTTGTATCGCCTCAGCGGTTGTCTTCTTCATAATAGGCATCGTTACTTCTATGCTGTGTAAGAGATCAAGGGAAAAGGTAAGTGTAGGAACGAAGCATGCCAGTTTCTGTACCTATATGTAGTCAGATTTGCCACTACTAGTTAATCTGTATAGTATGCAAACCATATGGACACCGGTTTGTACAAAACGATTGCATTCTATCTATAGTGGATCTAAATCTTAAATGGTAAAGGTTTGTTGTTCAATCCTATGGCCCTCTCTCATGGTACTTAATCTTAATTTGCAAAGAGTTGCCCCTAGGGATCAGGTTAATATTACTTACTATAAGTGCATTTATGGGTCAGGGCAAGAGGAAAGGTTTAAATACAAAATTAACGTCTGTTTAAATAATCCAATGTATAAGCTATGAATAGAGTTGTTTTTTTTCATTTAATGAGCACTTTATTTTTCTCTTGTATGTAGTACATTCCAGTCGGTAGTGTGAAGATTTCTTAACAATTACATAGAATAGTCATTTTTGATACACTTCTTAACTCTGTGGTCTTTTCCTTTTGCTCCCTTTTTGATTTTAGTACTGAATGTAGTTTTAATATGTTGTGGCTGTTTCAGAAGCGCGGCAGGCTTCCAGAGGACTCCCCCTCCAGGGCCTCCTCCGGCTTCCACGACTCGGACGCCGCCAGCCCCCTCAACCCGGGTAAACGATAGCCGCCCGCCACCCTCTCTCTGTGTTGTGTTAATGGACGAATGAGCAGCTCATTGGAGGTGGTTGGTGTCATGAGTTGCTCATGCTGTGTTTGTGTGGCATGACCTGCTAATCCCACCTCGTACCAGTGTAACGAACACGTATTCTACTCATCACTAACCTACTGACGATGTGCTGACATGCTGGTCATACCATTGGTCGACCACTCGCTATTGGTCACTTGACGTGGTGGTTATGCGACTTGCTCATTACTATACCCCTATGGCCGATGTATGAAATACTGCCCGCTGCTGGGGGTGTAGTATAAATAATGTTCGCACCCGCTGTGGCAGTGGGCCGTAGTGAATAGCAGTGGCTTTTTCGTGGAGCAGAAAAGTTAATAAAATGGATTTTTCAACGAGTAGGAGGTATATAGTAATAAGAAAACGTAGTGACTGAGCCCGTACGGGGTCCGTTCTCGGTCATTTGATGAAAAAATACGGCCCTCTAGCCTGTGGCATCGGGCTGTATTTTTTCATCAAATGACCGAGAACGGCCACCCGTACAGGCTCAGTAACCACTCATATTACGGCAACTATTCCTCGTTCACCTTTAAGAAGCGAGCCTTGTTTGCCATACAATCATTATATAAATTCAGTTCATCATATTACATGGTCATTCTGAGATAATCACAATGTGACCAGTTCAGTCGGTGTCTGGCAAAAAACATCTTTTCATCATATAACATCTTTCATTGTCAAAGAGCTTGCTGCTCATATTGTGAACTTCATCTAAATTTCTCATCATAACCAGCTCATCTGTGACCAACTGCTATGGTGACGTCTTCGTTAATTGACTTGCATGCCATGTATTGCCCACGTTTTCGCAGTTTTCGTTGGTAGATTATAGACCATCTCAATATCAGTTGGATGCAGCATGAAGAAGGAAAACTCATTGTTCAGTGTTATAACCATTAATTTTCCAAGACTAATCTAGTGTAAAACCTCACATTAGTAACGTTGTGAATACACTGTACACTGTCTAGAAGGATTTTGAAACAATCTAGCATTCTAATAAGAGTCTTCAATGAACAAACTGATCCACTGAGCACGATTTATGTCTTATGTTTCTACATGAAAATAATGTATAAGAAAATTCATTCTATACATTTCTTGTTACTCCACATAATATGCTCGCGAGTGGCTTTGAAATAATGTTTTGGTTAAGCTAGGTGTTCGCGAATGGCTTTGAAATAATGTTTTGGTTAAGCTAGGTGTTCATGATATTCTTGTAGGTATTGTTCCTTTGAATTTGAGAAAAATGTTGACTGGTGTATTCCGTTGAACAGTAAGATATCAACTCTGGGGATAACACCCGTTCTGGTGCTCGATTAGAAAGGCCAGACACGGGTCAAAGCGGCCTTGAACAGTTATAGCATTTCACGGGAGTTTCATTTCACTGACTAATGTATTTTGTTTTTCAAATAAAACCATAACAAATCATTCGGTTTCTTTTCTTTTGGATAAAGCGTATTTTTGTACAACTTACGCAGGGTTTTACTGTATGTCTAAAGCCCATTCATTTTATGACACTTTTAAGCCATCTTTGATCCAGCAAAAAGAAAAAAAAAGAAAAAGCGCCCTCATCATATTTTTCATGGCTTGGTGATGAGAAACGATTTTTTTTGAGTGGCCTAACACATCTGTTAAAAAAGCATAATACGATAAGGACATTCACAGATGTATGTCATCCATACCTTTAAGAAGGATAGGCAGATTTATTACAATGTATTGTGATTTAGATGAGACGGGTTTGTTTACCGATAGGTCTGACTCTCCCATTATTCAAAATACATGTTACGAACATTCAAACATCTGGATTTACAAGGCAGAACTATTTTTCAAAGAAGTGCAAAATAAAGGATCAAAAGTTATGCTGGTGACTTTCGTGACCATACGCTAATGGCTATAAAGCTATAGATTTTCTCATGTATTATACACCACCCCAAATTAAGATTTCTTCATTGTTTCCGGCTGTACACAAGATTCAGTCGCCGCCAACTTCAAATAAGGCGAGTTTATCATCTTGTCGGACGCGAGACATTTGCCGGAGATGTGTCAATTGATATGCCGAGTTTTTGCAAGGCGTAAGGCCAGACAATCATGAGCCGACCCCTGACCTTTTCAATAAAATAGATATGACAGACGATCCTGAGTTTTCACCTTTCCTGCCCTTAATGATCTGAGGTTGTATTTCTTGCACTCATTCATACATTTTCTGGACATTGTAGCCCACAAGTAAATCATTACACTTGTTCCTCAGGATGCCTTGAAATGGTCTTATGAATAAAATTGGTTTATTAGCCGTCCATTGTATCATAATACCACATGATGTAACAATGAGAGACACATGGCTCAAACTAGGAATGAGAAGGCAGTATAACATTACTTCGTCTTTGCCCTTTTGATGAAAATGGTACAGATTTTCCATTTATGGTCAATGAAGTATGAGAAAGGCGGCCGAGATCAGATGGGATAACAATACTTTATGATAAGGCCACTCAAAAAAAACCAACTTGTTTCTAATCAGTGCGCGCATCTGCAAAAATGATTTTAGAAGGTGTTTTTTTTGTTAAAATAAAATGAACCTCGATAGAAATTATGAAATGTATGTATATTTGGTATCAAATTAAAGCTCCTCATGCCAGGGATGCTTTCAATGTATAAGCAGTATAAATCTGAAAACCCAGTGTACGCAGACACCCTGTATAAGCGGACATTTTGGCCCGGAACGGAGGGTGACTGCTTACGCAGGGTTTTACTGTATGTCTAAAGCCCATTCATTTTATGACACTTTTAAGCCATCTTTGATCCAGCAAAAAGAAAAAAAAAGAAAAAGCGGCCTCATCATATTTTTCATGGCTTGGTGATGAGAAACAAGTTTTCTTTTGAGTGGCGTAACACATCTTTTATGAAAGCATAATACAACATTACCTCATGTTCAGTGAGTGTGGAATTAAAAAATATCAATAAAAAGGATTTGGTTTATCAAAAATCTGTGGGTCATTTGCTGTAACCCACTTTGCAATCAGCCACCTTGTCACTTCTACAACAACTGCCTGTGTAGAGTCCGAATATGTCAAAACATTAGTGGCCCATTAATTTAGTTCGGTCTTCAGAGACTGGTCAGGGTCAGCTGAGCACTCGTTTAAGACGCTGGTCCTTTTGCACGTTTACCAATAACAAACAGTGGGCACTCAGATAGTGAAGGGATATTGTTTTCAGCGCAATGAATCTCTCTGTAATCTCTCCCTAACATAGGTACTTGTACCAAGTCTTGATGAAGCCTGATGAAAACCTGCAAAGCAGAAGACGGCTTGAGCCTGTATACTTATTTTCTTTTGCTCAAATAATAATAATGATAATAATGATAATGATAATATAAAAATAGGTAGCGTATCTGTGCCCCACGCTCAATAAACCTTCATCATTGGTATGTACTGATATGAATCCTAAAGGTTATCTTCAAGACCTTTATAATTTGAACTGTTAATGAAAGCTGTAGGTAATATCCAATATAATACCCAAGGACTTTCATTAAAGGTCGCTAACACAGAAATGCTCAACTTTAAGTGAATAAAGGTCTTGTCAGGCAATGCAGGTGATGCATCGAAATTGACCTTTCAAATATGAAACCGACCATAAAGACCACACCGATTGACATAACAAGGCTGCTGAATTTTGTTGCAGATTTTGCAGTTTCTAAATGTCCTATATTCTCTGCATGTTGACGTGGGACAGGGTGTTGTTTGATTTTGAAATGTCTCGGAGGAGGACAGTGCCGACGACGGTGACCTCCACAGACGACAATTTGGGCGAGGTATCGTCAATCGCGTTTAATTATGCCTGTCGTCTGAATAGATAGAACTCCTCGTTCATAGTCTCAGGGACAAAATTGGACTGAAAGACAGTTTTCGGAGACACTTGAACGATGGTTTGTACTCACTGCAAGTGCCGCCTTATAATGGTATTTTTATAACAAATTTCCTCGTTTATGATTTTTTAATGAATCTAAGTAAATATTTCATATAATCTCTATTTTACTTTGCTAACTTGTAATTGAGTCACTAACCAACATATTAGTGTCGATTTTATTTGATTAATGAGGCTGTTTCTGAGCACTGCAATAAACCATTAACAGACAAGCCAGTTTTGGGCGATACTAATTGGTATATATTTGTGTGTTACGTCATTTCCTTAATGTGATCTATTTTTGATGTTAAACTAAGCTGAATTTGTTTGCATGTGAACTTTGGCCTACAACCGTTACTGGTAAGTACAATGTATCGTTTTCATAATTTCGTGGTAAGAAGCTGTGAGGATGTATTGTCTCCCTTCAGCGGCGTATCCAGGAAACGCTAGGAAATGGCAGATCATAAATATTCAAATAGGCGGCGGTGACCATACTGTGATAGACTTATGGTGTTCGATTTCAGCTTGATTTAGGGGCCAGTGCACCTTGCACCATTCTAAAATGGCGGAGGCTGTCAGGGGTTGGTCTCAGGATAAGGAGATCTGAAAACTAGTACTAAAAAAGTACTAAATTTTGTTCCCAAATTGCTAGAAATAAATAATAAGAGATGAAGTAAATCTGAGTTTATATTAACTTAAACGAAATAGCAGGTTTTTCTGCGCTTGAGATACGGGAGCCCAGATTAAAACGAATAAGGTTTTGATTTTATCCTACCCTGTGAACGATATTTTTATGTGAGGATAATAACAAAAAACACGATAAAAACTTTCTGAAGTCCTCCATATAGCTCTCCTTGCTGCTCTGAAGGCGTTTGGAACTACTTTCAGCTGCTGATCTCTGATTGGTCCATTTTTTGTACACTCCTAGGAGCGATTTTTTTTATCCGTATGTGACATACGGGCGCATACGGAAAGTCAACTAAGCCTATGGGATTTTATATTAGGGGTAGGATAAATAATAATCTGTACCCAGGATTTTGTTTCAGGGAGTAGGCTGGTCACACACCTGAGAATATTTGGGATGATTGCAAGGGGTCGAGGGGCAAAGTGGGTCTTTCGGGGGATATAGAGGCATCTGTCTTTTCAAGAAGGGAGTGTATTCCACTAAGTATGTGCCCCTGTTTGTCACCTAAATAGGTGTCAGTGTAGGTGTAAATGGTGATCCATCGCGAAAATAGCATATTGTTGTAAATCATCCCAACCATTTAATTATAAAAGACAGAAACAAAATTTTAAAAAGTTATTTTCACTCGGACCGCCCCCCCACCCCAGTACGCCCCTGCCGTTCCCATGATACCACTCAGTCAAAAACTTACAACTGCTTACATACCATTGTCGTTATAATCATCATTATTACAAATGCTATCTGGATGAGATGTTATTGAAGGATTCTGCCGAATGAAAGGTTGCAGGTGCACTCTCTTAAAACCACACTAATTTGATCGAATTACAAGTTTAATTTTCCCTTTTTATTCGAAGAGCAATGTTATCGGTAATGCTGCACCTGTTATTGCCACCTGCTTCCATGCTCAGTCAGTTTTATGACGCAGAACACTTTCAACGAAAAGTCCTATTTAAAAGGAATTCCATCAAAATAACTTCTTTTATGAAATCAAATCTCCCTGAAAGAAAGAACCCAAGGACTAACATAGACCAAAGGGCGTCATAATCTTCTTTTAGTGTAATAAATTCCATCTACTGATCATTTGTGGCAAAGGCAAATCTATAATGCAATGCAAGATTCAAACATAATCACTTCATGAAAACAGTTTATATCATCCATAAAAAATCTCTCTTTTCTTCATGAAGACTTCAATGCAATGGTTACTGATTAAGAAAAACTTGCGAGTATTGTGGTTAGTTATTGTCACGAGTTTCGTTTGTTTCCGTTTTTTCCCTTTTCAATTACATATACCGGAAGGTAACTACGCTTTCCCCAAAGCATTCTGATATATATATACATATATGAAAAAAGACTTTGGAGAAAATCTGTTGACTGACGAGTTCATCTTTCATCTCAGTTCAAGTGGTCTACCGAGACCAGCCAGACCACGAGGCGTCGCCCGCCCTGCGTCACAGCACCTTCTACAACTCTCACGAGCTCTTCTACATTGACGAGGATAGTGACGACGAGGTGGCCAACCAGCTGGGCCGGCCCTCCACTGCACACCACTGTGACTCCGAGCGAAAACCGCGCTCACTCATGTCGCGCCTACGTGACAGCCCCCTGGTGGCCAGGATCACCGGAAGTCCACGAAGAACGCATGCGCAGAGGGAAGGACGCTCCCTGCGGCGCCAGAGCAGTATCGGGTCTATTAGTAACAACAGTTGTCAGCAGGTGTCGCTGGTGTTTGCGTCATAGAATAGCGAGAGTTTGAGCAACTCATGAGGAGTCCTAGTATCAGTGAAAAAACTTTATTTAGCCCATGATGAATACACATATTTATCCTACCCCTCATATAAATCCCCATAGACTTAACATGGTGTGACTGTATGTCACCATTATGCCATAAAATATTCATATGCCATGCTTGACATATGAAATTAAAACATGTGACGGGTAGGATAAAATCTAAACGTCACTCAATTCCATATAATTGTTTACATGGCGTTCGTTGTCTTCTGCTACAGATATCACTCAGTCTGCTTTGTGATATCATTCCGCGAAGACAACTCACGCTATATAAACTATTATATGAAATTTCATAACGTTTCTTGATATTATGTGAGCGCAAAACAAGAGAGTACACAAGGAAGATGAGGGATACTTGCTGCATGTAAATAAATGTGTCCAATTAGCTGAATTTTGTTTTCCTGGACCCTGCATTGTTCGGATAGATCTATGAGATTAAGTGAATGTCTCTTTGTGTGACATATTTGTCAGTATAGTAGAATACATACTTTGTAAGAAAATCTTCTACCGGGACACCATATGGCAGAATAAGGATATATACATGTACAGGTACATGGGGGATGCATGGAAGTGAAATTAGAACCTCAGATCATGAATAAACGGAGAAACCCGCTGTTATTGTATGAGCCCATCTATGAAACATTACCGGCCATGCAGCTGCTTTTAGTGTATTCATTATTTTTAGCATGGTTCCATAGAAAACACTTGTATTTGTGCTCAGCATACTTCAAACTTCCCTCCCTTTAAAACATTAAAAGATAATAAAAAAAATACCATCTACAAAGGACCTTGTTGTCAAGGAGGTTGATTCATATGAAAATTGGTAGATTTATTTCCGTGACCAGAAATGTGCTTGTGTGATATAAATAAAATATCAGAACAACCTCTGCCAAAGAAATTGCTCCAGCACGCGATAAATTCGTTGGGAAATGCATTTCTGCACAGCACAGGCTGTACATTAAAGTGTAGGGCGAAAGATTTAGGAAAAAACTGTATTCACAATGAGTACATACTAGCTCCAAAAAATAGTCTAAAACGTCAAAGCAGCACCGCCCTTTGCCACAGATGTCTCTACAAATGTGATTCACCAATGTGTATCACTCATTTCTACTGCATTCTCAGGTTCAGGGACGCCAGTTGGGATCAGAAGAAACATTGACATATTTTCCATTGCAGGATTTACACATTACATGTACGCTACAGTAGGAAATCAAAGGATCAAGGGAAAGCTCAAGTTTTTACATGGGTCAGTGCGGAGGTTGAGTGGAGGATCATGGGCTGTGGCTGAATTGGGTAATTTAGCAGTTAGTAAGTCAATATTACAAAAGGAAAAATAATCATTTATCCTGAAAATGAAAACCTGAATTTCAATGGAAACATTGAAAACTGGCATCCCTGTCAGGTTACAATCTGATGGATCCGTCATGATTCACTCCCTGTTGTAAACATGTGCAGCATCCCTCATTTTTGCACTCGTTCGACAGTTATACCCAATACATGGGTTGTCATACTAAGAGGGAACTGGATCGACATCCAAAGATATTAAAAATATGCCATACATTTTGGTTCCGGAATAATCTCATGAGGCAAAGCAGAGTGAGATTGAATGAGACTAAAATGAATGGCGTATTTTCAGTGGCTATGGATCTACTGCAGTTAAGATTTTACCTCACCTTTAGGATTGGCTAATAGGCCTTTTTCCACTGACCGGCGATGCGCCTTACTTGCTTGGTTACGCAATACATGCGGCCAAACCATCACATGGCAACGTATACTTTAGCATTGGATCACTCAGTGTATAAGTGTAATACGTTTATAATACCCTTGCACATTATTTCTATAGAAATAAAAGCGATTGCATCATATTCTATGGTATTCCAACTCCAATTTGATGTATCATACATGCATATCGCCCCAATGATACTATAGATATTCCTTAGATAGTACAGGGACACCTAAACTGGATATACACTAATACATTTGCAGGTCAAGCTATAATATGCTTATCTTTTTCCAAGTTAAAACCAAGACATTTATCAACTATGCTGTTTAGACAGCTCAGACTTGTTAATACAATGCCAAAGATTGTTCCCGAATTCTAATCTGTCAAAAACAACACTGCTGCAATCACACCCACCGTTCACACTTTAGGTGTGATTGCTATATGTCTCTATATGCATGCTGCCGGACTCGCGGTGTTTGTCCGAGCGGCCGCGTAACTAGACAGTGGGCCGTTAGGCGGCGCTGAACGGCAACACCTGTATTGCAAGAAAAAAAGTTGTCTCAGCAAAAATGAACCCTGTCATTTACACAAGATTGTGTTCCAGTACCGAATCTCAACAGGATTTATCTCAAACAAATGGCTTGTGAGGTACGTGAATCCCACTGTGTGAATCCCACTTAAGTGTTCACAAATTCAATTCCCATTCAAACAATCCAGTTACAAATTAGAATATTGAAGTCTGATGTTAAGTTATACAAAAAATTAATTTTAGCCATTCAAAGGAAAGTCATACTCCTTTTGGTTCGTAGACACACCTAGATGGGAGACTGATTGCTAATCAGTATTCATTTTCAGAACACTAACAGGTTGCAAGGAAAGTTGCTGCGACAGGATGTAATCCAATTTAGGGAGTTCTCGACCTCGCTTTGCCTTCTAGTAGATTATATGTAAAATATGGGGCCTTTGATCTATGAAAGCCTTCATTGAGGTATTGCACAGTGTGATGTATCCAATCAGAATTTTAATCTCTCAGACCTAATCACATTATGAGAGAAACATGGGCATGTTTAGGCTATGATCAATTGAAGTTGATGAACACACTCTATAGGCCATGTTAGTAAGTGTAAAACAATGTTTGGTGCTCTTCACCTTTATATCAACTCATTTCATTACGTGCATCACATGTACTACTGATTCTGAGTGCGAAGTATCATTCTAAAGTTCACTTGTTCAGATTGTAGATCAACAGTTCTATAAACATTTTTATTTTTTCAAACTATCATTTTTATGAACATGTACTACGGCAGCACCCTAGGCAGATAAGTATGGAAAACCTGGTAGTGAAACCATTTGCGGGGCTCTAGACATGGAGACATCATAGAGGCCAACAACTGAGACAAAACATTATTGGTTAACATTGGGGAATCCTATATATTGTTATCCACCTAAATGTCCATAGGAAACAAAAGGGAGTTGTGTATCTACATATTTTGTATTGCCAACTTTTTATCAAAACATGGGTTGCTTTATCCTTTTTAGAATTTATCAGTTCCTATTCAGGTCGTTCTAAATTTAAAAAAAATTGTTTGAGACTTCATATGGAATAAAGGACCAGATTTAGCTTCAAAACTCTTAGTTTAGATATAAAAGAAGGTGGACTCAAACTTGTATAGAACCCGAATACAGTGACCCAATTTTAAACATATGGCCTTTTGTTATTAGGGGTAGAATAAAGACTATAAGCATGGAGCAGACACTCAATGTCGTCTGCTTGCTATCTGCATCTCCCCCGCGATGTTTCCCGCGGCTTAAACTAAATGCATGAACTTTCTCCGAAGTTGTAGATTCGTTAACCTGAGAAACTTCGACTAAGTTTATCTCCACTAAACAGGATGAAGAGATTTACTAAGCTGAGTTCTCTTAACGTCCGACTGTAGCCTCCCCACTTCCATGTCACATACATCACAACCTCCCCGTCTTCAAATCACGAACATCTCTGGTGCTCTAAGCGCTACTTGCCGACAGTCAGAAGCGGTAATCAGTAGAAGTCCACTGGGGACAATCCACAGTAGATTTATGGGTTCTTGGTGATGGTTTTTTTTCGCCGAGTTCATTACGGGAATCAATGGCCGGGCGTGGCCGTCTGATAACGGTCCCGCCGGCCGGAGATAACCGTGCCCGGGTCTCCCAGCTCCGTCTGCATGTTGTCTGTGTGACAGTAGGGATTCACATACCTCACCATGAGGACAACGTCGTGTCACAAAACTGACTGACAGAGGGCATGCCACGAATGGAACTGAACATTTATCTTGCATCGGCCATCGGTGGACTTCGTGAAAGAGTTGGTGTTCAGTAATGATGGACAATTATTGAACTTCCTTTTCAATAAAACCCCGAAAAGGGCAATTCAGCCATATCGTCCCATTGACGGGCACACAGAATCCAGCCTAGTCTTATGCAATATGATTCTAGTATTGATAGGCATATACGTTTCTTGTGTAATTGTAATCCCAGCTTTAGAAATAAACTATAGATTTATGTTTTTATTCTCCAGGTCTTTTGCCAATTCACATGATTGCAGGCACATAACGGTGGACCACAAGGAGAGAAATATAGAGACTGGAATTATCCTTAACACTACAAGCATTAGAGTATCTATCATTATTTGCGAGAATATATAGGCAAGCCTTTATTGAGGTAAGGTCAACGTGACACATGTGACAAGGTTTATTTGAAAGGCGTTGGAGTTGTCATTTTGAACAAAGGTAAACATGAGGAAACGAGAAATTCCAAAAAATTGGAACCCCGCCCCTTGAAATGTTTGAGCACTTGTAAGGTGGAAAGTTCGAATCATTATGACGACAGGAAGTGGAGGTCGTGACGTCATACGAACTAGGAGATGCGCGAGATGGCGCGAGATGGCGCGAGATGGCGCGAGATGGCGCGAGGTGGCGAGAGATGGCGCGAGATGGCGCGAGATGCGCGAGATGCGCGAGATGGCGTGGTCGTCTGCTAAGCGGGGGGGGGGGGATCATGAAGCGATAGGTGGCGCCAGTGTGAAGTGAGTCCGCCGCCTAGGCCATTGCCCCCCACAAGTTCGGCCACAAATATAGCACAATTGGTGGTCAGGAATTCAATCATTCCATGCGAGGCGTAGGTATAAAGCACGTTTCCATTGGCCAAAAGAGCAGCGGAGAATTTTTTAGTTCCCCTAAAAGCCTTTTTCCATTGGCGGATTTCCGGTGACCGATCTACAGTCACCGACAGACCTTTAGCACTGCTGACCCAAAACAGTCAATGAAAACAGACTTTAAGGGAAAAGAAATTTCCGCCGTTTTCGTCGGCCAATGGAAACGGGCTTATATAAAGACGCCATGAGCAGGATTCAGGCAAGGATGCGTGAAACACTGGGGATCAATGTCGGCTTTGTTATATGCTAGAGAGCAAGTGAACATGCCAGTGGGAACTTCCTGCAGAAAATGGAAAGTTGACTTTCTGAAGTATTTTCCGTAGCTTCCAACCCAACTATAGGTCTCCTTTACTAGCTGCTAGTCAACAACTAAAAGCTACAAAAGGCATTAACAGTATATATTCTCTTTCTAAGTATAACATATGAAAGCAATTTTTACCATTTAGAGAAGAGAGACATGTGTATTAACACCACTTCACAATAACGTATGTTTCTAATTTCACATTAAGTACCCAGAAGCAGTGCAACTCATTAATACTTCTAGGCTTTCAGGGCTATTCCAAGAAGACAATTAACAAAATGTGAAAACAGTCTATACATCCTCTTTCCTTGTTCAGTCATTGTTGTAACAGGGGAACTGTTCGGCTAGAAAGGGCGCCGTTAGTGCCCATTACGACTAATTGCTATTGATTGATAGGGAGGCAGAGGGCGTCACCCATCCATGACTACGGATGGATTGCAAGCAGTAATATCTAATAATACCTAGCATTAAATTCACTTCCTAAATTTGTCACAAATGGGTGGTTCTTTTGCTGGTAGATGTACAAGGATCTATAAATAAAATAGGTAGACGTTTCTCTAAAATCAATTCTAACTAAATATTAACATCGTTGTTAACCCATTCAAGGCAGATAATGGCTTGATGAATCCCTCAGGTAGAACGGATTATGCCTTTTTATAAAGATACAAAAATAGAGCAAGCTTATACAATAAAAAGAAGACAATCATGTAATCCATATTAAATACCAGTCAAAGGATTAATAACTAATGCACTGATAAGATATAATCTTAGGGTATCATCATATTGAAAAGACAGATCTAGATTTCATATTTGAACTGAAATACTAAGAAATATAGAAATCTTTAATGGACGATCCTATATCTAAACTTTGTGGGATTGACACATGTAAACTACGAGGGAAAGTCACATGAATAACGCATTCTTTGGAAAAATACTGAAAATAAAGAGCCGTAGCTCTAATTGAAAAAAGAAGATGGACCAAAAAATGCACCATGAAACTTGCAGAGAATATACGAATATATTCAGTTTGACATTGGGTAAAACTATGAATCATATTGAGGATAAGTTAGCATGAGGATGAGGTAAAAGGTTATGCTCAAACAAAATAATATGAATTAAGACGATAATTGGCCTATCTCCTGAAACTGGGTGACGTTACATCTGAGTGTACTAAAAAAGAAGAAAGCTGAGGCCCAACCCGATGTGTTAATATCATCCGAACGGTCAGAGTGTGTCATTGTGCCACTTGCTACTGATAAGGTGACTGATGTCAGAGAGGAATGCAAACAATTTGTACTTGAAGGTTGCAGTAAAATCTGATATCCCAGTCGAAATTTTATCAATGTTGCTAGGAAATGATCTGGCATGGAAAAGCCATTGTTCAACCAAAAATGTTTTTGGGCCAGTCAATTCATCATCGTAGAAGCGATTAGTGAAGTGGTAGCATATTTCATAATATTAGGAGAGAAATCCGGCCCGTGTTTGGAATTTTGCTGTTTATACCTAAAGGTATTTCAGGCGGATAGTAAAATAATTGTGAAATGGTGCCAAATTCAATAATCGTAGGGAATATTTGTCTGGTGTAAACGCCGCCTCAGACGTGACATAACTACGCCTCTACATTACAGAATATCACATATTCAAATTAGCGCGCATTCTATATTAGAGTATCGTAATATTCACTCATTTGATTCCTCGTGAAATTAACATCTGGGAGGAAAATCTGAGTGACTCCTAGAAGATTTCTTACTTCTGGTGAAACTACAGTGATTTATGTAGACTTTTGATCATTGAATAACCAGAGATATTTCTGTATTTAAGGGTAAGTGAGAAGAAGAAACTTTACCAAAACCATCCGTCTTTAAAGTTTCATTTAATATTCCTACATTCTAAATGATGGCTTATAATAACATTTGGTGTCGTCTGAATATCCATTGGGGCTTTTTAGGTGAGTTTCCTTCATGATTCTCTATCTGATCTTGAATTTCAAAAGTCTTTCCGTAATGCAGCTTTGTGAATTCATTCAGGTAGAGAAACGACTCGAATTTACTTTGCTATCTTTCAGAGCTCTCCAGGCTTTGTAATAATACCTCAACCGCATACCTGCTTTTAATACGACTGAACTTTCCATGGATCCTCAAAAGACTTACTCTTGCTTTCTCACATCATGAATCCTTAAGAAAAAACGACGTTGCTTAGACAATTTTCAGTTGATATTAATAGGATAATATTTATGAGGATAAAAGCCTCGGTGAACATGAAGGGAGACTACAGCGAAAATGCGTTTGAGAAGGCGTACCGTCACTTTGACCTGCTGGAGAGAAAACGTCCCCCTTTAACAAGAACCACAGCCAACAACAACCTAGAAACAACCTTTCATGTGCGACCTGGAAGCGCAATTGCATTCCGCTCGCGAAGAAACAGAAATCCTTCCTTTTAAGAAAATCGGATCATGGTGTTTGATTTTTCTTACAAAAGATCTCCGCGTGTTCTGAAGAGTGAGCGAGACGACAAGGCAGGATTGAGAGACTGAGCGACGATGTTTGCAGAGAGACGAACGACAGCACGGCGTAAAGATGACTGATGGCTTCCTTATGTTGTGTAGCGACTGCTTTGAGATAATGTGTTAGTAGTGTAAGGTATGAGAGGACACATTGTATGAATGTGGTATGAAGGGATTAGTGGTAATGGCTTGTAAGGACGATAGTGATAGCGTTGAGCGTGGAGAGGGGTGACAGCTGTTTAAGAAGCGAAAGAGTTGTACATGCAGAGAATTGATAATTTATCTCACCCCTGGAATATATGTCCATAGGCTTAACATTGGGAACTCATTCTCCACGCCCATATAAGTATTTCAGTCCGTTCTCCATGGTTTGTATCCTGAGTGCCATCCATTCATCAGGTGTGTATAAGGGTGAGATAAATACAGAAAGCAACTCGTTTTGGTTAAAGAAGTCATTCTCTAACTCGTTTGAATGCTATGTGATATTCACTCGACTGTCGCCTCGTTCATATCACTCATGGAGAACGACGACTTTAACCAAAACTTGTTGGTTTCTTCTTCAGAAGGATATGGTCAGCATTGACAGTGTTGTGTGTGGCGAGAATTGACAGTGTTGTTGAGCAAGTGACAGGGGCGTATATGAAGAGTTATGAAACTGTAGTGTATAGAGTAGTGACAGTGTTTTATATGGAAAGTAGTGAGATTTTCGTGACTTCCTTCAGTCTTTAGCTGGATAAGTTCCTGGTGATCCCTGTGAAATTATCCCGACCATATATGTACTGACATTTGACATTTTCTGTAAATCATTAATATATCAATATTAATTGATTGATCGTGACTGCCGGAACACAATAACATCTATCCTTTAAAGTGTCTCGGGCGCCTTATTTGATGGTATATAGATATCCAAAGATTTGTGTTGACGTAGGTGTTGATGTTGATAAGTGATGATTGGCGTTCGTATCGATGGGTGTTGGTGTTGACGTGGGTGTTGACGTAGGTGTTGACGTGAGTATTAACGGGGTGTTGATGTGTGTGTTGGTGTTGATGTGGCTGTTGATGTGTGTGTCAGTGCTGATGTGGGTGTTGACCTAGGTGCTGGTATTTAGGGGTGTTTGTATGGATGAACGTTGGTATCAGTGGTTGTTGTTGTGGATGTTGACGTGGGTGTTTGTGTTGATAGGTGATGATAGGTGTTCATATCGGTGGGTGTTGCTGTGTGTGTGGACGTGTGTGCTGGTCTTGATGTAGGTATTGACGTGGGTGTTGGTGTGGGTTTTGGCTAAACAAATTTCTCAAAAATATAGATAGAGTTAATATTTTCTTTTGTTTATCTCAATGGTAAACGACCTGACAGAAACCTGTTTTCATTAATCGGGCAAAGGAGATATTCCTGGTGGAACAACACTCTTTCTTATTACACTTAGCCAGTTGTAGTATATACAGACTTAAGCTGATCTACACATTCTTCTATTTGGCTGACTGCCTCTCCAGTTTCGGTGGGTTTAAAGAATTGAGTCATAAAAGGATATCCATCTATCAGCTTGTAAATGGTGGTGACTATTCATCTGAACTCAATCAGGACATTTAAGTCGTTATGTCTCTTCATAGCAGAAAGCAGGTAACAAAATCAGCTAACTCATGTTTTATCACACAACTCGGAACATCCACCTGTCATTTTCAGGCTGTGTCACAACACTTTTCAAACTTCCTCCACCCCCTTATGTGTGTGAATTCATTTAGGGACAGCCCCACAGTATGGGTTGTGACTGAGGAAATACATATAGTAGCATCCTGAAGTCTCAATTTGAATGTAAGTGCGGTTATATTAATGAATATTTGTCATTGCAGTAAACTAAGTTTCGCTCTCCAAGTTGGACAAGAAACGCAGCACAAGGATAGACGATAGTTCATCAGTGCTGTTCACACCTTGTTCCATAAACCTTCGAATGTTTCCAATATATTGTGTATATATTTCTTTTTTTGTGGCTGCAAGGTATTTTTTTATGTGTGAACCCCATTAGTATGTATAATGAGAATGTTAAAGCTTTTAACAGCCTAAAATTATGTTTGTATCAGATGAACCTATGAGGTCTAGAAAATCTCTGTAAAGAGTTTCACATCCCGTTTAAAACATTAATACTCTTAAACCGATCATCCAAGGAAAGTACTGATTGGGAATCTGTGTAACATTTCTGTCTAACACTGGCAATTTACCTTATAACAGGAAATCCTTGCTATCGATCTTTACGATGTAATATTCTCACATGCGGAAAGAAACTTGGAAACTTATCATAACCTGACTATTAGTACCCCCGGCTATTTGTGCTATCTAGAGATAAAACAAGCTTGGCATGTGGTCTTTTTGCATGTTATCCTAGAAACCACCCCGTGTTACATGTTTTTTTTTACTCTGCCATGTTATTCTAGAGGCGCGGCTTTCCCAAGGCAGATGAGCCGTTATATACGGATCATGATGCGCATCACGTAGGACAACCCCGCAAGTGGAGCCACTATAGCACCCCTCTCGTGACGACTGTGACGTGCTTTGTGAAAGAGCTCATTGTTACGTTAATGAACAGCACGAGGCTGACGGCAAACCTGCGTGACTTCTCAACAATGCACACAACCACTGAGTTTGCATAACTGACACCACGTCTGTGGGCCGTCTATGGGTTACTGATGTTTTCCCCTGAAAATGAAGTAGCTACATAAACATGCACACATATTAAACACTATAGATCTGCTCAAAATATGAGGTGATGAATGGCAATTTAAGCTCATATTTTCCCGATATATAACCAGATTTCTCTTTAGACCACTCCAGAATATATTATCCCTCCATTCTGGTGCTATATAGCCTATATGATATAATCATATAGGCTGACGTGGCAAACGCTTTTGATCGGTTAAGAACTGAGAAAATAGTTATTCGTTTGATAGTTTTATGCTAAGATATGGCCCCACCGCCCGCGAAAACGCTTGGTTTCAACGAAACTTTCAAATATAGGATTATATGACATTTAGACAAAAAATTTGATTAACTTATAGAATAGAAATGATTTCACAGTACATGTATTTGGAAATATATACATGTATATCGAATTCAATATCTAATCTAATATCAACACTATGGAATTGTAATTATTTATACCGTGTCCAATGTATATTCAACAGGGTATACATAAATCTGTTATTTCGTCATCAGATATTCAACTGCGCAAGCATGATGTCAACAACAATGAACCTACGGCTACTGCCTCCATGTCACTATTAAATAGAAGAATCTATATTCGTGTCTTTGTGAGCACATTCGATATGGTCACAAGATCAGTTGAGCCACAACAATACCGATTATACGAGTCACAATCGCCTTTACATTGTCCTATATTTTCGCTGCTAACTCAAACGGGGATCTGTGGAAATTCCGAGTTGCCGACGTACGATGAACGGAGATACCATAGACGCGTACGTGATTCAAATAATTCGAAGTCAAAACGATTGTCCCTGAGGGGAAATCTCGTCTGCCTATTGTGTTCCGACCTACAGTGGATTCTACACAGTGGCGCCTGCCCGCACCAACACATGACACTTCATCCCTTCCCTTCATACACAGAAACCACCAAAAAAAACCACCACATACACACCTGGCAACACACAATCGCCCACACACCGACAATCTACCTACCGACCCACACCCACACCCCTATACATATAGACGAGGATAAATGCAGGCGGACACGTACCTCAATTGGCATGGACAGACAGACAGACGTACATTCACAAACCTAGACAGCTACACACACTCAGACTCAGAGCTTCTCTCCAATCAGGGAACTCTCTGCCCCCACCCTACAGAGTGCTTTTGTCCACGGGACAGGTGGGGGTGGACAAACACGATGGTGTCGTGCTGTCCAGCGGTTTGTGCCCGGCTCCCCGGCGCGCCCTCCCCGCCCCACCCGCCAGCCCTCTCACACAGGGCGGGCTCCGGTCCCGTGGCCGCCGACACAAAGTCGGCATTATCAGCCTTGAGAGGGAGATGGACGATGAAGGCTACAGCTCTTTTGTTGCGCCCTGAATCTTTCATAGGTCGGCCTGGCGCCCTGCAGTAGTCTGATAGCTGGTGATCGACCCTGGAACACAGGGCGTGCATAGCGTGGACGGATGGAGGTGAGGGGACATGAACAACGTGGGGGGAATGGGGTGGGTCGGATTAAAGTGGGATTATCTAGGATGGGGGGACACAGGAAAATGCGCAGGGCGGCACACCACAGAACTTTAAGGGATGGAGCGGTGTGGGCAAGGTGAAACTAGTATGACAGGATGGAGTGAATTTCTGTGGGTCTGATTAGAAACTTTTTGAGGAATTCAAACACGTATGAGGTATATACGACGACGGCATTTTGACATAGCGAAAAGTGGAATAAGGGAAGGGGACAGTGATTGTGATGTTAACTCTTTTTTATTTAATTTTTCATTTCATTTTATTTCATTTATTTATTCTTTTGGTGTGTGTGTGTGTGTGTGTGTGTGTGTGTGTGTAGGTGTGTGTGTGTGTGTGTCTTTGTGTAGGTGTGTGTGTGTGTGTAGGTGTGTAGGTGTGTGTGTGTAGGTGTGTGTAGGTGTGTATGTGTGTGTGTGCGTGTGTGTGTGTGCGTGTGAGAGAGCTGTGGCTGGGTTACATTGAGGTGGGTTGGACATTGTTGGGACCCAGTACACTAGAACGACAAAGAAGTGAGGGGCGGAGGTATACGAAGGAGGAAGTGCCACTGAGAGGCAAACCAGGCCACAACATGTGTCAAAGCAGAGTGGAGGGAAGCATATAGTATGGAGATTTCAGCCAGGACACCGACTGCTTGTAGTCGCTATAGGTGGGCGATTGCCCCCCCCCCCCCCCCCCCCCCACCTCACCCCACAGGAGGCGAGTCTGCCGACTTCCTCTAATCTCCGCAGGGGAATACCGCGGGGCATGCCCGGATCGAGGGGTAATGATCCTTTAACAACCTGGACATGTTAGATCTGAGATCAGAGACCCTTCTCCAATCCGAGTCTCTGAAACATCCGGACATCAACGATTATTGAAACAGCTACGGCCACAGCCATTCTTCCCAGACTCAAATTGGACAGGAAAATAGTGGGCAATATTTGCTCTGACTTCCGGAAATTAAAACTCTGTGGTCATCTAGACTCTTCCCCGGTTGTCAGGTTTTGTTGTTTGTGTGAGCTAACTTTCAGGGCAGATCTTCCCACGGCTTCGTTTCTGTAGATAACAACCAAAGCCACTTTGTGTTGCTTGATAGCTGTTAATATTGGCTAACTTTGACTGACGTCACTTAAATAACTAATATGATGTGACATTAGAAGACATCAGCTGTCATTGGTTGATGTTAAGCTTACCTTAATGGACTCATCCTCGTATGATGCTTGAATCTCTGAACAGCACCTGCACAGCGATTAATTCTGCGTCGTCTCAAATCTACAAATAATCATATATGCTGTGAAATTAATTGATAAAATCAGATTTTATAACTTGGGCTAAAATATACGCCCCTTTTGTTCAAATAATGTATTATATGCGCATTTCAAAAACCTGTAGCTACAAGGTCGAAAGAAATTCCCCTCCTTTTTTGCATTATACATCAATTATCAATAAATATCTTACAATGACAGCCCTGCCTTGTAATTATTAGACCCAAGGCTCTTGTCTTTTTTACATATTATATTAATTAGATCAATCACCTGAAGAAGCTGGTTCAACACCATGCGAAACGTCGTGAAAACCTTTTGATACCACGTATGAAAATACCATTGTACACCTTGGTTTAAATAATAACATCATCTACAAAACTTACTGTGTCTGGTTTTTTGTGATTTACCACTCTGACTATTATATTAATTATCAATAAATATCATAAAATAACGGCTCTGTTTTGTAATTATCAGACCCAAGGATGTTGACCATCTTGTGTCAGCTAATGTGGTTAATATCAACTACCATCATCTGAGTTAATATTTCATATCGTTATCGTTAACCAACATTAACTAAATTCGAATACGGCTATTTGGTATTCATCCTAAGATCTGCTTCTTACCCCTCATTGTTTGATGCTTGGTGGAATTTGTTGACATCAAGTGGGCTCAGTTCGATGCCAGTTGGCATGATGCTCTGTGATGTCATGCTCACTATTAGATGATTTGAAAAAAAGTCAGAATCAATTTTAGATATCGTAAGTCGAAATTCAAAATAATTAATGAAAATGTAAATTCCAATAGGTTTAAACAAACACAACACAAGAGCTGCCCAGATGGGTTTAGATCGGGGCCTGTATTCGGTGTTACAGCTTTATACAACGTTTCGGTAATTTGTAGCCTTTTTGAAAATATAAATAGCAAATTTATAGAGATGTCAACTAACAAAAATATGTCAGCTGATCTTAATTTGTCAATATCTGATGACCTTATCTGAAATAAGGAAAAAAACACCAGTTACGGTATAAGCCCATATGTAGCCTCAAGGCTAACGTTCCCCAATTGACGTCACCTGGTTTTGGCTGACGTCAGAGTGAGGTTGTCGCTGGTTGCGGTGGTCACAGGTTGTTGGTGAAGTGGCGCTCACTGCTGTCTCTCTGCGCATGTCGCCTGTCGTACCTTATCTACCGCCTGCCATGCCCTGCCCGCCATGCCCTCTAGCGGGCCCCGCTGGAGTGAGGTCTAAGATGGCTATCACGTGGGAGCGTGGCGCGCCAGGCCCCAGGAGGTGGGTGTATAATGCGGGTGGACGGGCGCCCGACCCCTGTGGCCACCCCGACCACACGACGGATGGTCGGGACCATCTCCCGACTCCCGCAGGCACCGGGGCGCCCGCCACTAGCCCGCCACTGGCCCGCCACCACGTGTCAGATCTTTCATGTCTCGTTAAGCAATCACGTGACACGTGAAGTTGCGGCGGCGTCCGGGGGAGGCGTCGGGGGACGCGGGTCGGGGTGTGTGGGGTGTGTGGGGCAAGTGGGGTGTGTGGGGGTGTGTGTGGTGTGTGTGGGGTGTGTGGGGTGTGTGTGATGTGTGTGGTGTGATTTGTATTTAGGTATACAATGGTGTACTACCTTGGTGAATTGGCAACAGTTTATTTCTTATTTCAAGAATGTTGAATAATGTGGTGTGTGTGGTGTGTGTGGTACGAGTGTGGTGAGTGTGGTTTGTGTGGTGTGTGCGGTGTGTGCGGTATGTGCGGTGTGTGCGGTGAATGTAGCAAGGCCTATATGAGTATGTGTGTGAAGTAGTAGAAGGGTCTTTATGATAGTGTGTGTGTGACAGGAGAGGCAGGGTGGCAGATAACAGGGAGGTCCCCTCATAAATGTGTGTGTAGGAAGACGAGACGGAGGTGGAGGGAGGTAGGGGGTGCTGCGAGCTGCGAGCCCTTTGTGGGTGGCTGTGGCCAGCGGAGGAGAGGGTTGAGCGTTGTATGTGTGTGCATCCGTGAACAGACAGGGTAACGTAGGGTAAGTGGGCGCACGGGGAAGGGCCCGTGTTTATCTGAGCCCTTTGATGTACTGCACTGGTTGGTGATGTTGGCGTTCAGTTGAATGGTCAGCCTGTCCTCTGTGTGCAACACGCCCCGTAGCAGACCCCTTGACAGATTAAAGCCCTCACCCTATGACCCTGCCTGTGAAGCCCCACAGGAGTCCCGCTATGCCGACCAGGGCTACTAATGGTATCACCATATGTGAGCATTACCAAGCACAGTGTAGGGGACTCTGACAGAGTCAGGAAATTGTTTGAGTAGAAGAAACTTTCAAAGTTCAACGAGTCCGACCGAGACAGGAATTTCTTTTATTCAATGGGGACTGAAGAACGAGATTTTATTTGAGTCAGAGATAAACACGTTTATATGGTGACTTGTCTTTTGGGGAAGTATATAAACTAAATCACAAAGTGATATCTCTTTATATAACAGGAATCATACCTCATTATATATATATATATATATATAATGAATTGTATAGGGAGGAAAACATTCGATCCATCGATCCATCGATCGATCCATCGATCGATCCATCGATCGATCGATCCATCGATGGATGGATGGATGGATGGATGGATGGATCGAAGGATGGATCGAAGGATGGATCGAAGGATGGATGGATGGATGGATGGATGGATGGATCCATCGATCCATCTATCCATCCATCCATCCATCTATCTATCTATCTATCTATCTATACACACATATCATACTGATATATACACGATGTGATGATATGAAAGACATACATGTATTTGTTGCACGTTTCTCAAATCGCACAAGGCGATGCATATGAAATATTCAAAGTTAAACTTTTAGTTCGTATTCTATCTATGCTAAAACAACCACATGTACCAACAGAATTAGGATTAGACTTTTTGGTTGCCCCGTGGCTCACGCATATGGACATCGAACCGAAATGGACTCTATTGTTAAAAAATCAGTCAACGATGTCAAATTCATACCGTCTTTAGCGAGTTTGGCTTTCGCTAGTAATATATTAAAAGTACCCCGAGGCGCAGGCAGTAGTAGTATATGACAAGAACACTCTTTCACAGGCAACCAAACACACCTTTGCTATTGGATTTGCGGTAGTGTTGTATATTGCTTGCATACAATTCTGCCACTATGTACACCTTCTTTATACCCAGTTTTCCCCCTATGATCCTAGATGCATCGATTATACCTTATCTCATAAAGGTGGTACCAGGTGTAAGTAAGGCTGTGAAAGCTGACGTACGCTGATGTGGGGACCATCCTCCTGGAGCCTTTAACCCTTTAAGGACGGCTGCCTGGAGCCCAGCTATTCCTTTAAGGACGGATGCTGGTGGCAGTTTGTCTGGCTAGAGGACGGGCACATAATGAACTAAAATTGATATTCAAGTTTGTAATCATGCAATATGATACATAATCATAAATATTTTATTTCTTTTTGATAGAAATCTTATATATGATGTAATATCTACATTTCCTGAAGATTTCATGGATATTGCTTTTATATTTCTTTGTTAAAATTTCTTTGTTAATATTGGAACAATGATGCCTCAAGGCATCACGCGTCTTTAGTGCGGTGATGCCTCCAGGCATCATGTGTCTTTAGTGCTTAAAGTCCTTAAAGGGTTAAAGCCAGCCACTGTCTGTTTTCACTTCAAAGGTTTACGCCCGCCTTAATATCGTAATACAGGAAAGCAAGCAGAAAATGCTCCCTTTCACACTCAGTCATACTTACCTGAGTTATTTATTCCCAGTACTCTACCATCATCGCCAACCTGAACTTAACTACAACTAACGCCATCATTTTTTTTTTCGATTAACAATCGCTCTTCCATACAAACGTAGTGCTTTCATATAACATTATCACAAATATTTCTAGATATGGTTGTACTACTATATATGACAAATATTCATTGACGACTTTGATGGAGTTACATACAGATGAATAATACAATGACAGTTAACCCGTCCCCAAAAGTGCAATATGGTCATTGTTCATGGTTTGAGAAGCTTCCAACAGTCAATATGATTAATTCAGATGTTATCCCAAAACCTGCTAAAGGCTAATTAACTACTCATTCCTAAAAAAACATGCATAATTTAACCTACCGTTCACGTTCGAATAGGTTATTCCTATTAACACCTTTGGGAATTCTACATTGTAAAAATCAATTATCCATTTTGTCATTAACGTTCTTCACTGGCAAACAGTGGGAATGATAGCATCGGTCAGTGTTCCTCTTCAAATGATCTTTTTAGATAATGATAATTCCCTTGTCTAACCTCTTAGCTAAAATCCCCAGGTAAACCTTGAATTGATATCACTTCTTTGATGCAGAATCAGATGCATACTCCGTTCTATAAATGCGATCGTCTATTCATAAATGTTCCTCTGGAGGGCTTTGATGTTGAAATCCCAGATTAAAAAAATTACTATGTTTCTTACCGTTTCTAGGTCATGTGTAATCGGCCACACACACACGGGTCAATTGCGTCACGTATCTTCTGTCAGCAATTCCCTTAATAAAAGGAAGGCCTTGGGGTCTGGCTTCTGTGAAGAAAATTATTACAACATGATCCCGCAAGCTCTAGCTTTGCCTTGATAAAAAAGGGAGAGGGGTCGTAAATGACTGAACCCTGCATCAAAGAACAGAGTGCCGGATCGACAGTAATGGAGGTGCCGTTATGTTTTATGTGTTTTGTATTGATTGGTTCTCTCAATTCTAGCTATCATCAGTAGGATAAGTAAAGATGCTACCTGTTCTGTGTGTACACCCTGAGTACTATATTCATCTACCTGCCAGGTGTAGGCGTGTGCTGCTGTCCAGACCGTCAGGGGGCTGTCACACAATGACAGGATGTCGTTAAAACTGAAAAACTGAATATTTAAAAGCAAACATCAGCTAACTATAGAGTGTGATTAAATGGACAGTATACCAATATTAGATGGATCTATTTTTACTGGCAGCCAATCATAAGAAATGTATTAAGCCAAGAATGGTGAGGGGTAGATTGATGAACGACTAGATTAAATTCCCTATGCCTGGGAATGCAGCACACTCGTGCATATTAGATTAATTTGCAAAGAAATAATTGTAAAATGAATAGGGAATTCGGAAGAGTGCTAGTGAAATGTTAGCTAACATTCCTGTGTTATCGTAAAACACAACATGAATTTTGTACATGCATATGTAGGTAGATATATTCCTACGTGCGACCAATAGTTACAAACATACACATACTAAGCATATATATGTGTATTCAAAGATATACACGCATTTAGGTGGGATTGGATAACAAAACAACAGTATTAAACTTTAAATAAAAACCATATATCCAAGGTTCACTTTTCGTAGACAGTGTTTATTGACAAACACATTGCTTTACAACTCTTTATATGTATATACTTAATAGATATACATGCACATACAGACATCCATAATTCATACACTTATCCGAACGCACGATGCACTATCTGTGTACATTCACGCATATATATAGTTATATACATACGTAGAGTACACATAAAACAAAAATGATCGGACTCTCATGCGTATCCAATAAACCTAATCCCACTAAGCTAAAGATTAGCGTTCAATATGCACACAGATATCCTCACCCAACATGAACCCCGCCAACTTCACTAACAGGCCACTACTACCCGATCCCCAATAAACAAGAAAACAGCGCTGTGGCTCCCAATATAAAGTTTCGGTCCAATCTCGGCTCACCTAAGGCCCTTAGGGTGACTCCTAAAAGCCAATTGTCTATGGACCGCCCAGTGTTAGGAGCTGATGTAGAGGACGGGTCCCTGCCGAGGTGTCGGTGGTCACAGAATGCAGGCTGATTTACGTTCAACCCACATGGGTATCGAGAGGCTGGCTGCGGGGGGAGAGTGTAGGTGACTCATAAAGCCGGCCTAACGCCGTGCTCCAAGCGGACATCAGGCGTACTAACTCACACCGAGCAGCTCGAAGCCACAGGAGCCACCATAGTGTGCGTCGCCTTATTTGGAAGGACGAGGAATGTATCTCTCAGGCACATTAATGGAAATCATGTTCGTGCAAGTCCCAGCTTCCTACCGCTGATTGGCTTGTTTTAACGCGGAATAGGATCCAGTTTTGTATCTCCACGTTATATCAGAGGTTTATAGTGATGTTGTGCATCTTGAAATAGAGCATACGAACAACGTAAGATATTGTCCATTTGCGTTTGCAGCAGATTGTATATGACTTCATTCTCATTACTGCTATCGGTTGTTCTCGGGGTTTTAATTATTCAAAAATGCAAGAGGAGGCGATACCTTATTGAACCGACAGGCATTCCGTGATTTTCTAGTAAAACAAAGTAGATATTAGTAATATGGAATGCATACCATCATCTTGTGATGTTAACAGCTCTTTTGGCTATCATGAATAGGATAGATCATACATACTGACACATATAGGGCAATGATACATTTAATTCAGCTCTACACATCAAATTAGGGAATGTGTGTGGCTGGCTGTACTAGAAATCCGACATTGACATCAATGACAAAGGTCAAACCTCTGATACAATCCCCTTTGTGACAGAAATAAGGAATATAATAAAAAGTCCTTTAGTAAAATCTGCTGCCAATTTCCTGTTTCAAGTTAGGTTAGATGAAAATAAAAACGGCCTTTTAGTGAGATTCGAATGCTGTCTAATTCATGATTCTCAACTTGTCCTCTAATTCAACCATGTTTCTCTACGCTACTCGAGGCTATCTCTACATATAATTTAACAATGCAATGGTATTCGCACTTAAGGTAAAGACACTGAGTTACATCGTATGTTTACTGACAAGAGAAGGTAATCATGTACAGGGAATGTCATCAAAGCGTAAACAAATGAATAATATCAAATACAGATTAGTTAAAAAGGAAAGAAGCAGAACGGTGTACAAGGGATATAAATTTAGTTGAACATCCGCAACTAGAGCTTAATTTAGTAATGCCTATTTCACACTATGCGACTGGAGGTACCTAGATACGCACAGTTTGAGACTAGGCGTACCTGTGAGTGCGTAACACAATAAAACAGAGAGGGTGAACTACATGCTTCCCGCCTGTCTAAGACTGGGTGTACCGAGTACGCCTCAAGCATTTTTGAATATCTAACGTGCTTGATATTTGGTACCGGTAGTCGCCGACTGGGCACACCGAGGTACCTCCAGTCGCAAGCTTTCAAGTAGCAAGGGAGATGGTTCACACAGAAATTTGAGTGTAGTTTGCAATTTGGCTCTCGAATTTAGAACGTCTTGTTTGAAACGCAGTACCTCCAGCCTCAGACTAAAGGTACCCACTTGCAGGTCCCGCAGTCTTACAGTATGAACAGGCCTTAAAGTAATTTAGAAGATGATTCGAATCAATTAAGCTTAACATATAGTCAGCTAATAATATGAAACTTTTTTTAATACGAGCTATGCTCTTTTTTTATTTAGACCGGGCACCCACCAACGCCGACGCGAGCCGATACAAAATGACCATATCGTAGCGTGTCGGGAGGCATATCGTAGCGTATCGGTTCGCGTCGGCTCGCGTCGGGCGCGTCGTAACGTGTTGGGAGGGCGCATGAAAAAGGTGCCATGGTCCCGATACACCCCGATATAGCTCACGACGCAACCAGCGTAATTAACAATATTTCCTTTATAAATCCAGAAATGATGCATATTTATGATTGATATTTTACCAGTAAATATAAAACAATATTATATGATATTTCATAATAATATTTAATGAAAAAATCAATTACAAGTTAAAGTATGAAATGATCGATTTGATACCCTTATCTTTTATCAAATTTCACCATTTTTGGCAGAGGGGCATCACCACTATATATATTAGGTATTCTGAAAATTTCATAATTTTCCTTCGATGATTTCATATGATTTCTCGTTGAAAGCGTTGCCATTACGCAATGACGCGCACCGACGCGCGCCGACGCGTCGGGCCGCGTCGGTAGGGTTATCGTACAATCCTGACCAACTGCCCCAATAAGCTCTACGATTTTGCTACGATATGAATTTTGTATCGGGAAGGCAATATTGGGGCGCGTCGGAAGCCCGGTGGACACCCCTCCCCCCTAATCGTAGTTCTGAGATCCCTTCTGAACATTATAAAATTCGCCTTGTCACCCAAACTGGTCTTCAAACTAGATGATTCATTTATCAAACGTAATAGTTATGGAGCCCTAAGTGAAATGAAAACGTAAAGGGATGAATGAACCTAAGTGTAAAATACGGACGTATTTGGTTCACCAAAGTGCTGGGTGTGTCGGAGACTTCACTTTAATAAAATCCTCACCAGGAGGGTTGATTCCGGAAAACCAGGGGCTCATGGTTCACCTCAGCCACACCGAATACTGTGACACCTCCGTGAATGACGCTACCCGGGCGAGCTAACATTAACAAGTCCATAAACCACTGATTGCTGGTCTAAAGTGCACAGGCTTTTTATATGTGACTAGACACGGGCGTAGTGAAAGCACTAACAGACGTTACACGTTTTAATTTCACTCCTACGTGATTATTTGCAAAGGTTTGAGATATCAATATTCAATAATCAAATAGAAGTAACATCACCGACTCCAAATGAGCAGAAGAGAATGTTTATTATTATATACCGGTACACGAATGTCTCACTTTTACGCGATAGCAGAAAATATTCCGTTCGGCCGCACCGTGGCGTAAAACATTTTTACGCCACACCGTACCACGTGACTTGTTGACAAGCAGAGAGACAAACATTCGGAGGTTGAAATAGGTTGATAATGTAAGTACAAAAATGACATTTAAATCGAATATCGGTATATAATAATAAAAAGACATAGTGAGTGTGTCTGAATTCCATCTGTTCCTCGATATTTTGGTCAGAAATATTCACCTCAGTCTTCGCCTTCGGTGAATATTTCTGACCAAAATATCTCTGAACAGATTCCATTCGGCCACACTAACCATGTCTTTCTATAATATAGCTGCAAGCTAATCATATGTGAGAAGGATCAATTCACGGAGGCTACAAACTGAAGGTTTTGTAATCTGAGAAGCATTGTTATGACGAGTGAAGGCCTTATTGAAAAATGACATGTTCACCAAGAATCCTAAGTAGTACATGTCTGAATAGGATATCATGTTCCGTACAAAGGCCTTTCCGTTCCTTTCAAAAACTAGACAATCAGTAGCCAATGCAGAGATAATAATGATGTAGCTCATATGAAAACTTCCGGGAATCCTCTGACAAAGATGTAGAAATAGTACGATGGGAGTTTTCCCTATTTTTGTATATTACTCTATCCGCACTGATGCGCTCTTACTGACTTACATTTCTTTTTATCTAGCAATGATAAAGTGTGCCGCATGGCAGTTCTTCCACTGGATAAGTACATCAAGATTGTCATATACAACACAGATGGCTCGGTGCTTATGGAAATATAAAGGAACTGATGGTGAATGAGATGAATATTGCAAGGTTCTGTGGGTGACTTCGATAACCTTTTTATCTCATACCAAGGCCAACTGTATCTGATAAAGGTCAACTAGTGTCATTTCTGAGCAAAGCTATATATAAGCTTTGTAGAGCGGTTACCGTGTATTTATGGTAGGGTCATAAGTATTCCCAAAGGAAGCACTTCAACTAGAGGCGTTTGTTACACACGATACACTCCCTGTGTAGATATGTATTATTAATCAAAGATACGTAAGTTCAACCGTCAATAGGAGTAAAAGGGGGAAGAAAAGGGTGGGCGTGGCCTTGGTGGCATATCCTACATTCAGGCATATTCTCTCAGGGTTATAAACCTTGCAGGTGCTTTGTGTAAGGTATATATATATATAACTGTATAACTCCCAGTTTATACATGTATAATTATTAGACTAAGCTACTACCGTCGCCACCTAGCGAGTTGCTATGGCGTCACTATGGTATAGCGGTTACTGTTATGTTGCGTCAATAATTCTATTGACGGTTGCAGTGATGCGCATTCGTCACTCTACCTTTGCATGTCTTCAGGATCAGACCTATAAATTTTAAATTCTGAGACATTTGAGTCATTTGTCGATTTATTGGAGATAAATCGCGGTGGTTATTTGATTTTGACGATGGGGAGAAAGTCGAAAAAGCAAAAATCACCTACAAAGGTAGAATTGAGGAAATCGAATAGGATTAGATCTGATACTGAAGGGGAGGCACCCTTCAGGTCGCAATCGCCAGCGACAGGTCCATTATCAGACAATGATCCTATTGACCAGACGTGGGCATCGGCATCCGAGGGCATCAGATCCAGATACGAGAAGGATGCAAAACTGAAAGAAGACCACTTATCTACAAGAATGGACAATTTAGAAGATTACATGCGCAACACCCTGGGAAAGATGGAAAAATTCTTCGAGAAGTCATCAGTGGAGGAAGAAACTAACGAAAAAGACAGAAAATCCAGTCATCAGAGTGAGAGAAAATCGCGTAAATCATCAAGAAGTACCACAAGTCGCTCGTCAAGTGAAAGTTCTAGATCATCAAGTAGAGAATCAGCTTGCAAAAAGTCTAAAGGTAGGCCTAAAAATAATGTGTTCTCATCTAAAAAATACTTGAAGAAGGACGAGAAAATTGTTTCGATTGAAAAACTGAATTTGGTAAATATGAAAATCCTAAAAAATCTATACGACTCAGGTAAGGAACTGAGCGGATTTATTGACCATTTAATTTTGGTGGGAGAAAAAGCAGAAACGAGGATGTTTACTGCTGAAGCATTGATAAACTACGATGAAAGTGTCAAGATTGATACTATTGAAAAAGGGATAAAATCGTTATCAGTGGTAAATCCAGCAGCAATAGTCAGATTTTTATCTTTTGACGGCACGATTTCAGCTGCTTCGATGAAGAAAAGTGTAAAAACAAAAAGCAAATCACAGGGCGATAATAATGTATGTTTTGCATTTAACAAACCAGAAGGTTGCAAATACACAAGTTGCAAGTACAAACATAGTTGCAATAACTGCCATAGCTATGGTCACGGTTCATACGATTGCAAAACACAAAGCAAAGATCAAAAACACAGTAAATGAAATGATGTATCGAGCGGGAAAATTCAAAGCGATAGAAAAGGGGGCGTGGCCGTAACTATGGACGCTTATGGTCGTCAGGGATCCCCGCTCAATAATGACGTAATCGCAGGGAATCCCCCTAGCGATAGAGTAGCAACGGTAAACATTCCTATCAATCTTGCTTCGGAGGAAGAAATAGATGGGGAAACAAAGAAAAAGGTTGGTGTAGATGATATCATTGTCACGGAAAAATGTATTAACGGTAATTGTGACTGTAAATACTATGTCAACGAAATCGCGGTTGATTTAAAACCATGTAGATCGGCGGTATATTTAGCAGGAGAAAATGCTCTCGATTCTATAGACTCAAAAGACAGTGAATTCTTATGGTCGGGCCTTCGTAATGGTTTTAAAATAGTCGATTCCGATTGTTCAGCGGAATATGAATGTGAAAATTATAAATCACTTACGGAGGGAATTTGTTGTGAAAAATTTGATGAAGTGGTTAAATCCGAATTAGACAGTGGGAGAATTTCTAAAGTAAGGAAGAAGCCTAAATGCATACATGCTTTAGGGGGGGTCCTAAAAGAAAATGGGAAATTTAGGCCCATCACGGATTGCTCTAGGCCTTTTGGCGAATCAATTAACGATCACATGAAAGAAACTTTTGAATCTTTTTCATACAATTCAGTGGAAACCGCAGTAGATTTTCTAAATCGTGACGATTACATGTGTTTGGTTGACATAAAATCAGCCTATCGTTCAGTACATATTGATCCTAAAAATGCTGAATCTCTAGGCTTCAAATGGAAAGACGATTACTACAGAGATAACAGGTTAGCATTCGGCCTAAAATGTGCTCCTAATATTTTTAGCTCTATTTCAAACTATATAGTCAAAATCGCTGAATCTAAAGGTGTAAAGAAATTGGTGAATTATCTCGATGATTTTCTAATTATTGGTACCACATACGAGGAGTGTCTCAGAGACAGGGGAATCGTCATAGATACGATTGAAAAAATGGGTTTTAAAATATCTTTTAACAAGGTAACAGACCCATGTAGAAATACGGTATTTCTAGGCATAACAATCAATTCTGAACAGATGGAATTGAGTCTTCCTCAAGAAAAAGTCGATAAACTATCCAAAACTATAGAAGAAACTATAGAAAAAGGGTTTGTAAATAAAAAGGACCTAGAAAGGCTGGGCGGATTAATGTCGTTTTGCGCTCAAATCGTCAAGGGCGGTAAAACTTTTAGTAGACGCCTATTCGACATGGTAAAAGATCTGAATTATAAATCTAAGAGGAGTATTGATGACGATTTATCGGCAGACCTAGAATGGTGGTTAAATTTCTGTCGTATTTTTAACTGTAAATCGTTAATACGCACTACATGTCACAATGTCCCAATCGTCACTGATTCATCTTTTAAAGGTTTCAGCGGTTGGGCCGGTTGCGATTATTTTTTCGGAAGTTGGGAAAAAATACCCTCGAATTTAGACAAATGCGGTCATCAAGAAGAACCACCCATTAGCGATATTTATGGCATGAATATCAATGTATTAGAACTCTGGCCTACACTCTACTAGCGCCACAAGCGTCACCCGGGTACGGTACGAGTCGCGCTCACTGTAGAAGCGCCACTCACCATCCACATTTTTTATATATCATATATCACCATCCAGATTATATATATATTTACTATATACCCATGCCGTATATACTGTAAATACGCACCGTTTCGGCATATGACGTAAAAATACTGTACGGACCGCCGGTTCGTACACTAAAATACGGACCTCCTTGCCATACATGTTTATTAAAAAATTGGTTGTTGAGCCAAATGAAATTGATTTTTTTTTAAATTGCGGGTATATAGTAAATATATAACGTCCTGACCATGCTTGTACAAGTCACAGAACTCGATGATAATTTACGGTTTGTACGGAACTCGGCATAAATGCCTCGGTCCGTACAAACCGTAAATTAGCATCTCGTTCTGTGAATTGTACAGCATGGTCAGGACGTTCTATATAAATACATTATTTCTGTATATATAAAATTGTAAATGTATCTATAGGGTGAAAACACAGGTTCTGCACATGAGACGGCATCAGGATTTTTGCAAACCCTCGTACTGGTACTTCTATCTTGATTCCTAATACTATTCACACGTTTCCAAGTAAAGAAACTAGGCTAAAAACGCTAATCAATACTCCTGAAGTTCATGCTGATGAAATGGATTCCGCCCATAGCGCTTTGGTGTGGTGTACGAGGGGGTAGCTGGTGATCGGCTGTCGCACTACGACGTGTGATGCGGGTCGCCAGTAATCAGTGACGGGAATTAACCAGGGTTCTCAGGTAGCGCCATAACTTCCGGAATTAGCCTCGCCATGACAGTCTTACGGCGGCAAGGGGCATTGTGCACTGCTGGTGGGAGTAGTAAGGGAGGGATAGTGATAATCGGGAAGAAGACCAATGAATTGTCCCTACACATGCAAGGCTAATACATCACAGAGGAGACACAATACGCGCATGGATGCACAAAGGAAACCTTGCATCCTCCCTGTGGGTGTCCCTCTGCCTTCCATGCCCGTGTTCCACACCCTCTACGACCACGAGTGCTCCTCTGTCTCCTGTCCTTTAACCCACATTAATCACCTATCGTCCCTGTCCCTTCCCCTGACTGTCCTTTCTTTGTATAAACACCTTCTTCTGCTCGTCCCACTCTATAGTCCATGCGCTATTCGCTCTCTTTTTCTTGGGTTTCACTCACCGACACATTCTCATTCAAACCCAATGACCGGTTATCTTAATCGGTTCAAATTTAAGACAAATGATGGTAGTTGGTCGATTTTTAAATTCTATTGAGTTTTGCAAATAACTCAGGATAATGTAAGTTCCATATATTAGCAATTAGAAAATGCTAAAAAAATATATGTCACCATGCTAACTTCTATGGGAGGGCCATCTGAAAATGTAAGTGCTTAACTATTGGTGTCTATGGGAAACTGCAATATTTTGACTTTGTTGCTAGATGACACTGATGTTCTATTGCTATCTTCAAATAATTTCGGATTATGATAGTTGGGAACATGTACAAATGAGAAATGCTAAAAAATACTATGTCACCATGCTAATTTATATGGGAGGGCCATCTGGAAATGTAAGTGCTTAACTATTGGTGTCTATGCCTCCTAGCGGATGACCCGAGAACCAGCGTAAATTGAGTAGAACCAGGTGGCGCTTCGATACCTACCCGCATTTGTCTTTCAGTTATTTTATATCCCCCGGACTTAAGTCACCCAACTGACCCCTGTATATTTTCTAACTTTTGTAACGGCATATACACTATGTATATATGCCATACCATCCCTCTTTGTGCGTGTGTGCGTTTTCCACTCAAACTGTTTTTTAGGAGTTTTCCCTCATGTACAGGCTGAATCTGGTTATACCTTTCACTACTCATGTAACACCTAATGCATATTCTAAATGGAAGATCTGTAGTATCGAATTTGGAAGAACCGAATAAAAAATAACAACCCAAACCCATAGATCATCGGGATGTCATCGTGAATTCCACTCAATTAGGTGCGTGCGACCCTCTCACATGCGCAGAGACGTATGTTACAAATCGGGGTCTTCCGATTAGTGAATCTAGAAAGGCTGCCAAACCTTATTGCGACCGCCTCTCCTTTCTATCTGACCTAATTACATTTAGAAAAATATATCAGATCAACTATATACTGAATACTTGGAGCAAATAATATGTTCATCATTGATAAATGAGCGTGCAATTATATATGCATAACAATTAACAGGTTTGAGTTAAACTCAGCCTATGGATAGTTTTCTGTAAAGTGGAATTCACACGGTGGGATTCATGTACCTCACAGGGTTCAAAATCTCGTTTCTTTTTAGGAGTAAATGTCGCAAATAATTACAGGGTAAAAGAAACATGTCTAAGGGTAATGGAACCCTAAGATTTTGACGAAGATATTGTGTTTGAGTACTGAATTGTAGCAGGATTTGTCTCAGACAAACCCCTTTTCAGGTACATGAATCCTATTGTGTGAATCCCACTTAACCCACTTGCACCCAGTCAACTTGACATTTCTGAAACTGCCTATCTAGGATCCAAACACATCATGCACCAGTGGGTCTTGATGTATTTTGGTCTTGAGTGATTGGTCATGGTCAGCTGGGCACGCCTCTAAGACACTGTGACACTGGCTCCCTACTCTTTTCTCAATATCACAGTGAATAGCACACAAATAGTGAAGGGATAGTTTGTATGCAGTACCCTGAAAGTCTATATATGGACCCCTCTAACCTCTAGATGATGTACTTAGCGCGTGCTAGCACACTCTAACTAGGCATTTTCAATCGAAACATTTGCGGGGGCCCTCTTACAAAAAGCACTATTTAACCTGTGTCTCACCTACATTTCACATTCGTGCCTTGACATATGGGAACGGAAGGTCAAATTCAGAGTTACTTGTCTCTCCAGGTGATAAATGAAAATACTGTTCAGTGAAATCCTTTTCTTAGAAGTCTGGGAGAGTGCATCCCATGAATTGAAACCGAGTATGAAAACAATAAGTCAAAAATGAAATGTTAGTTATCATTCATGAATCGAGTGCAAATGAATCAATGAAAATAAACACACATTAGTTTCAATTCTAATACAACGTCACACGCGAGCTTACCAGATGTTTACAGGCAGTTTCATTTTCTCATCAAGGTAATTGATTCGTCTTCCGATGGCGGCTTCCCTGTTAACATTGGAAAGGTCTATGCGTCGACTTAACCAACACTTCAGCGCCTCCTTCCGTCCACTTGGTCCACCACTTCCACTCATCTTGGTCACCACGTCCAAACCACATCGATTATCGCCCGCGACCGCCTCCGACCGTAGAGGTCGCACGCGTTTAGTGTCTGGTACCCCCGCCAGGTGAGCCCCTAGCGGCTGATTCCTACACTAATGCTCATTGGCGAACACTCAAGGCAATCAATGTGGGGAGTGGTGGAAGAAGGCAGAGCGCAGGGCTTGATGGGCGAGTAATTCGATTTTCAGAAGGGTGTCAGAGATTAGACTGTCATAGACAGGTCCTTAAACAATCCTTAAAGGCAGAGTTTCGCCCACGGGAGACTGAAGTCTATCGACTACCGCATGAAGCAAAGCGTGTAGATGGTTTAATGGGCACTGAATCAAACGCCAGTCTGATACAGTATGCGTGTGTGTATGACATCAACATTATCAGCACAATCTGAACATTGCTCTACAGTATCAACATGTTTGCAGAGGCTTACGTGTCGTTTCCCTTAACCGAGCCTCATGAAATGCAAATACAAGCGACACAGCGTAACATACGTAACGTAAATACAGGGAAGCAAGATGATGATTTCGCCTTCACAGTGCAATCTATGTGGAAATTGTCATCTTGTGAGGTTTCTGATAGCAGCTCTATTTTTTACTTGCCAGTCTTTAATCAAGGAATATTTGAATTAATAAATTCGTTCTCTATAATTAATATGTTTTAAAGAGGGTTTTGTGGGTGAATTCCTTAGTACATCAAACTACTTAGACGACTCAACGTAATATGTATTGCGAGTGTGTGTGTACACATACAGTGTACAGCACGGTAGGTGGGCATTACCCCTAACCCGCAACACAAAAGTATGAGACAGATATGGGCGAATAAAATTTATTTGAATTTTATGAGGTCCATATAAAATAAGATATTAAATATGATACAATATCTTATGGAGGAGGATATACATATGTAGATATGTTATATGATGATGACATATTGGTAAATATGATGAGTACATATTTGTAGATATGTATAAAATATACATAAGGCAGATGTGATGCCTGAAAAAGGTATTACATATGTGGTATGTATTACAGGAGTACATATGTATAATGTATAATAGTATTATGTAATACGTATATATGGTTATACAATGTGTATAAAAAGCCCTACAGGAGTAGGAAGAGAAAGGTGAGGGTGGGTGGGAGAAAAAGGTAATAGGTGTGAGCGGAGTGAAGCACAGGAACAGAATGAGATGGAGGGTTGGGGCGTGCTTCGCCACGTGACCTATTAGTTCACGTGACTCGCACGCGGGGGCGCGCAGGGTGCGCTAGTACAGGGGGAGTGCGCTAGGTGGAGCAATGACCGCTCCTGACCCTACGGGCCATGAGCTACCCATTACCCCTAACCCGCAACACAAAAGTATGAGACAGATATGGGCGAATAAAATTTATTTGAATTTTATGAGGTCCATATAAAATAAGATATTAAATATGATACAATATCTTATGGAGGAGGATATACATATGTAGATATGTTATATGATGATGACATATTGGTAAATATGATGAGTACATATTTGTAGATATGTATAAAATATATATAAGGCAGATGTGATGCCTGAAAAAGGTATTACATATGTGGTATGTATTACAGGAGTACATATGTATAATGTATAATAGTATTATGTAATACGTATATATGGTTATACAATGTGTATAAAAAGCCAAAAAGTCCATGAAGAGTTTGTGGAGAGGAGGGAGGGAGAAAAATGATGGCTCACTCGTTTATTGATTTGAGGAGGGAATCATGTCCAGTTCGGGAACTCCGGCCTGGAAGGCCTGCGTCGCCGCGGCCTTTCGCAGGCTGTGCAGGGTATATTTTCTTAATGGTATCCCTGCCAGTGCGGTGAGTCGGTCCCACTCTTTAGCGAGACATCGAGTCGTGATGGGGGAGCGATCCTCGTTCATGAGGAAGGGATCGCGGTCGTCGGCTGTAGGCACGGCCGCGATCATCGCTCTCACTGCCCGCAGCGGGCAAGACATCCGGTCCGGGGAGGGCTGCAGAGATACGTGTTTCTCTTCTCCAACACACTGGAGGTTCTTTGCAGCCTTGATCCTCACGTCGACGTGAGTAGACGTGACTCTCACGTCTCCCCGTGTGAGGTGCCGGACCGGATCGAAGCTCTTGATGGTTGGCGGCGCGACCTCGCTCTGCCGCAGGGCGGCGAAGAACATGAGGAGGCACGCCGCTCTGGTCGACCGGTCGAGGGGCGTGGCCGTCAGTCTGCCGAGGACGCCTCTGAGGGCCTCCATAGGTATAGGAGGCTTCACGTTTGGCTGGTACGCCTTGTCCCTCTTCATTGCGTCTAGTGCCCGCTTGACGCGGGCGTCCTCGGTTGCCGCGATGTTCCCTCCTGCCAGCCGTAGGTGCGACCGTAGGTGAGACAGATGGTTGGCTACGGTCGCTGGAGAGGGGGCGTGGTCCCGGACGTACTCCAGGTATGCGGTGAGTAGGCTGACGGTCGGCTGCTGAGGGTCCACGCCCATCCTCCGGCGGAACGCGAGGTATGTAGTCACTGCGCTTCGCTGGTTGGCGACCGTGCCGGGGGCACGCGCCGCGGCCTGCCGCGCAGATGCCCTCTGTTGGAGACAGCGTAGCGCCGGATCTGCAGTAAAGCCGGAGGACAGGCACAAATGAGGCGTGGTTACATGGTGCGACAGCTCTGAGGTTAAGCGAGGACATGTAAAAGGCAGCTTTGGAATAATCACTGGAGGTGAGGTGCGACCGGCTGAGGGCGTCCGCGACCGAGTTGAGGACCCCCGGTATGTGGGTGTACACCAGTTCGACCTGGAGCTTGGCCTGCACCATCCAGGCCTGGCGGGCACACGCCGCCAGCACCTTGTTCCGTGCCCGCCCCGAAGTCAGTGCCTGGACGGTGCCCATGTTGTCGCAGAAGACCTCAACTCGCGTCCCCCGGTCCCGGTCGGTCAGGAACGTGTTGAGGGCGTATATCGTGTTGAGGGCTTCCAGCTCCGATATACAATTCACCGGGTCAGCAACCGGGCACACCTGGGCGGAGTAGGCCAGGCGGCCGTCGGTGCCTCCGACCCCGGTGAGGCAGGCGTCAACAGTAATGCATTTCGTCGGGGGGCCCCTGGGAATCAAGGCACGCCCGTTCCAGCCCTCCGCAAACCTAGAAAACCAGTCGAGGTCCTACCGCATGTCCGAGGAGATGTTGAGGTAGAACCCGGACATCCCACGCAGGGCTTCCAGCAGCTTGCTCACGAAGGGCCTTACCGGGCGGATGCACTTCGCCACGTGCAGGATTTTCCCCAGCACCGACTGGAGTTGCCGCTTGGTGAGTGAGCGCTTCCGCGCGACGGCCGCGACGTGCTGCCGGACGTCCTGGAGTTTATCCTCCGGCACCGACAGAGTCATGTTTCGGGCATCGATGTTGATGCCCAGCCAACGGACGACCTGCGACGGTTCCTGGGCCTTGTCTCGGGCCTCGGGAAATCCTAGCTCGCGGAAGAGCTCCCGAGCGGTCGCGAAGTCGGCGGCGGCTTTCTCCTTTGACGGCGAGAGCAGGATCAGGTCGTCGAGGTACATGGCCGCCTCCACCCCCTTTCCGACGAGAATCTCCACGATCGTATCGGCAACACACTGCATGTGATACAAGGACGCGCGGGCACACCGGAAATTCTTATAGGCCCTCGCGATGTCGATGGAGGCCATGTAGCTCGAGGGACCCGATCGCAGGAGACGGGAGACAAAACCGTCGATGGTGGGGAGACTGTGCTCCCTCTCCTCTCCGTACACAGAGTTCTTCCTTACGTAGGCATTGACACTCCGCTCCCGGGGGAAGGTCATGTCCGTTATCACCCTCCGGGCATCGGAGTCCCGTTTCTCCCAGGACATCAGGGGAGAGACGTGGCACCACGGAGTGAATGGGGCCTCTGGAACGGCCCGAGTAGATTGGAGAAGGAGAGTTCCTTAGCTATAAACTTGCTTACCTCCGTGGGAAAAGCCGTGGCGCTGGGATGATTTGGGACCCCCTGGGTATCGGTCGCGGGTCCCAGGTATCCGAGGGGGAATCCATACCGTATGAAGCCCAGCAGCTCCCGCTTCCCCTCCATCGCCGTGAGGTACTTCTCCCACGCCCGTAGCCATAAGTCCGTGGGTAGAGTGATCTTACTACACAGCGCGTTGGGGAGCCCGGTTGCCCGCACGGCCCGATATATGTGGCCGTGCGCCGGCGGTGCGCTGTCGTCCATCTCTGGCCAGTGTAAGCGGCGGTGTAGCATGAATGCCTCCGGGTCCGTACGAGTCCCGGAGGTCACTATCCCCGTGCGGCAAACCTCCTTGAGTGCGCTGAAGTCCAGGGTGCTGGGGTCTGCCGGGCCGCTGGGGCCGGCAACGCTGTCGGAGGGAGAGACCGGGAGGGCGACGCCCCCTGTGCCGGCCACGTGCCCGGGGATATTTTTGTTGTTATGGATAGCCGCCCCCGCCTCATGTGGCGGAGCAGCTGCGGTCGCGATGACGTCACGTGCGCACCCCTTTCCACCCGCCCTACACGTGGCGGGGGAGCCGCGGGGGATGCAGCTGGACCGGGACGACTGACCACCTGGGCCCACGTGGCCGCAGGCGGTTTCCTGTCCGTTGTTGGTACACGTGTTAGTGGTTGTGTGATCTCACGTGCGCCGCTTCCTGTGTCCGCAGGGGTCCGGGATGTAGGCACACTTGAGCATCCTGTTGTGGGGTGCGCTCCGATCACTCGCGGGGCGCACCGTGCCCGTTTTTTGCAGCCGGCTGACCGCCGTGTTGGTAGAGCGCATCCGGTCCGGGGTCGGCCGCCCTCAAGGTATATCCGGCCTGTTGGGTGTACGCCACCTGGGCCGCCCGCCGGGCCGCTGGGGCTTGGAGTGCTTGCTGGCTGTCGTACCCCATGGTGTAACCCAGCTTGCGGTTACAGGCATGGAGCGAATGCCCGCACTGCTTTCCCACTGAATCGCAGTACGAGCATATATGGACCCACTTGATGGGCCCGTCCTCGTGCCCGCTCCTGTGGCGACACCCCCGGTCCGAGTTGTATTGCCTACACGGCAATTCCCTCGAGCGTGACTTGTTCCCGTTATCCGCACCGCCGGTCTGGCTCCCAGTCGTCATGGCCAGTCGGACCCGTTCCTCCTGAATCAGAGCATAATCCGACCAGCTGATCCTCCCGGTCTCGACCTGGTCGAAGACGAACTGGCTCCATCTCCTCACGCCGGCCCACGGCCGGGACTGCGCGTCGATCGACACCTGGTGCAGGTGTTTGAACATATGATCCCTGTCCTCGGGCTCTACGGCTCGGTGATCCCCCAGCAGTCCTAGAAAAGCACTCACGTACTCCATAGGTCCCAGGGACCCCCTCACCTCCAGTTTCTGTGCGAGGGTGTACACCCCCTCACGGTCGATAAACATGTACGGCTTGCTGGTAAGCCTAGCGATATTTAAATCAGAATGGAGCTTACCGGCCGTCCTATCGTGCTTTATCGCCTCCCGGTCGAGCTCGCGCTGGATGTACGAGTCTGCGCCGTACCTCTCCCGTAGCTGTCGTGGTGCGGGCAAAACACGTGCCGCCTGGTCCTCGGCCCAATCCTGTGTCCGTCTCTCAGCGGCAGATTGAACGGTCGGCGGTTGAGACGCTGCCTCCGGTGCCCTCTGCTCGGCTAAGCGGTTGATGGCGGCCAGGACTCCGCTGATCTGAGTCTTCACGTCCTCTTTCATGGCCGCGAGGCCTACCTCAACGGCCACAAGGCGGGTGGTTTTCACGCTCCCGACCTCGGAGGCCGACTCCACGTGCTCGTCGGACGGCCGCATGGTCGATTCCGACGAAACCTCCTGAGCCTGAGACGTGCTCGGTCCCTCTCGCGTTTTAGGCATCTTCACGTGAACCTGTCTTTGTTCTATCACCCGTACTCTTAAACTCTTGCCCTGACGGCCTCGGACCATTACCCGTGGAGTATGCGGTGCCGCGAACAGCGTAGAGCCAAGGAGAAAAAGGTAATAGGTGTGAGCGGAGTGAAGCGCAGGAACAGAATGAGATGGAGGGTTGGGGCGTGCTTCGCCACGTGACCTATTAGTTCACGTGACTCGCACGCGGGGGCGCGCAGGGTGCGCTAGTACAGGGGGAGTGCGCTAGGTGGAGCAATGACCGCTCCTGACCCTACGGGCCATGAGCTACCAATTAGTAGAAGCACAAGCAACGATATAGATATTCCTCTAACGTTTTTGACCTGTATTGTATTTATTGCCACATTATACAATGTGATACATCTTGAGCCAGTTTATACTAAATACTTAATAAACAACAAAAACATTTAATTGTAAAATAGAACCTCAGATACCTTTTTCACAATGAAGTCGCAACATTGTGTTCACTGGCTTTTTCTATGAGGAGCCATTGACACCTTCTATGGTACAAGTAAAAGCGAAGGCTAATCCTTTCTATGTAGGTACTAAATACATGTATCGCATGCTCATAACGTGCTGAGTGGGTCAAGCTGAGGAAGAGGGAGATACAAAGTTGTTAACTATGGTTTAAGATCCCCACAACCCTTCCACAAATACGCAACCTTCTTAACACGACGGCCTCTGGCTCTGGATAACTTGACGTAGCTGCTTCCCTGACTCTAGCCTGTCCCAATGGCACAGAGCTAGTGACAGAGCTCTTAACACAGCAAATAAGAATGGTTTCATAGCGGTAGTAGTTTGTCAAAAGGAACAAATGATAGATAGTATGTCTACCAATTTAGCAAAGACAATGGGGTGGGATTTTTAAAACCTGCTAAATTACCGAAAACAGGTTTTTTTTAAGGCTAATGTTGTATAAACGTATCTCATCGATGTAAAAATGGCATTTTTTGGTGCATCTTTAGATGATCTTTCATTCCAACATAGGGTTTTGTATAGCTCTGAGGAATTTTTCCTTCCGAAAATCAACAAAAACTGATTTTCTAGTGATTTCATTTTTTTTCAAAATCTTGGAGATACAATGTTGAGCCAATTGTTTCTATTAACTTGTTTAAAACATATGTCATGAGAAGTGTAGACTATATAGTTTTGAAAAATGGTTAAAGTTTGAAAAAATATCATAATGGTCAAAACTATCCAGGACCTTTAAATTTTCCAACTGAGAGCCCCATAGAGCATGTTGTCTGACACCCCAATTTTGAGAGGATTGTACTAATGAGATATACAATGAGAAATTAATTTTTCTTTATTGTAAAATGTTGACCAATTTCCTGACTGTGAGACCTGAAAGTTTCAACACAATCAGATTATCCATTCTGATATTAAAACATTGTGATTCCATGATGATATCTTTTCCAAAAAATGGGGTGTTGAACAACACCCCTGTTAAAAGATGTCTAGAAGAAATAATAATCATAATAGAATAACAAATACCCCTGTATATGTTAAGTATTCCTACCACTTTTAAATAACCAGTTTACTTTCTTCCTGAATAAAAAAATGTACTTCTTGTGATTCAAAAACTGAAAACGTGTTGTCCAACACCCCGGGGTGTCGGACAACACGCTCTGATATAAATCCTGATTTTGGGGTTGTTTCTTATCAGTAATTGAGTGATTTGCTTTGAAAAACATAGCTTTCTATCATTTCATTAAGAATAAAAAGGATTATAGTTACTGATATTATATTATTCATTGTTCTGAGCAGTTTTAAAAACGTGTTGTCCGACACCCCGCGTGTTGTCCGACACCCCTGCCTGGCCCAAACCCAAATATGGCTCAGAGCTTTTGTTTCAAATCTGATATATGATAGAGGTGTTTTGGGTCAAATATGACATATGTCACCATATAATATTAGTTTTTCTCAAATTATAAGCTTTTATAACGTTTCTTGAAATTTCAAATATTTTAGGGGGACAACATGCAGTATTATACACAACTTCAAAAGGCTCTCAAATCTGAACCATTTGTCTGATTTTGTTGGAATAATGGTTTTCTGGAAGGTATGCTGTAGGAGACTAATATGAAATGTAAAAAGAAGTAGTATTCTAAAATTATTTTTTGAGTGTCTGACCCCAGGAAGAAAGCGTAATTTAGCAGGTTTCAAAAATCCAACCCAATGTATTCATTCAAATAGGAATGGTTTCATAGACGTAGTAGTTTGTCAAAGGGAACAGATGATAGAGAGTATATCTACCAATTTAGCAAAGACAATGTATTGTTTTATAAGAAATTTGCTTTAAATTTTCTGAAGCAAAGGCCATGTTACCAATGAAAAAAAACCACAGGATTCCTATACAGTGTGACTGTACGCCTATAGATAGATAGATGTAACACATTTGAAAATGAACGTGGATGTTTTATGAAACCGCCCTCTTCACTGTCCCTTCCCTTTCCGTCACAGTCAGGTGAAGGCACATACATCATGGCCGACAGAAGGTGGAATGTAAATGAGAAGAATATTCCATTGTATTTTAAGCCGAGAAACAAAATTATTCAAATGAAAGGAGCTCTTTTATAATTTATAACCTGCTGCCAACGTCGTCAGTCACTCCCTGAGTCCCAGTTGGGTAATAAAACAACAAGACTGATGAGATTATTAGCGGCAAATAGCATATTCTCCCACAGCCAAACGTCAAGGCCATCAAGGGGGAGGCATTTCGGGAAAACTTCCCGATGGCATTCATCTGTGGTTGTCTGCGTTCGGGCGAAGTTAAGGGACAGCCGGCATGGTTAAAAATGCTCCCGTTAGCGGTGGTTCTGCTCTGACAATTTTTATGTTTGCATCTCATGTTTGTATTAAGCACACTGCTGACTCTTTGATTTCAGGGGTTCGTTTTGAAATCTGTCATAACGCACGAGTGATTCTCCGTGATTCCTTTTAGTCAGCTAGTGAAGAGAATGAGCGAGAGACACAAAACGAGTAGATACGAAAAAAGCCCATACCATAGAGGTATATGCTTATGGGATAAACTCTCGCCGGATATGCAACGCTGTGAAAGTATGGATGACTTTAAACGGAAACGGAAACGGAAACTACCGTAACTAAATGAAGAACACTGTCTCAAAATTGGTATGTCTGGCCGAGAGGTAGACATATTAATATATTATGGACTGTATTGGACAATTCTATTAATGTGAGCAACTTCGGCTGGATATGATAATAAGAAATAATCTCATCTCATCTCATAATTTCATCTCCATAATAACTGTGTTGTAATTTGGTGATATCTCTATAGGTTGGCTGTACTCTTGATGTAACTCAATTGGAAGAACTCCTCCAGTAGGAGAAATTGAATAAAGACTTAAAAAAAAAGAAATGCCCCATAATGTTAGCTATTTGGTTCATAGATCTACCATGATATGAATTCAGGAGATGTTTCAACTTTTTACCTGTATATATATGTTCACTGTTCATATCGTATGCTAAAATGCATCAGTTATCCTTAGAGTAATTCCTCCTACACGGTCTTCTTCTAATAAAAGGTTCCACAATTCTCAGTATTATTATAAACACAGATCGAAGTACAATGTACACCACACTAGGTATTAGAAGTGGACTCACGAGATGGAAATAACTTGGTCCGCACTCAACCGAGTTTGACTGAAAGTTTCTGATTTTATCTCATCCCATGTACATGATCAAGATCATTACTAATAAATTGGAATATCTCACCCAATTATTATTTTTTTAAATTTCTTTATTGCATCTCTCGTTATACGAGTTTTCCAGATACAACTGTCATTGCGTATTTGATACACAACCTTCACGGCCGTGAAGTATGAAATACTAATGTTAAACCTATGGAGAAAAATACCGGGCGAAATAAAGAATAATATCTAGTTATCATTTTGCTGAAATCTGGTTTTTGAATTAATATGATATGGGTGTCATTTACGGCCACTAATAAACACTGGGTAGTGGTTTACTGTGGCTCAATACATTTTCAATAGGGACTTGGTAACCCATGAGTAAAGAAACTCTAAGGAAGAGAAATAAAAAATGGAAGAGAAATAAAAAATTGTGACGTGTTCAGCCGTACATGTTTCAGCTTAGTGATGCTGACAGGTTGACCTTGTGGTTTAACCATTCTGACCTCTGACAAACTGCAGTCAAAGGAGAGCGTTAAGCTTAACCAGACCCGCCGCTGTTAACCATCATACGTCGCCGAAGATAAGAGAGCGCCTTGTGTCCAGACATCAACCAGACACCTTCTGAAAAGCTCAGAATATTCCTTACACTGAGCTTCTTTTATCGACTCTAATCCAATGACCAAGTCGTGTAACCTCATTTTGAAACAGTCCTATTCAAACCATATTTGACCCCTAAAGCCAACTCATCCTACATGAAAACTGGCCATGCCAGTGTGTGATAAATCATTAAAATGTTATCATTGTAAATATCATTTATTTGAATGTATGTAAGTCCACCAACTGTCATATCTCCCAAATATGTTACTTATAACAAACTGACTTACCGGTAAATACGTTAGGTATACTTATTACTCGATACGATATTAATTTGACATTAGCCACTGGAGCCTACCGAAAACAGGGTGCTACCCTAGTAGACCCTCCAGTATAAATAAAAGATATCAAAAAAGAGAAGGAGAAAGTCCCATTCAACCCTAGAGATGATAGTTGGAATTTCGAAGGAGCGGAGAAGACTTAAACATGCCGATAGAAGTTGGTGAGGTTTCTCGGGCAGTAGCTTATAAGTATCCTACGAGGTAATTTAGCAAGCCAAGTCAATTGAAATTCTTCTGTATAACACCTAATTCAAAGATCCTTTTCCCAAAAATAGATTTATATCAAAACAAAATGCTCATCATAAATTGGCGTCGCGCGGCATAATCGAACTCATTATTCTATACCCCCACGGACAGTAATAAACACAAGGCAGGAGTAGGATAAAAATTTTACCAGAATGTATTGTTGGTAGATATGATAGATAACATTGTAGTGATAAGTTACTAATGTAATATATACAGTATAAATGTTTGTGGATGATGATTAGAATTGTTATATTAAAATGATGAGGGTTGAGATGGTATGGTGGGTGGAATATGATAGTTTTTTTAAATTTTTTTTTTTAAAGATTGATCTTTATTCTGGAGGTAATGTAGGCTCAAGTAGTGCCTATTTCCACAGTGCTCCAGGCTGGAAATTTACATGCAATACTCTAGCCTACCACCTGGCCAAGAACCAGGAAAATAGTACAATAATGGTCCCGAGTGCGAATATATCGAGTGAAAAAGAACGGTTGTGTCACCGCATATTCAAAATAACAACATATAACTGTAAGCTAATACTACCATAGTTTCAAGTCTGGTTGTATCACCAGGCTTTGGCTGCCTAACTCGGGATAAGGAGTAGATAGTTAATATGGTATAGTATTGGTTGTTTCACCAGTACCATGGGTTCAACCATTTAAGCATTCTCGATATAAACAAAAAGGGAAAATAGGTTCACGGACGATGATGTGAAAAAAGGAATAGCATCATACTCTGGAGATAGAATAGCTTTCAACGAAAAGCCCTGTTTAACATATTAAGAAATATTAAACAGGGAAGCCCTAAGAATCACATAAAGACAAAGACAGGGGGGAATAGGGGTGTCTCCCCCACATCCACATTAGGCCCTCCAAATCACTGGTTGCCATATGATAGTCTTTGGTAATACATAATGCTTTTGATCCTGGATTTACTTAGGTTTTTATCAGTGATGTTCCTAAAATCTACGCTTTGTTGGTTCCATATTTGAGATGATTTAAACTGGACTGATCTTTCATAGCTCCTGGTGAAGGGAATCTCAGTGTTGAGGACTCTACCTTCGTGCTGTCTGGTATCTCTTGCTGGGGTGCGGAGGTATTCATCAGTAAGACTACGATCAAAAGCAATATTGAGTAGGTGCGCTTTCCTACGTTCTTCCAGCAAATTCAGACTACAATCTATATGGATCTCAAGGGTGGGGGATCTCCTGGGTCTATTTAAGCAAATTTTCAATCCCCTATTCTGGCAGCGTTGTAGTTTGTTTAGTAGTTTAACAGAGGCACCATCAAACAAGATATCTCCGTATTCAATGTATGATAGAATCTTTGATTTAAACAGAGTGATAGCTTGCTCGGCGGTGATAAATTTCCTGATGTAGCTAAGTATATTAAGCTTGTTAGATGCTCTACTTATTAGCTTATTTAGATGGGCTTCGTAAGATAGGTTGTTATCAAGGGTTATTCCCAAATAATCAAAGGTTTTAACTTCTTCTAGATCCAGTTTGTTTAGTACGAGCTTTTGTTTAACTTCAGGTTTTTGTTGCATCTTCGTGCCAAATCTCATGTACTTGGTTTTAGCAGCGTTGATAGTTAGACGGTTGTTGTGACACCAATCCTCTATCACAGCTAAATCTCTTTGTATCTTGGATTGAGCTTCAACAATATCTAAGAAGGGTAAATAAATAACAGCATCGTCTGCATATAATTTAATCCTACAATGGTTTAGCCCTATGTCCATGTTGTTTATATAGATTATAAAGAAAAGAGGGCCTAAGATCGAGCCCTGAGGCACCCCTACACTAAGCTTCAGTTTAGATGAGAGCACATTGTTAGCTATGGTAGCTTGAACCCTGCCTGATAAATAGTTGCGAGTCCATTCCACAAATTTCTTATGAATCCCCACTGCCTCTAATTTATGTAGTAGGATACTATGGTCGACCGTATCGAACGCTTTGGAGAAATCGATAAACAAGGCGAGTGTACCTCGTCCGTTGTTTGTATTGGTATTAATATCATCCGTTAGGTCAGAAGCAGTTGAGATAGTTGAGTGAGCCTTACGGAACCCTCCCTGATTTTTGTTTAAGATAAAATTAGCTTCCAAATAACTTTCCATTCTTATATGAATTAATTTCTCAAGGATTTTGCCTACAATGGGCAGTAGGGATACTGGCCGTAAGTTCGTCACTTTCGATTTATTTCCCTGCTTTTGGAGTGGAACTACCGTTGCTGATTTCCATGCGCTAGGGTAAACACCTGAAATAATTGATCGATTAAAAAGGTGTGTGAATTCAGCAATTAGTACGACCATGCTGTCTTTAAAGACTCTAGAGGATATATGTTCAATAGACGAGGATTTGTTTATATTGATGGATTTGCAGATCTCTCGAACTTCTTCCTCTGTTACGAGGTCGAAGCCCATCTTTGGTTCAACTAGCGGGTTATCATTTACCCATTCATTATCAAATTTACTGGCAAGATTCTCGCCTATTGTAGAGAAAAATTCGTTAATGAAGCTAGACGTATTTTCCGGGGAAATCGGATTGTTGTTAACATGGTCTATCAGATTTATTTGAGTAGATTTCTTCGATTTGGGAATTAAGTATTGCATTTTATCCCAGAACTTTTTGCTGTCTTGATCAATGTTTTCTTGAATAAAATCCCTTTTCGCCAAACGAACTCTATGTTTGACCTGATTCCTCAGTCTCTTTGCTAGAACCCAGTCAGCCTCCAGGTTGCTCTTTCTCGCTACTCCCCAAGCCCGATTTTTGTCCGCAATTGCTTCAAGAATTTCTTGTGAAATCCAAGGCTCTTCCTTGTACCTTATCTGCTGTTTTCTAATTGGGCAGTAACTGTCTAAGCTGGATGTAATGTTAGTCAGAATTTTATCCCACAACTGCTCCACATCATCAGTCTCGGAGAAATGTTCCCAATCTGCTTTCAGCAGGTCTTCCTGGAACAGTTGTGTGTTATATTTTGCATACGACCTTCCCAGAAACTGCTTCCTTATATATTTGTCTTTCTGTTTCTTTTTTACCACACATATCGCCGAGTGGTCGGCAACGCTTAAGTCTAATACCTTGCCCTGGGTAATGAAATTAGCGTCAGTAAACGCTAAGTCCAGACAGCTACCAAATCTTGTTGTCTCCTCAATTAACTGATTGAGTCCATAGTCTTTCTCAAAAGCAATTAACTGTTTTGTGTCGGGATCTTTCTTGTCTAGATAATTGATGTTTAAGTCTCCTAGAATTATTAATTCAGATGTCGGATGATCCTCCCTGATATTATCTACAATCTCTTCCAAACGTTGGATGAAGTCATTAACACTCCCGTCAGGTGGACGGTAGCAATTTCCTATAATTAGATCCTTTTGGTTATCAAGAACCAGTTTGAACCAAATCGATTCAAGGGTAATACAACTAGAATTATATTTAACCAGATCTAGGTTATTCACCTTAATGTTTTCAGATATATAGGCGCAAACTCCACCCCCTGTCTTAACTTGACCCTTCTCATTCAACCATGTTCTATTTCCGGTAATAAGCTGATATCCAGGGATTTGATAGAGTATTTCGTTTTCTGTGTTTTTTAGCCATGTCTCTGACAGAGTGAATATTTCCGCCTTTGTTGACCTGATATGGTGTCTAACCAGGTCGAACTTCCCAATGATACTTTGGGCGTTCATGTGGACTATATGGAGACCCCGCCCCCCCAACTCCTCATTAGTCTCCATAAAAATACGGACCCAGTTCCCACTTATAAAGTAATTGGTAGCTAATCATACACATAATAAACAAAAAATGCGTGATACCAACAGAGTTCCAACAATTCATGATTATTCACAGAGATAGATTTGACGCAGTTCGGTTGTCTCACCAACTCTCGCCAGCCCCCAGAAAGCAAAAATAGAGTAAATCCTGTACTCACAGTAGCATCATCAGTCTGAGTGCAAGAATCATGAGAACTGTGACAGCCCAAGCAGGAGTCATGTGTGTAACCTTGACAGGGCATGCATCTCTCTCTTTTTCCCTTATTCTTCCGTCCCTACCTTTCTCCCTGGATATTCTTACCCACATATTCTGACGCTTATTTATTTCGTCGAAACCACAGCTTCAGTCTTAACAGAGGGAGTACATGGCCAGGCAAGACATTGTTTTAACAAGAGTTATAGTTATGTGCTTGTTGTTTAGAGTGGTGAATTAAGGGAACAGAGTGCATGGTGAGATGGTAGATGGCGAAAGGGTGGTGTTTCGTATCTTCTTTAGGGGAAAATAAGACCCCCTCCCCCGTACAGGTGCATGAAAGGACAATCAAAAGATCGTTGGGCAACTGCTTGCGTTAGCTGCTGTAGCTAGTCTTTTCTCCAAACGCGATTTTCAAGCAATTGGCGCCTCTAGGGAATGATAAGAGCTTGCATTAATAGTAAGGCCCAGCATCTACCTACTACGATAGAATCGTAGACCTCCCGATATGGCACCGATAGAAAATGTCAAAATCGGTGCCATATCGGGAAGGTGCAAAATCGTAGACATATGTCTAGACAAGCCAATCCACCATGCGTTGTATGTTTTTTTTTATCGGTGTCTAATCGCAGAAACGTGGTCAACTGCCCCGATATCAGGTAACCTTCCGACGCGATTTTGATTTTGTATCGGGAGGTGCATCATAGACCATATCGGTGCCATATCGTAGTAGGTGGACGCCGGGCCTAACAGTAGATTGGGCAAATGGTCGCTAGTCAACTGCGTCCGATCCACATTAAATCCAGGAATTCTGCCAGACCTATTGCTTTTAATGGTTAACGCTGAGGAGAGAAAAAAATACAACTTTTTCCGATTGATCTTGTTAAAACAATGTCTTGCCTGGCCATGTACTCCCTCTGTTAAGACTGAAGCTGTGGTTTCGACGAAATAAATAAGCGTCAGAATATGTGGGTCAGAATATCCAGGGAGAAAGGTAGGGACGGAAGAATAAGGGAAAAAGAGAGAGATGCATGCCCTGTACTATGTACCCGGGCTGGCTAGCAGTCTAAACTCTTGTCATTATCACCCCTCCCCCCACCTCCATACCACCAGGGTGTGCTCCAGCATGGTGGCCGCGGGGGGTCCTCCATGGCGACGTCTTTGAAGATACCGTGTGGCAGCAAACCAAGTAGAAACCAAGTACGACTGGTAATTACGTCCTGCCTAAAAGAGCAAAAAGATTGATTCGCGTTCCAACAACGTTTGACCCAACCTCTAATGTCCTTCTCGGCACAGATAAAGACAAGGCGATGGAAGGGGTGGGGGTTTCTGAGGGAGATAAGCAGGGAAAAATACACAAGACAAGGATGCAGAAACGAGAGTTTGATTCGAATTGAGATGTTGGAGCCAGGCGTGTCTGGCATTCATCCACCGCGAGGTTTCTACTTATTAAAAAACAAAACGGTTCGGGGGTTACTTCTTTTAATTTTTTTTTAGTTATCAGCGATTCAGCTTGGAATCTTCAAGGCGGACGATCCTCGGGTGACTTCTGCGTGCAGGGACCTCGGAAATTTGATCTAATCTGTTGTTCTGTGCCTCACAGGAGGAAGTTATGTCAGATAAAGGAAGCTCCGCACGACTGCTCTCTTGCTCAGATAAAATCCTTACCGAATTATAGATGAATTACAACGTCAGAAATGTCAATATCTCCCAAGCTTACAAAGTGAGGTTTTTCTCGACGTAATGAGCACAGTATCTGTAGTTTGTGTTACTAAAATAGCCATCCTCATCCCACTGTTTCCACTATCACACTTAGGGTAATCAGAACCATGAGATAGTAGTAAATGAGACTAGAATGATCTAGTAGCACTATAAGAGCTCTATTCAGATATAATAGTCGCTATTGATGTCAGGCACACCATAATTAAAGCGTATTAAGTAGGCCTAATGCGTCGCCAGCTCCTGCGTAGAGCATTACAGGCATTCTATTCAACCCGCCCTTGTAGGATACAACAAGGCACCCCTCTTGCCTCTATAGGGAGCCAAAGTGAACCCGCTAAAACGGCAGATACCCATGTTCAAACACCATTTCCAGTGGCCAGTAATAACGAGGCTTAGTGCTAAAAATGGATCTAAAAGATTGGAGAAAGACACATATAATCTCGAACCTACATAGTCAAAGTGCTGAGCACCTATATCCGGAAATGGTCTTTTGTAAACGGGTATTTGTGGTTTCAGCGGGTTCACTTTGGCTCCCTATCACAATCCCGTCATTGAATTATCACCATACAGAAAATAGCAACGCTACTGCTTAAAAGCCAGCTGGAATAGATGTTACAAGAAAGGCCCGTCCGTATAGAGCACACATCTCAAATTGCAGGCATTTCCCGCGCACTACGCACGTGCCTCAGGCTCGTCGAATCACGTAAGTCTTTACGTGCTGGTACCCCTCGAACAGCGTCACTAATCCTCCAGCAGACAAGTAATCCCCCTTAATCTCCCGGGTAATCCGCGCAGTCTTAGTCTATCAGCCGTCAGAGCCGATGTACCACTGGAGGCGCAGTTCCAGCTCTTTTTGCAATAATCGTTAGCGCCATCTACTGGAAAGGCACGGACGAAATGTCAGAAATTGTTTTAATCGATGGTTAGATCTCGGTGCAGGCATACATCGGTGGTCTCTCTTCACTTTTCCCTGTCAGCTATATCTAAATATTATTTTCTTTAAGCTGTATCTACATAGATTATCAATGTAGCCTTTCGCCATTGTTATAGTGATAGTGATACATTGCCTTAGAAGAGGAAAGAGCTTATGTTCGTACCTTGTAGTTTATTGGGCCCTATCATAGTTTCATGATGATTTCTAATTCCATAACTGATTGAGGACAATTGAGAATTGTTTATCATTACTGGACAGACATTTCGGGCCACGCCCCCTTTTTATATCCACAGTTTACAACCATCACAACAGATGGCGCAGTCGATAATGCTAAACGCCAACGACGCGAGAGGGCGCCCGCTGTCGTGACCTCACTACTACTACAGAGGGCACGTCATCAGTCTCCAGGAATCTTCCAACAGCTTTAAACGTGTTTCAGGAACCGGTCTGAGAATCCCTCTCAAAGATGCCGAAGTCTGGATCGAAATTGAAGGAAGCGAAGAAAGGAAAAAAGCAGGCTGATCCAGGAAGCGATTCTATCACAGAAGATGATCGCATAAGCGCCCTAAACGAAAAGTTTGACGGACTTAAAAAGGCGCTCGATACAATCATGGAGAGGCTGCCAGGCACCGGCAGCACAACGATCGAGAACACTGGGAATACGCAATCTCCGGCCGAGAAAAATGCAGATGGAGGACCAGCACATGCCGGGCATGTCATGCCGAGCCAAGAAACACCCTCCACGGCCGTCTCGGAGGATGCACAGATTTTACACTAGATCTTTGCAGCAACGACCACGCCATCGCCGTCGCCATCCGCGACCCTGGGAGCAAGCGCAGCGGGCCACTACGCGGGGGCATCGTAGGCGGCTGCAGCGGGCTCCAACCTGGCGGGAGCTGTCCACACTCTCCGGGCACAGGCGGTGCCGGGCAACTCGTTTCTGAGGCCTGCGCTCTACGATGATACAGTCGAGGCTCGGGTTAGAGGCATCCTCGACTCAGCCGCCTCGAAGCTCGAACCCGGTAAGGCTGGTTTCTTTCTCCACCTATATGTCTTTCGAGGCCCAGACAGGAGTCGCACGAGGCTCAATGAACTCACCTTGGCGGAATACGCTTGGGCAATTTTCCGCATCATTGAAGATAAATGTTTTCCGAGATTTATGTACAACTTCTGTTAGCCCATTTAGACGAGCTCCTAGAGGATGCTAGGGACTTCGACTTTGCCCAAGTCAGGCGCTGGTCAGAGCATATATTTACTCTAGTCGCAGAGGGCCGACTAAAGTCGGGGTGGCTGGAGACGTCGCGGATACAGTTACTCCGGGTGGCTATGGCCCAGGTACACGGTGGCAGAATCGACCACGCCCCCTCGGGAGTAGAGAAGTCTAAGGGTAAAGGTAGAGGCAGGGAGGAGGAGAAAACTGGCATCCCGTGCCCGGCATACAACAGGCAGGCGGGATGTGATCATAACAATGGTCACGTGATCGATGGGGTCCGTCAGGCTCACGTCTGCGCCTACTGTAAGGCCTACACCGGGGCTTATTACCCCCACACAGAGATCAACTGCCGCTCAAAGCAGCGCAACCCGTCCTCCACGGCTCCTCCGGTAACCGCGGATCGTGCAAGCGCGGCAGTACGGGTTCCACAGCCTCAGGTTTTTCGCCAGTAGGCGGGCGTGAGGCCTCCCGCTGCAACAAGGCCTACCGCACCGGCGCCTCCGTAGGCCAAGACCCGTCCTAGGCCAACTACGCGTGGATCCACGCGACCTTCCCCTCCAGGTGGTCAAGTGCGAATCCAGATACTATGTGGACGTCTGCTGCCCCTTCGGTGCCCGCCTCTCCGCGTCGGCATGCCAGCAGGTCACGAGGGCGGTCGCGTATCTCCTGGGCGTGTGCGGCTACCACGCCCTCGCATATATCGACGACTTCGCGGGCGCGGAGTCCACCTACCACGCAGCCTGTGAGGCGTATGACAAGTTCCAGTGTCTGGCCGCCGACCTCGGCTTGGTCCTCGTCCCCAGCAAGTGCGAGCCTCCTGCCCGCCGAGTCGAGTGGTTGGGCATAGATATTGACACGGTGGCCATGACCCTCAAGATACCTAAGGATCGCCTGGAGGACATGGTGCGGGACAGCGAGGCATGGATCGCGCGCCGCACTATGTCCCAGGCCCACCTGCAGTCCCTTCTGGGCCGCCTCCTATACGTCTCACGCTGCGTCTCGCAGGCACGCAAGTTCATCACCAGGGCCCTCGCGTTCTTGGCACAAATACCCGAGGTCGGCAGAGCAGTGATCCCGGCACCGGTTAAGGCCGATCTCGTGTGGTTCATACAATATGCCCGTGAGGCCAACGGGGTCATCCTGGTCGCACCTGCCCTCGAGCCCTACCCGATCGGCGTGTCCAGCGAAGGGGGCGTGGCGAGGGGCGTTGCCCCCACAGAAGCAGTCACTCAGGACATCAACGCGATTATTAAATACTACGCGTCCGGAGCCCGGGGCCACGCTGTCGCGATCCTCCAGGCGGTCGCCACCCTCGCCCCGAGGGCCCCCCGCGACGCCCGCGTGGTAGTATACACGGGAGGAGAGGCACCCCTGGACGCCCTCGCTACCGGCCGCACCCCGGACCCCCTATATGCAGAGGTTGGACAACGCCTCTGGCTCGTGGCTGCCCTCGGGGACTGCGACCTCCAGTTTGCACCCCTGTGTGCGACCTTAACCAACTCCTCTCTTCTGATTTTAGGCGACGGGTCAAAGCTCCATGCCCAGATGCTGCGGTCGCTGGCGTTGGCAGACGCTTCGTCCTCGCGCCGCAACCACGCGATACAAGCCGAGGTCTACGTCAGGTTCTCGGTCCTGGCGTCGGCACCTCCTCTCTACCCCTCCATAGGGCACGCGGTGAGATACACCCAGGCACTCGCTAACCATTTCAAGTTGCCATCTCTCGGGGGCACGTCGCTGGATTAGGACCCACAGGGGGGACCCGTTTGCTTTCCTCCAGGAGGAGGTAGCAGCGGTCCTCGGGGAGTCCGCCGTCTGTAGATCCACACTCCCTCCCCCGTCCATCCGGTGCGCTTACGGGAACTAAGGATCATTCTCAACTACTTGTCCAGGGCAGGACCCTCATCCCTCGCCCTCAGAGCCGCCCTCGCGCTCTCATATTTCACATTTCTCCGGGTCTCGAACCTCCTTGCCCCCTCCATAGCGTCGTGGGGCGGCCCTCATACCCTCACTTGAGGAGACCTCCAACTTTTGCCGACTGCACTTTGCGTGGTCGTCAGGTCAACCAAGACCCGTTCAGCTTCTGCTCCGCCTCTCGTCATCACCTTACCCCGGCTCGATGACCCGGCGGTCTGTCCAGTCGCAATCTACCAGGATTACGTCACGGCATACCCGTCGCCCTCCACCACCACGGTCTTCACTACTCCCTCAGGCCTCCCCCTCACCTCTCAGCCATTGTTCTGCGCGATGCGCGCGGCCCTCGCAGCCGTCGCATTTCCTTCGGCCGAGAGGGTCACACTTCAGTCTCTAAGGCGAGGTGCAGTGCATGATGCCGTGCACGCAGGGGCCTCGGAGGGGGAGATACGAGCACGAGGCACATGGAAATCCGCCTCGGGCATTGAGGTGGATTGAAAAATGTCACTGTAATTCTGCGGAGGCGTGCTCGGATGCCACCTAGCGACAAGCGGCACCCTCAGCATCCATCTGGCTGCAAACAGAAGAACCAGTCTGCCGCTCAACGTTCAAAGACTCTGAAAGACTGGATTAAGGGCTCCGTCCAAATCTAACGCAAAAATGGGTAAAGACAAAGGCAGAGCTGTGGAAAAAACGAAGAAGACCGTGGGTGCAACCAGAGAAACGACTGAGACAGTGGTCGATAAGCGACTCGATGCCATGGACGAGAAACTGGAAGAAATTCATGCCGCTCTAGCAGCAATCACCCAGGCTTCAAAGATGGCGGCATCACATCAAAGTGCGGCGTCCCAGGGCACCACAGCGATAGATGCGGCTCAAGGTCTCGAAAAGTCTATCGAAGGCTCAGCAAAGGCTACGGGAAGCAATGGAGGCATTCAGCAGGCGTCTCGGGACAATGATCTCTTACGGATTATAGCGACTGGCGCCCTATCAACTGCTTCTACAACACCCCAGGCGCTCGCGGGATACACTGGCCTCGGCACGGCACCTCCCGCCAACTACGCGATGTCCAGCGACACGGGGTCCACACAAGCGACCGACCACGTGACCGCGGCTATCCAGGCATTCAGGGCGCCCGGTAGGAATGCCACATTCCCCGACAACATCAGGCCTACCTCCGACGTGGAGATAGAGACCGCCTCCTTTCTACCCCCATAAATATGTCTTTAAAGGCCCAGAGAGGGTAAAGTCCAAGCTAAATGAGCTAAACCTTGCTGAGTATTGTTGGGGTATGTTGAGAATGCTTGAGGACCCGGCCTTCCCTGTGGCCTTTATCCCCCCATTCGAAAGATTTTGACTTTGTACAGGTACGCAGGTGGTCCGAGCAAGTGTTCAGCGCCATCGCCGAGGGCCGCCTAGCTAAGGCCTGGCTCGATGAAACAAAAATACAGTTAATGAGGGTGGCGGTATCCCAAGTATATGTGGGCCACCTAACGGCCGATAACGGTCAGGACCGCTCCCATGTAAAGAAAAAGGATAGGGATGTGAGCCTAGCCTCAGGCGTACCATGCCCGGCATACCATGCCCGGCCATGGGGACGGAACTAAAACATTCCTCCATGTATGTGCTTATTGTGCCGCCTACGTAGGCTCCGCCTATCCCAACTCTGAGACTCTGCCGAACGAAGCAGAGAAATGAGGACAAAGGCCCGACCATCAGGCCCTACCAGCAAGGGCCCAGTTTTTTCGCCAGTAGGCCGGTCCCACCCGGCCAAGCTCGGTCACTCTCCCCCCCGAACCCTCGTGTAGCACGTGGGACTGTTGTTTGCTCTGAAGGCCCTTTGGCCGGCTACCCTTTGGCACACCGGAGCCGTAGTCGAAGCGCAGGACGCCCGTTGGCGGACGAGTTCGCTTTTGTCGACGATTTTCGCCCGTTGGCGAATGTTTCATGTAGTGATGATCAAGTTAGCGGGGACCGCTATGCTCCCTACCCGGCGGCCGGCCACGCTGCACGACCGCGTGGTGCGGCCTCTCCTACGCGAGATGGCGCCACTCGTGTCTTCTAAAGCGCGGACCTCGGTGTAAGCACATGCGAAGCCACAGCGGCCGCTGCACAGCTGGCTTTGGCCCACAGCAGCTGCAGCGGCCAGGGCGCTGCGGAGGGCGCCGCCGGCGCGTCAGCCAACCCATCCCCGCACCCACAAGTTAGCGACAACCTCGCCAGGGATGTATTGGATAGCGAATTACACGTTGTTAGAATAAGCCATGCTCGTTGTATACCTGCGAACCGCGAGGGCGCCACCGCCGCCACTCAAGACGCCCTAGCAGGCCTCAACCCCTCCAGCGCCACCGCCACTGCCGCCCGCGCCGCAGGCGCACCACATATCAAGAGTTCCGGCGCCCTCCGCTGCTCCCCGGACGCCTACAGCCTCGTAGTCCGTGCCCTTTGGCCGACTCCGGTAGGCCCCACCTGGGCCAAATTATTGTGGTATCGTGTTTGACTGCGACTCCCTCACACTACGCATCCCGGAGGACCGCTTACGGGACGTGGTCGTCGCGCGAGGGCCGATTGACCGCGCCCGCCTCTGGTCGCTCATCGTGCGCCAACTCTATATCACTCGATGTGTCTCGCAAAGCCGCCGGTTCCTCGCGAGGCCCCTCGCCTTCCTCGCCTCCTGCCCCGAGACAGGGGCCGCAAGGATACCACCAACTGTCCTCGAAGATTTTGGATGGTTCGCTCAATACACGGAGGCGGCGAATGGGGTCGTACTCATCGACCCCCCCAGAGCCCTCTTCGAGGTACACTCCAGCGTCAACGGAAGTGATATCGTGGGCTGTGCCTCAACAGAAATACTGCCAAATCCTAAGTATGGAAGATGAAATAACTTCACACACAACCGGATGAAAACACCAAACAAAGTGGAACGTCACGTGCAACAGCTCCAACGTGATATATTGCATCGAATGCAAAACTTGCAAGATGCAATATGTGGGACAGACGAAACGAAAGATAAAAGAAAGAATCCGCGAACATCTCAACTGCATCAACAACAACTCAAGCAAGAACGAAGTACCCAACCACTTCAACAAGAACTCACACAACGGTACCAACGACGTAAAGGTACACATACTGGACTTCATATATAGACATCCAGAATCCAAGGAAGCCGCAAGACTTAGAAACAAGATAGAATTCAACTGGATACATCGATTGAAAACCCACTCTCCTCACGGTCTCAACACTCTGGACAACCGGTACGGCTGATAGCCTTCAACAAGTTCCAACCCCGAACAAATGCCACGTCAAAATTTTTTTTCCCAACCACCGAGTTCAAACTCCAGCGGAACGGACAAAAATTACAACAATAACGGTAAAAAAATAAGGGGAAAGACACGGAAGCTATTAGGACTACATCTGATAGAGAGACGCGTTTTCACACTGTTTTTTTTCGATCGAAAAAAACAAGAAAATATAGGGACTGGAGTATCCCCCTACGGCCATCGCGCCCGTAGGAAAGACCACAGAAGAAAACACCTACCGCACTTTGCCTGATGAGACTGGAGAACAGTCGAAACCACGAGACAAATCAAATAACCCAGATAGACGCACACTGCGACGCTGGTCGCCGCAGTTCCTTACCCGACCCTACTTGGTTTGAGCCGGGAAGAACACCAACCCACGAAGAAATAACGACATTGCAAGTAGGGAGTGAAAAATTTCCCTATTTAACGAAACGACTAGCCACCACTGACAGACTTGGTTCGTGTCAGTCTAATGACTGTACAAACATTAGGCATCTCCTCCCAGCCTTGAACAAAGCTGGGACAGTAGGGAATGCTTCCTTCCCCACTGCGGTTCCTCTGATACAAGAGAATCCGATAGGAACTGTGTGGCTTTACACACAAGTCAGCCTCAGTCATATAGTCGAACATCACCGCGCCTAGAGTTCAAGCGAACACAGACGCATAGTCGAACGCCGGCGGCACACACCGAGCGCTTGCATCCAATGAAACACGACGCTGAGGGTCACATGCACGCCTCAGCCAATCAAAATCGCCAAACCTAGGGTATGCAGTAGGACGCGGAAACTTCCCCGTGTCCGCTTCCCTTGTCTCTCTATTACGTGGTCGCAAGCGGTAGAAGAAGGACGTGAGTATCTGATACGCCTCGTAAATACACCTGTGCCTCAACAGGGGCCTACATCCAAAGTCTGGCCGGCGTTCCCTACCTCCTCCGCAGCCCTGGGCGCCGCCAGGCAGCAGGGATCCTCCAAGCCGTAGTGACATTGGGCCCCACGGCCACCACGGGGGCGCGCATCCTGGTGTGGTCCGACCGCCCTGGGCCCGCCTCGGATATCGCTACGGGCAGGACCAGGAACCCTTTCTACGCGGCGGTCGCTCGCAAGATCTGGATGATAGCGGCGCTCGTCGGGGCGGATGTCAAATTCGCTACGGCAGCTCCCGGCGTCGCTAGCGAGGTGTATAGCGCTTCTAGTGCCAGTCTCTCTCCTGTGGTTTATCGACATTCATTGCAGGGGCGGGGACGCTCCTACACGGCCTCGTTCGTTAGCCCGGCGACGGTCGAAAACTACGTCGCGGGCGCCCGCACTTGGATCACTCGTCATGGCGGGGACCCGACCTCTCTCTCGGCTCCGGAGGCCCTGGCGGTTCTCAGAGGGGTGCGCCGCCTCTCGAACCATGTCCCGTCGCCGGCTCCTCCGATACGGCTCCCCCAGATCAAGATTATCAACGAGTTTTTCCTCAGGGCAGGCCCTCCCGCGATGGTCCTCCGGGCTGCCCTCCTCACGACGTATTATACATTTTTGAGAGCCTCCAACGTGGTGTCACCCTCCTCAAGCTCCTGGGGAGGGCCACACACCCTTACAGACTCCGACATCATCGTCACTCCGTCTACGATGCTCATTACAGTACGGTCGACCAAGACCCGTCACTCATCCGGACCACCTCTCCGATTCTCCATCCTGCGCTTGGCGGATCCCTCGTTATGCGCAGTCCGCGCTTACCAGGACTACGCGGCAACTCGGCCGTATCTCTCATCAGCCCCAGCTTTTCGTCCCCCTCTCGGAATATAAGTCTGGCATAAGAGCTGTCATGCCTCACATGCCTCAATTCCCTTTGGAATTCATATTAATATCATGTTGTTTCTAAAAAAACTTTTATTACAGGAACACTGTAATCAGATATATAATAACTCTCATGTTGTTTCTCAACAATTGAACTTTTATTACAGAGACACTGTAATCACTGTATAAACTATCAACGTTCAATTTGAAAATTTATACCACGTATCAAGTTATGATACTAACTGTCGTTTGACAATTTCAAATAATAAATTTTCAACTCCAGCAAAGTCTCCTCGTCATAATTATGCCCTACCTACCCTGCCTGGGAGGGACGTCGTCCCCCTCCTGGTATTTCTAATTGGCATTGGCCTTTTTATATTATGCCATAGGCATTTCACCAATTTTCACTTTTCTATGCCTCATCGGCAATTATGCCCGTTGGCAAATCATAAGACCCGTGAGTCTTTTTATCAAAGTTAATAAACATTAATTCTCTCCAAATGTTGTCATCGTGTAATTGAGGACAATTGAGAATTGTTTATAATTACTGGACAGACATTTCGGGCCACGCCCCCTTTTTATATCCACAGTTTACAACTATCACAACAGATGGCGCAGTCGACAACGCTAAACGCCAACGACGCGAGAGGGCGCCCGCTGTCGTGACCTCACTACTACTACAGAGGGCGCGTCATCAGTCTCTAGGAATCGTCCAACAGCTTTAACCCTTTAAGGACGCATGATGCCTGGAGGCATCACCAAACTAAAGACGCATGATGCCTGGAGGCATCACCGCACTAAAGATGCATGATGCCTTGAGGCATCATTGTCCCAATATTAACAAAAATGTTTTATCAATGAAATAATAGAGCAATATTCATGAAATCTTCAGAAAATGTAGATAGAACATCATATTTAGTATTTCTATTAAAAATAAATGAATTATTTGAGATTATGTATCATATTTCATGGTTACAAACTTGGATATCAGTTTTAACGATAATGTGGCCGTCCTCTAGCCAGATAGACTGCCACCAGCACCCGTCCTTATGGGACTAGATGGGCTCCAGGCAGCCGTCCTTAAAGGGTTAAACCTGCCCACCCACACATTTAAACAAATACTAGTATTGACAGACTTTTTATATTATGCCATAGGCATTTCACCAATTTTCACTTTTCTATGCCTCATTGGCAATGTATAATTATGCCCGTTGGCATATCATAAGACCCGTGAGTCTTTTTATCAAAGTTAATAAACATTAATTCTCTCCAAATGTTGTCATCGTGTAATTATTAATTCCATATCTTCTATACCTCAGTTTGAATGTAAATATCCCAAAGATATATCATGAGAGTAAGTCAAGAAATGTAATTTTAATTCCCATGATAGGTTCGGCAGATGACTAAATGCAGTTCTTCGTTGAAAAATTCCTCAGAAGTCCATCATTTTCAGACGACAATGGAAAGAATTTCAGATCGAATAGAATCTAGATGTATATTGTAACCACCCGAAGTAAGACGGGGTCAACTGGTAATTAAGAGGGAGTGGCCAAGCAGCCCTGACCGGCTCACTCAAGGTTGTGATTGACAGGTGTCTAATGAGAGATCACACAGTATCTCCTCCAATGAGATCGTAGCAGATGGGGAAGCTGCACTTCAGCAGTGGCTCGATGAAATTAAAGCTGTTTTTTTGAAACCACATTTCTGGAGAGTTGTTGCTTCTTGAACCTTTACAATATATCTATCTTTCAAAATCTATTGAAGGATAGAAAATAGCGCAAATATTCACCTAAATTGAAATGCAGCCATTACGACAAACATAACGGTAACGTTTTTGAACGCATTTATGCATACTTGTTTCTCCTGGATTAGGTTTATATGAACATACATCTCAAGCTATCTTTGTATATTTCCAGTCGTAGGCCTACTGGAATGTTAGGATAATAGCAAATTACCATTACCTGAGCACTACCTAACATCTGGAAAATTTCTTTTTATTCATAAGCACCACATGTACATACATCTCGATGATATTCGCCCACCATGTCTATGACCTTTAATTACATCTTCTCTTGTTACGTTATGAGAACGACAGATATCATTGGACTCGGAATCAGTATTATTAACATCATTCCGGCTAACAGGAATGGACGAGAACAGGTGTGTTGGTGATTATACTTGGAGATGTGGCAGGCGGTGAAGCCTCATCCTAACATTGCGTGATTTAATTGCTTATCCCAATGGAAATACCATCTATAGTTCTATTGAATTAGTATTTTAAGTAATTACGTTTCAACTCAGCATTACTATTTCATTTAGTTAATGTGATTCAAGTTTTTTTCTCAATTATATAGTGCATTATAACTCTTTCATAACATATGGTCCCCAGATCCAAACTGCTTTGAATACACACATGCAGTATTTTTCTGTTATTTTTGCATTACAGATATTTTCAGATTTATAGTTTTTATTATCATCCATGTGTATATACAACTATATAGAATTCCTCAATAAGTGAATAGAATCGATCAGAATTTTTTTTATCAAATCATTTAGAAATATCTTCTTTTCACGTGAACTAATCATTTCATTATACAGTGGAAATGGCCGTCCTTTATCGAGGCATAACTCGTTCTTAATGACCTATGATTGAAAGGTGTTAATTGATTTATTACGGCATTGTATTGATTAAACTTCCTATGCACAATTAAAAAAAACCACACACTTGGTTTCGTCATTCATCAGTCTGATCGTGATATGTTCGTCCGACAGTATCTGATTTCTCTATACAGCTACTTCAACTCTTCATCTGAAAAATCACTTTCGTCGATGATTTTTTATTTCGGAATCTCAGTGAGAAGTAATACGAACAATCCATATTATACTTCCCGAAGAATCTTTAGGACTGTGAAGTATTTCGATATGGGGTTTCTCTCATATCATATTTTTGTATGAGATCCATATGAGACCAACTTTCAGCATGTCATTATCAAGGAGGCAATCTGTAGGCAATTCATTTTCTTCCTGGTAAGTATTTTCCATTTGCATATAACCTCCCACTGTTGCTAAGAGACTCATCTTTCTGTACACAGGTATTTCGCAAAGTAACTGTGAACATTTAAATGCAAAACTTTCTTTTCCGTTCAAAGTTTACTAATCCCAAGTCTCTCCCCACCGAGAAATGTGAACTACCGATCTCTAATTGGAATCTACGTACTGATTCCCAAGTATAGATTCCACTAGAAACTACTGCCCCTATATTATCCACCTAATACAAAGTGTCCATAGAAAACACATAGGGAGTTTGTATGGATATGCCTGGAGTATACAGATATGTTGTATGCTCCGGGTGGCGCATACGGAAAAATAGTGCGTACATAAACATAGCGCATAACTAAAATGAACTGATTTCGACATGCCACTTGCCCAGAAAAGGTGGATAATAAATACAGTATAGACTGATTTCAGATAAAAGCGGTTGTATGCTCCTCGGAGTTGACTCTGCGCAATATCCTCACATATGCTGGGATATTACTATGCGTCAATTCCTCGGAGCATACTGCCGCTTGTATCTGAAACCAGTCAATATTGTGTATATATTCATCATACACTATTGGCATATCTCTGTCACATCATAGATATATATATGTTCGTAACTCGACATCCCTCATCCGTCCCCAGTTGTAGTCCGCCTCATTTTCTTTCCTCCGAGTTCAATCGAGTTGCTCGTCGTAATATGTACCTTACCGGTCATATCTGTGGGAGGCTCACCGATCCTAAGTCACTTACCATCCATACCGTTATCAATCTCGCGGGCGTGTCATGCGATTAGCCCCCTGCCACCCAGCCCACCACCTGCCACTGGCCCGGCTCGCTAATCACCTACCTGGCTGCAGGCCGGCCATTAATCCTGTTAGTAATCGTCCCTCTGACGGATAGGCTGACGGGAAAAAATGGCGCTGTATTGACGTAAGCACCGACCCGCGCGTCTCTGACGCCACATCACCTGTGTGCGACTGTGTTGGTGAGGATGTGGGGATGTGGGGAGGGGGTATTCCCCAAGCGTCCCGCAGGTGGGAGGGGTGCAGTTAAATTGGCATCATCAGAACACGAGACTTCCGATAGGGTGGGAGACGAGGATTTGGATTACAGGAGGATGTGGTAGGATGGTCTGTAATTGTAGTCCTGTGCCTAAACGTTTTCGACTACAGAATTGAGCATTTCCGATATATATTCCGCGACTCTAAATATTTCTTAAGTATTGTGTGTCATATCTGTAAATAACTTAAGCAACAGTGTTGTATTATCTCTCTCCACACAAACATATATTTTTACATATATTTTTACATATATATAGTTTATATATATAAAGTTTATATATATATATGGGAGAAATAAAACCCCAAGGGGGTAGGATTTATTTTGACTATAAAGGGACAATACAGCTCCACTTCTGGACACTAGAGGGACCACCGAAGGACCAACTCCCAGGATCACCACGAGAGGGGGCGACTCATGTTCAAGTCACGCTTCATCAACTTGGGGAATCGAGGCATCGAGGATCGGTCTCTCTCTCCCTGGCCTCTCACCGGTGCGGACGTCTCACTAGGATTTACACGTGTTTTATTACACTTGAATTACCATGAGACGTTGTGAGACGTGCCAACGTGAATACGACGGCAGATCACATAAGGAAGGTTGTCCTTTTTGCAAATTGGAATTAGAAAGCAAAACTGCTGAAGAAGGGGAGATAGAAGAGAGACCACGTGGAATTGGAGACAGAAAATCTTCTTCTCCCTCTCCCTTCTTACAAGCTGTAGTACAAGAGAATGCAGACTTGAAGAAAGAAGTTAATGAACTACGGAGAGAATTAGACTTTGTTCTGAAAAAATTACGTTCAACTTCTCTGGAAGATAATGAAGGTAGAGAGGAATCACATGATGATTTTCGGCCTAGCCAATTGGATAGAAGACACGGGCTACTGGGTAGCCCCCTACCAAAAGCTGGGTTCAAACCGGTGTACCCGACGAGTAGAGGAACTTTTTGCGCACCATACGTGCAAGGAGAGGCGGCACGTGCTGAGGTTACACATTCGTGTGCAACTAAGGTTTGACGTAAGTGTAAATATTTTTCTTTAACACCTTTCCTTCCCCCCAGCGTTGAACACCCAACGTTCGACCAAATGTTATCAGCGAGCATGGGTTTACTCAGGAGTATAAACGATCAAGGTTTAAATGGATCAGGGTATTCCGACCACATTGCCTACATGGTTGACCGCCGAGCTACCCACACCGGCAAGTCCCTGGTCGAATATGACGAAAGTGTAAGACAAAAATGTGACAAATTGGGTTTATGCCCAGAAAAGGTGGATAATAAATACAGTATAGACTGATTTCAGATAAAAGCGGTTGTATGCTCCTCGGAGTTGACTCTGCGCAATATCCTCACATATGCTGGGATATACATTATGATTTTCTGAGTAGTAAATACTTGAATTTTGAAACTACTTTGTCATTTGTGGCACTGAATAGAAAACTCAAAGACTTTGAAAGTAAAGAACGAAAAGGAAAAAATTCCCGATAAGGAAATGCTTCAGGTCCAGAGGGTAAACCGTATGGAGTGTGCTGGAAATATAACAGTAGGGACGGATGCACTTTCCACCCATGCCAGTATAGGCATGAGTGTTCTGGCTGTTCGGGAACACACTCAGTACTGTTATGCAAACGGACTGCAAATAGCAAAACGGATTCTGAAAAGTCCAAGTGAGATAGGGTGGACCGGAATAGATCTTATAACCGATCCGGTTCAATGATTCTAGATGTGTATGAATTGAGTCAGGATACTTGTAAATCTATTAATGTTTTGGCGGGCAAAACTCCGGTTTTGTGGGGACCGCAGATTGATTCCTGCGCAGAGGTTGTCTCGAATAACTCGAGTTCTTTATGTCTCTCTAATATCTCTGGTACTAACACAATTAGAGAAGAATTAGAGAAGTTAGGCAGTCCTATTGCAGAACGTGCTAAACCCGTTATCCACCCTGTCAAGGCGGTAAACCAGTTTGTAATACCCGAAGAATCTGTTCGGAGAGTGAACACAGTGACTGGAACTAGTTTCCGGCAAGATTCTTTAGATTGTAATGTTTATACCTTTGCAGACTCGGAGTGGAGAGCGACAGGAATCCAAGATGGCGACCAAAAGGCAGAGCCGCCAGTTCGATCAACTAAAAAGAGTTCTGTGACCAAATGTGGTCAAAATGATGACGGTTTGGTATTTTTTCCCGAAAGGGAATACAAAGTTAGCGAACCTGACGAAGTTTCGCAAGTTATTGGCATGAGGGAAAAGCGTGATGATCAAATCCCCCATTGTCGCCCATGTGGTGTTCGTTGTTTAGGCAGCCATACGGTAGGGGGCTGCACAAATCAGTTAAACCCTTGTCACATATACGATGAGTGTTATGGTGGTTCAATTCCGGATATCAATGCAGATTGCATATTTTCCGGTGTAAAAGATGGTTTTAAGATAGTAGACTCTGATTATAATGAAACATATATTTGTAAAAATTATCAGAGTATTTATTCTTCGGAATTCAGGTCCCAGATGGATACTACTATACGGGAGGAATTATTGACAGAAAAAATTTCTCCTACTGATAGACCACCAGACTGCATTCATTCGATGGGAGCAATTCGTAAAAAAACAGGGAAATTGAGACCAATAACCGATTGCAGACGCCCATTATTGTATAGCATAAATAATGCAATGTTTTCCACATGTGAAAAGTTCTCTTATTTATCTCTAGACCAGGTACTGGATGATGTTACTCCGGAAACATATTTTGCCGTCCTAGACATCAAGGATGCTTACAGATCTATTCCGGTAGCTCTGGAACACCGAACCTATCAAGGTTTTTCTTGGGATCTGTATGGTGATGGATCCAATGAACAATTTTATCAATCTAATTGTTTGGTTTTTGGCCTGAAATGTGCCCCCTTCATTTTTACGCAAATGACAGAATTCATATTAAGATCTATGTATCGTAGAAACATTTATTCTATTTATGGTTATCTTGATGATTTTGTAATTTTAGGATCTTCGCAAAAAGATTGTGAAAACAAGTTGAAAATATTAATGGATTTTATAATTCATTTAGGTTTCCAGGTGAATATGTCAAAACTTGTTCAACCAACACAAGAAGTTACTTATTTGGGTTTCCAAATAAATAGTAAAGAAATGAGAGTCCGTTTACCACCGGAAAAATTGAAATCCTTGAAAGTTTTGATTTCTTCATTTTTAGATCCTCACAAATTGACGGCTAGTTACAAAGAAATGGCTTCTTTAGCGGGGTACCTGTCCCATGCTTCGACCGTAATATGTGGTGGAAGAACCTTTTCTCAACTTTGTGAACTACATGAAAAACAGGTTAGGTTACTGTAAACTACCAGAATGGTTACTGGACGATTTGAAATGGTGGGATTCTTTTCTCTTGTGTTTCAACGGATCAGAAAAAATTCTAACCCCTAGGTCATATTTTGAATATACTCTAGAAACGGATTCATCGATGTCGGGCTATGGTGCGATATGTGGGGAAGACTGGTTATTCGGAGTATGGAACTACAATAATTCTTTTCCTACCCAGAACGATTTGGACAGTCACCATTGGTACCCCCCGCCATCAGAAGAGATTGAGACGAATATAAACCTGCTTGAACTGTGGCCGATATTAGTCGCTGCTCAATGATGGGGTCGAAATTGGTCTGATTACACGGTGATCATAAAATCAGATAATACCCAGGTAATACAGGCGATCAACAAAGGACAAAGTAGAAATTTGCAAACATTGCAATGGCTCCGGGAGCTTTTCTGGTGTAGCGCTATTAACAATTTTCATTTAATAGCAGAATACGTACCTGGAATACAGAATATAATTCCAGATTATCTTTCTCGTATCTATGATCCTCGTATAATAAATCATAACTGTCGTCATTATATGAAGAATTTCTGTTGTTGCAGAGTTGAATATTGAGGCTGAAAA